>VYZV01015861.1:207387-232373 GCA_013401275.1 Pandion haliaetus | reverse complement strand
GCCTCCATAATTGTTTCACTTTGAATAGAAATTTTGATTAGAAGTGCCCTTTAAGATTCATCAAACCTCTGGGGCTCATTTCCTGCATTAGGACCCAGGATACTCAGCAGTTTACAAGGAAGCCTTGCAAAAGAGATTCATGCAGCATGACCCAAATGTGACTGAGAGCTCAGCTTGACCTCTGAATTGTATCCCAATCTCTTGGAACCACCAGGACTGCTTTAGCTCTGGCCGCTTGATTAGCAGATTTATCTGAAGGTTTATGAAAAATATTTTTCCTACTCTTTCATTTTATTCTTTCTCATTATAGTTAATATCATTGTAGAAATAGAAGCTGAAAAGAGTTCATTCGACGCAAATGCTTTACAAGCACCTCTAAATTGTGATCATACCAAATTTGCATGCCTGCCATCTGCACATAAAAACCTTGTCTTTGCTCCAGTGAAGCTGACTTGCTGAACTTACAGTCTCTAGATTTGTACATCTCTGCACTATTACATGGTTCTTCGTGTAAACATGGACAATAGGAATAGCAGCAGCTGTGCATGTCCATCTGAGGGCAGAATGCACTCTTAATCTTTAATAATAATAGTGGCAACATGTAACATTTAAATAACCCTTTTCATCTTCAAAGTCCTCTGCAGGCACACGGATTCACCCAACATCTCTCTGTTGTGAATATTATTAGCATCATTTTATAGAAACAGCTAGGGGACAAAGAAAAACAATGCAATTTGCCCAGGGCCAGTTGTGGGATCACTAGCAGAGAGATTATTATGAATTGGCATTAGCTGGAAACTTCGTTTAGAGACCATCAGAAAGAATAACACAGGAACATGTGTTCAAAGAACCACAAAGAGAGCTGATGCTGTTTGTGTGATGCTGTTCTTTCCTAAGAATTTACAGGGGTATATCCCAACCATTAACCTCCCTAACAAGAGAAAAAGAGAGAATTTTTAACTGGTGAAAGTAATCCAGAATTCTCCTGTTGGTAGTTCAGGGTGTCGCTCAGTGTATTGTGATGTAGAATAGATCTATTTGTTGCAGAAAAGTGCAGCATACTGCAGTGAAAGTGAAATATCACCTGGGTTTTGCTCCACTGCACATTGATTTAAACCACATTGAATTAAACTGCAACAATCTAGAGGCTTCGGATCAAGCCACCCTCCTATAAATACATGATCAATCTTTTTATTTTTAAGGGATCCTGTTTTCATAGGAGCAAATTCCTGTACAAAGACTGAAATGCAAAAGAGAATCAAAAGAACATTACAGTAGCTGAAATACTAATGCACTGCATCCTAGATTGTACCTCTCTCTCAGAAACATGGCAGGGTTTTGATCTAAGCTTTGGGGAATAATGTGGACAAAAAGCCTTTTCAAAAGCAGAGAATAAAAATGGTCTTATTTGAAATTTGAGTATAACATCTGAAAAAAGAACCACCCTCATCTTTATTAGCCTGCTATTCAATCCATATGAAGTGAAGACATCGTAACACTGCTATCACCCCACTGGAGGTGGAGTAGTAATAAATGGAAAGAAAAGCATTACATACTATCCAAGAGACCTGATCCTGAAATACACTGAGCTTCTTATTCCCAGCCAGGAGTCCTTTTAGCTCTCCTTGACCTCAGTGAGAAATTTGGGCTCTCCAGAGCTAGTGCACAGTAGTCTTTATTTTTATGACTCTAGGATAGGTGTATTGAAAAATATATTTAAAAGAAACACTTGCAAATGTACTCACTTTTTTGTTGTTGTTCTTACATCTCGTCTTAACATAGTACATATGGCAACATAAAGGTATGGCAGCTGAACACTATGTGAAAAATAAAAATGATGTCTATTTTGTCTAGGATTTGTAAATTGTATAAGGTTAAGGATATTCTGCAGGAAAGAAGCACGTTTTCCTTCCAGAGGTGGATTTGCACTTATATTCTCCTGTAAAAAAAATCTTTAACACACTTCTAGGTTACTTATGTGAATAAATACACAGGAGACACATGTTACTCCAGCACTATAATATTAACTGGAAAAATGTTTGTTTTTTTNTTTTTTTCCTAAGGAACTACAGCTAATGCTAGAAATCTTATCATCCAAGGTGCTGTTGATTTTTTTCTTGTTCTTTATTTATAGGAGACAGCTACAGGCATACCACTAACTCCCTAATATTCCTACAGAAATGGCAGCCATCTGGGTGCTGGGGTGGGTGCACTGAGCCCTAGGGTGCCTTTAGCCAGTTCACTTGAAATCTCGAGTCTGTCCTGTCCTATCACCCAGCAGCAATGGAACATTTGTTCCCCGAAGGGCCGGCACGCTGCCAGCAGCAGGTGTTAGGCTGTCCTCTGGGATGAAGGCAGCAGGCATGAGCACTGATGTGTGCCTATGACAAGATGTTGCAAATCTGCTCTCATAGCGACGGTGACAGCATCTGGGACAGTGTTGTGAGTCACCATTCTGTAACCATTAAAAACCAGTTGCCATTCCTTTCACAATAATAAATTAAAATATCATTCCAAAGCATGCTGGTCTCAGGAAGAAAATTAAAGAATGCATGTATGAACACATGCATGTGCACTCACACACACACAGCTTTACAGCATGTATTATTAAACTGGGTTCAAGTGACTGAATCTTAAATTATCAGGTATAGTTGATTGATAGGATAGGTTTGTGGCTACTATTCAGACTGCATTTTTAGATTTTCTTAATGGAAATACAATCAAGCAGAAAACATTTAAGAGTCAGTAAAAAAGTTACAAACACTATTAAGAACATACATCCTTTTGAATTAATGACTTTATAATTAACAGATAATTCTAACACAGTTGCCCTTATTAAGTCCAGATCCCTAACCCACTTAAGTTTTAAATTTTATTTACATAGGCCGAAGTTGTGCTTCTTCTGCCTATATTCAAAGCTAAGCAGGCTACGTGGCATTTTACAAGAGGATTTATATAAATATCTGCATGGAAACATTAATAGATTAGCAGTAGCTGTCTGTTTCCAAAATGTCTGTTTTGAAAATGCTTGCATAGGTCTGTAGGCAGGTGCACAGATATTGTTTCAATGACCTCTTCCCACAGAGATCATATTCTTCTGCTTCAGTTTATACTGGATTTGAATATGGATAAAGCACATTTTAAAAATTTGCGAACAAGCCATACAGCAAATACCTAAATAATGCTGTCCCTTGATTTCTCTGGAGTCTCGTTTCAGCCTGGCATGCTTATCTTCCTAGTGATCTAAATCCAAGACCTTCCATCTTACTGACCTTTGTTGAATATAACACACGGGATTGCTGAACTCAATGACTGGGCCTCCCTTTGACTAGTCATCTTTTGTCACCAAGGCTACTGCTTTAATTTGGGTTGATCCTGACCCAGTTCAGATCAATGGCAGATATGTTAATGATGTCAACAGAGCCAGCATTTCACCCTTGCCCTCAACACTTACAATGGTTAGCATTATCATGATGGAGTTTTATAAGCAGTGCTTATCAACATGAAGGGCTTCAGAAAGACAAAACTCATATGAGGGTTGATGCCTCAAGTCACATTAAGTCCAAGACAGTTTAGCCCAAGTAGCTTTTATCATCATGAGTGTTTCCCTTCCATTCATGCTCAGTCACTACGTTGCTTAACAATCCGGGTGGTTGTTCCCTGCTTTTGGTCCACCAAATAAGTCATTTGTTCGCTTGCTTCGCTTTACACTTTCCTGTAAGCCCCATTTTTGCAGGTTTGCCTAGTAATATCCCATGCACTGCTAAAAATCACATAGCTTTGCGCTGCCATATTTCACCACATTTTAGTGAAAAATAAGTTATTTCTTCAAAGACAGATGAGAAGTTGGTTTCAAAGGGTTCATCTTGTGGAAATACATTTTACTTTTTGCCTTCTCTCTCTTTTACTTCCCTGTTTTTAAATCAAAATTTGTTCTATTTTTTTTCCTCACAAATGAAATGTGCAAAATAGAACCAGTTTGGGGTTTTTTTGACAGTTCTGAAGAAACAAAAATTATTTGCTAGTAGACCAGATTCAGTCAATAATTTGGTAAAAAATGCAGAAAGTATTGTAAATGGCAAAACATTTTTTTTCTGGTCCTTTTCAAAATAAAAATGTCTGATTTCAGGAATGCTGATACTTTTTGGTTAAGAAAACTTCACAATTTTCCCTCAGAAACAAGTATTTTTCATTCAAAATTTGACCTAAAACTGTGAGAAGACAAGAGTCTCTAGAAATTTTAAGTGATATAGAAAGGAAACAATTAATTTAAATTTGAGTGATAAATTCAGGGATAACTCAGAGCACATTTTTGAAATTTTTATTTTGTGATGGAATTGAAAAATCTCTTGATCACTCAGCTATTTTTTGCAATGTATAGCAAACACAGAAAACCAGAGAGCCGACTACAGTGGCAAGATCAAACAACACCCCCCACCCAAGGTATTCTCACCATACACTAAGCTAATCTGTTACCTATAATACTACTACTGACTTTAAATCTAAGTCAGACATGTCAACATTGCTCTACAGTTATTACAGTGTTTTCAGCATAAACACCTACTAAGACAGAAAATAAACTTCCTTATGAAAGGGAAGAGAGACAGAAAAACAGACAAATATATTAAGTGCAGCTTTGAACCTCTAATGTTTTCTTAGGATTAGCTGCTGGGTATATGTTTAGCTATGTAACGACATAAAATCTGAAAGATGCCAATTACCAGTCACCCCCTTGACCTCTGCTAAAGCTTGGTGACAGGCACCTCTTGAGATCCCAGTTCTTTGATATTTTTAGCTGAACACTAAAGTTTTCCTTCGGTCTCCCACATTGTTCACTCACCTGCTGTGTGTTTAAGATCAGATTTTTGAAGCCAGGCATATGAATTTGTGCCTGTGCATCTGCACACATCAATATTTGAAAATCCAGCCTATGGTTCAAATGAAAAAAACCCACAATTCTATTCCAATATGAATTCTACAAATACCCCTGAGAAAGCTGAATGATTTATTGAAATGTTTGACAAAGAAACCACATACTGTGTCATTTTGATGCATTAGATGTGGGTCTGCTTTTTTTGAAGAAAAAAGCCTTTGCTGTAAATCAGCAGCATGAAGAATTAAAACATGAAAACAAAAGCATATTATTTAAAGAACAGCCTGTTCCCTAAACTGTTACTGTGCTTGGTGCCAAACCACATTTTGTGATATATCATGTACAACCTCCTCTTGCATGTTTTACTGTTATGCTTTGTACGACTTGGAGTGAGAAAACCCTGATAGTTCTGTCTTAGACTTACCACTGCCATCAAAGATGGGTCCACTCGTAGATCTGGATCACAACATGACAACTTCCTCCAAGGACGATGACTCTAAAAGAGGTGGAAAAGTGTTTGTTTACTTGGCAATATTTGTGAAGAGAAATGTGAGTTAACTAGAAATGTGAATTTACAGTGGATCTGTTACCCTTCATAAAATACTTGGTGGACGCAGAATGACAATGACCTTGCTTGCAAAGTGCAACACATACCAAGTAGGGCCACTTCATTCTCATACAGGCCTAGAAATAAATGACAGTGACCTAAGCTTGAATGTGAATTTACAGCATATCAACTATAATTACTGCCGGTATGCAAGCAAGCCTATAGAGGTAAATGTGAAATAGTTTCTTTCACACAGGGCTATATTATATTTAATTTACAATGGAGTAACAACAAGCTCACAGGCAACTACTGCAGAGCAGCACACGTCCACCAACTTCGCAATCAGATTTATGCTGGAATGTTTTGTTTATGCCTCTATCCTCCTTCACTAACTACATTTACACTAATCAATTTTCAAAATTAATCTTGATTAATTTTCCAAGACATACCTGAGAGGACAATCCTAACTTTCAGTACTGTGGTAGAGAGAAGGGTTCAGCAGCCTTTTATAGATCTCGTTTCTAGTCTTTCGCTGAACAAACCCTAACTCAGAGACACTCACAGGTTAGAAAAAAAACTGGTCTGACAAGTTAGCAAGGGAAAAGAGGACTGGAGCTGTTTGTACTGAGGGTGATGCAGAAAATCAGAAGGTATTTCAAGGTTAAATCTTTCTGTGCCTTTTAATAAGAAGGATTAAATGAAAGTGAAATAGAAAGTTAGGAATGCTCATTCATTCATCCCTATTGCCTAACAACTTTTCCTTTTGAGAGAGGCCTCATGTCCTGCCTGACCTCAAAGTACAGAAAAATACATGAGCCTGTCTCATGTAAAGTAACTGGGGCAAAGCAGCTGAAGGAGTCATAGCCTAGAGCTGCAGACTGGTGGGTGAATGAATGAAACTGAGATTCGAGGTGCGGTGAGACTGAATAAAGGCACGAGAACAGGAGCCAAGGACCGAAAAAGACAGTTCTGGTAGAGAAAGGAGGCAGACTGAAGGAAGATCTGAGACCAAATACAGCCGGGAACACCACTAGGTGGAAGGAAAAAAGGAAAAGGCTGGCTATGGAAAGGATGCAAGTGGAGCAAACTGCAATTGGAAGCCAATGGGAAAAGCATGTGTAAAAGCTGCCACTGCTATTAACTGCTCCATTAGCTCAGACAGAGATGTGCATGCTATGGTACAAAAGGTCCCAGCCTCAGGAGTGACCCACAGGGGTGTCAGTGTGATGCAAGATCTGTTCTCCATTTTATTTATGAGCCTTTTAGAAATATGGCAGGCAGGAACTATACTAAAATTATACATATTTCATTGCCAAGGACTCATAGGAAAAGAGATTACAGAATCAATGTTACTCCTTCAGTTGAAACAGAACTCTCTCTGTTTTTATGCATTATGTCTTTAATAACATAATCGTGTGCTACTTTTTTCTTCAAGTCTCTTGCCTTATTCCTTGCATAGTTCTGACCTACTTTGGGATGAATCAGGGTTGTATAGTGAAGTAGACTCTTCTAGTTCACCACATACTGAGAAACTGGAGGTAATAAATGAGCTAGAGATTCCTGGAGGTAATACGAAAGTTCAATCCACTTAAGACTGAGATCTGGATTCTCTAAGTGCCATTATTAAAGTCGTCATGTGGTGATAGGCAAATCACACAATGATATATGGTCACATATATGTACCTCATTTTCAGCGGCCCAAACTGATACTTAAGGGTTACATATATTGAAATGCTGAACTAGCTGAAGCTGAGGACAAGAGGGCCATGCTCGGAACATGTAAAGTTTAACTTGGGTATTTCCATAAAACATTTATAATAAACTCAAGTATCAGTAAAAAAGCAGTATCAACTATGAGTACAGTGAAAGGATGGATTTTTTTTAGATACACTGAAAATAGAAAGTAGCCAGAATCTACAACTCTCTTTTGTACATATTATTACTGTGAAAGCAGTGGATTCCAAGGAGCAAAATGACTTGACTTGAATCAATGTCACTCAGGTGATCCAATTGCTCCAGATTTTTACCTTGCTGCATTTTAAGAAAATAATGGTCATAAGAACCTTTTTTCTGTAGTTAACCCCAAATTAGTGTATTAATATGAAGATGTAGTCGTAAGTATTCTAAAATAATTATAATCTTACATTAGGATGCTTTTCTTTTTTTCTTTCTGGACCTCATTTCCCTTCACCTTCTGGTAGTATAACAGAAAAATAAATTAAATCTTGTTTGTCACATATATAAATGTTACTGTAAAAAGTGCTGAAAAAGAGCTGAAGAGGAAATTAATAACTCTGGGCAGTAAACAAGGCCTGGGACCACACATTGAACTGTGAGGAAAAACAGAAGTATGTCTGTACCATCTATCTTATATGTGAATAAAAGCCACACAGTCAAGTAAACGTAGCATAATGCATACACAGAAGTTGTGCAACCTTAATTCCAGCTTTCTAATGTTTCAGTCTTTGAAGTCCCCTGTCCTTTTAACATTCCTTAAATGTTATTTCACTGTAATTACTGTGTTTGCAATGAGAGATTTGTTTTCCCAAATGGAGGTATTCACTATCAGTCCAGGGTGGGAAGAGAAAGGCTCTGGGAAGGAGAGAAAACTGCAGGATTGTAGCTTACCTGTTCAAATCTCTTGCACACATGGCAGATAATTCTGACCAAACTGGAAGACTTTTCCTCAAAAATGTTCATTCCAGAAGAAAGAAGTCTTCACCTGGAGGAAATCACAGAAAAGAGCTGCTGTAACAGTTTATTCTTAAGTAGCTGCATGTGCTGTCCAGTCCATAACCTTGGGCAGGGCCATAGTGAAGGCACACCCAGCTCAAGAGGGAGGCAAGTGTGCATTGCACAAGAGTGACCACTGGTGGATGAGGAAAACCTTAATGGTTTATGAGACAGCTTCCCTGAGGTGTGTTTATATTATGGCTGGGCGAGGGTATAGGGCTTATGCTTGGTTTTGCCCCAAAAATGGGAAAACCACAGAAAGAAACCGAGACGGAAAGGAAACAAGTAAACAAATGTGGTTTTACAGAAACTGAGGGACAATTTATCCTCAGCACAGCAAGCGAAAACTTGGAAAACATTTGGAAAAGTCAGAAAACAAGTTAAAGTTGGTTGGCAGACTCTGACAGAGCTGACAGCTAAAACTACCCCTGGCATGTTGACAACAGTGTGGCATCAATCTGTGTGTAACAACCTATCCTTGAAAAACTCCATCCTGGATTTAAGCTAGCACTTCCTAACCTTTTCTCTACCCAGCCTCCAAACTGCAGCACAAAAAAAGTTTTCAGACATGACTTTGCTTATGAACAGGGACCAGCACCCCCCCCCGACCACCATCATGGCAGCAGGCTACAGCTGTGCTCCCTCAGCGGCCTGGCTCCCTCCCTCCCTCCTGCCTCACTTGGCTGGCAGAGGCTTCCCATCCCCAGCTCCCCACTCCCCCCCCCTTGCCTGGGTTCTTGCACCTACCCCATGTTCCCTCTTTCTTTCTTCAGGACATGTTTCTGTCCCCTAAAGCAAAGCCCAGGCAGGAAGATGAGGAGCCTTGTGACAACATGGCCTCCCTTACTGTAACGCAACACACTGTAGGCCGTGTGCTGTCCAAGGGGGCCCTGAGCACCCTTTCCCCACAAGGATATTAGTTATTGCTGTAGGGTTATTATGCAGCCATATTAGTTGTTCAAACAAAGGCTGACACTTGAAACCTGTGGCTGCCGGTGCCTGCCCCATGCAGGAGGAAGAAGCAGCCCCAGGAGGTTTTTTGCTATGGCTGCGAGGGGAGGGATGGGGTTATCACACTGGGTGAGCCCAAAAGCCCCTTCTGTCCTTAAAAGCTACAAATCTGATTCTCAGGACTGAGGTCCCCTATGTTTTTCTGGCAATGTGAAGGATCTTGAATGTATCTGATGTAGCAGGGGAAAGAGGTCACAGTAAAGCTTAAGCTTAGGCCCAGTAGCAGCCATTTCCGAGTTGCATGGCAGTTTGAGACACATGCCTCCACATCACATTACATTGCTCTATGTTGTTGCATGAAGGTATATAAATGAATGCAGTAACACCACTTTCATTGAAATTTCCAGGTGCATCCACTGTTTGCTGGTAATAGCCAAGGCATCCCTATCTCTGTACAGCTGTAAGTGCTTGCTCTGCCTCTTAGCAAATTATTGACCATTAGATCTCACCTGAGGTGTGGTGGTAGCAATAAGCACAAACAGCCTTTGCCACCTGCAGCTTCAGTCCCAAGAAAAGTGGGTTTAGAAGGTTGTTTTCTTGCAATGATCTCGCATACTGCCATATAAGATGCCACAGAAGTTATTCTTTCCACATTGTTACTACACCTTAAAAATAGTCTTCTGTTTTGAGACCCTTCAGCGCTCTCAGAGCTGTATTTATACAGTTTTTGTGGTCCTAGGATCCCTTTGTGTTTAGCTGGACGATACACAGACAGCCCGAGTTGTCAGTCACCCTCTCCATCTCCATCTCTCCTATCCATCGTTTCAGAGGTTCACCTCACTTCTATATACTTCTTTATATAATATCCCCAAATGATTCAGCTCAAAAACCTCAAATACATTAAAGACATCCATATGTAAAATGTCAGCTTCTATGAGGATGCAGCCAAAGGTTGCACTGTACAGCTCATATGCATGCTATAATGACCATATTATTTTGATTACAAAAGCAAGCTGTGCTTTCTCAGTCGTGGAATGCCTAGCTATCATTTGCTGCCACATGCCACGTTAAGGTTGATAGTTAGCAACTGATGGGGGGAAAATGAATTGATAACATCTGTTTTATCATTTTTTGATGAATGAAAAACCAAATAGAGACCTTATTTGTGCCTGAATCATTCAAAACAACGAAACTTACACAGACTGATGTCATCATGTGTTGCATTTCTAGCAAACAGAGCTCTCTGTGCTTACTCAATGATTTTAGAGATATTGTTAAAAGAAAAAAAAAAATCTCATATATGCTGCCATATAGACAACCTGTCATCCAGCCCAGCAGACTGCAGCCTTTGGACACTTGGCAGTTGTGTCACTTGTTACTGTATTACACATATTGAGACATCTATCAGAAAAATGAAGATTACTTTTCTTTTTGATTTCTTATGTGCTAAAGCCATGTGAATTGTGGGTCTGTTTGGTTCTCAACTGCAAAAACAAATAAAAATTCCATCTTTAACACTTAGGAAACTGTCTATTTTTAGTTTGGTTTCCTATGGAAACAAGGCATCTGTGATCAGGCTGTCTCTGTGCATGTATCTGTCCTTGTGTACCCCCTAATAATTTTTGAATCTAGTGGCCTTTTCCAACCAAGTGTGACAAAAATGACAGAAGTTTCAAAGTAACTGGGTTATAATACATTTCATGAAAATAAGTGGCCAGATAGATGAACGAAAATATTTGATGTTGCCCAGCTGAGGGAAGGCTGCAGCATGAACTTATATCTTATGAGGCTCCAGAGAATCCATGGAGGTGAGAGCTGCAGTAAATAACACCACTATACAGAAAAGCTTCAGTCCAAGGTCATGCTTTTATGCACCTCAAATTCATAAGAAACCAGGTTTAGTTCATTCCACTGCTCACACACCTATTTAATACTTGCAGAGGGCTCCCTTCGCTCCTCAGTCAAAAGATTAGAGTAAATTCTTCTCTTTCCCTACAACCAGCAAAGAATCTAGTCCCAGATGTTTTCAAATTTGACCTGTCATTTGGGTCAGAGGATCGGGATCATGTGATACTAGTCTATGAAATTAAAGCTCCCCAAATGGTGTAGACTTCTGCATCAGAAAGCTTCAGGGAATGCCTGGAAGCAAGACATCTTTGGGAATTAACCAGTGAGCCCTGCAAGGAGAAAAAAAGAATGTAGGACTCGGCTATCCTTTTTAAGCTGGCAATTAAAATATAGGAGCATATTAAGAAATAAATGTTAAAGATGTGTTGATTGTGGTTATTGGGAGAATCAAGTGGAGAAATGGAAACATTAGCAAGGCATGATGCTGAATAGACCTTGGTATGGAAGTGTTACCAGCTTAGATTATCTTGTTCCTTTTTAGCTGAATCCATCTTTTGCTGTCTTCAGTCTTTTCAATATTGTCCAGAGCTGGAAAACAAGCAGATGAAAGGAAGTCTTTTGGGGTAAGGAAACTGGAACAGAACATATTTCTTAGTAGTTAATAGTGCATATGTAAAGTTTACTTAGATTGCAGGTTAGAGACATTCCAATTGATTTCGTGCAGGCTAACTCTAGAACTGGAATCACTGAGGCAGAAGGTGAAGACACTCCTCTCCCTCTCTGAACTGGATCTGAATCCATATAGCTATACTTCTGCAATTTTGCCTCCGAATTAATAAGCTCTATCCGCAAGGCAGAGCTGCTGCTGGATCTGTTTTGTGTAAGTACTGTGTAGAGACTTACGGGCCCAAGCTGGTGCTTGCTTGCGGCTCTTTGCACTGTGCTCTATTGTACAATGAGACACGTACAAAACGTATGAGGAGCTGTGACTGTGGATGGTGTGTTACTAGGGGAGATAGCAAGGCTAGCAAGCTGGGGAGAACTGCAGCTTCCACTTTCCCTGGAGACCAAATGTTTTTTCAAACCCTGCTAAGGTCTGCAGAGAAATCTCAGCTGATTTGTAGCTCTTTTCCACTTTCTAGGCTTATAAGAACTCAACATCCTGGGAGACAAATAAACCTTTCAGTATGGAAACAGTCTTCCTAACAAGAAAATACTTCAGCTGTAGAGATGCTTCCCTACAGCTCTGACAGCTGCCTTGCCTCTCTGTGGTGATCACAGAAACTTGGATGGATGGAGAAGGTGATAATACTTATCTTCATCACAGTGTGCTGAGGAGTTTCTATGAAGTGAAGATTTTGGATTTTCCCCAGATTAATAACACAGTTGCCATTTCTACCATGTAGCAGTCCACTGTTATTTCACCCTGTTCTGTGTAATGTACTAGCAAAATCAGTTACACTGCTTATTTCTTATTGTATGGGTATTACATCTAGAGGTCTCCTAATTTCTGATCTTTTATATGGAATAATAATGAAAGTCTTTGAAAAACAAAAATAGGCAGACATATTTTTGAGACTATTTGCCTGACACTGAAAGGTAATATCTTTTAGTTGTATGTTTTTTCTTTCCAATTTCCACAACAACACTTACAGTAACTCATTTAAAAAAAGAGTTTAGAAAGCAGTGGATATAATTAATGTATTGATCTAGTTTTCCATTATGTTATCACAGGTGAAAAATGTGCTTTTGATGAAATTGTTGATTAAAACTACCGAAAAATCCATTATATCCAGCTTATTTTTCCTTACCTAATGAAGCAGATGGATATAAAATGAAGGAATGCCATATTGACCTTTAGTAGAAATATATATGGCATATAACTTGATATCTGTAAGATAATTAATATTAATCTGACCTTTTTGGTTTCTGGGCTAGAGTTCTGTTACTAATAGCAGCTACATAATGTGTTGTACATTTTCACTGAACAGGTCACACACTGGCTAAGAGAAGGAAAATGTGGATTAGCTGAGGCTACTCTCAGCATCTCCTAGATTCAGGACAGAGAGCAGTAGCAATCTTATCTTCTTTCCCAACCATCTCATACACCTTGGTAGGTCAGGAATGTGCATAGTGCTTCTTCTGTGGGCAATATGTTTTAAAGGCAGAATACCAGACTGCTGACCAGCATGAGAAAGTGCGGCTTCAGTCAAAAAGGATATTGAATGGCTTCAGCAAGACAGTCCCAGTCCTGTGCTAGTCACTCCCCCTGAGCAGGGACCATTAGTACACTTGGTTTGCCCAGCATCTAACACGGTAATACAGCAATGTTATTTCATGTGGTAAGACAGTGGGGGCTATGTAAGTATGTGACTATGGCTTGCCTAACATGGAATAACTAAAAAAATGGCTGTTGCTTTCAAAATTCACATCAACCCTAAGTCAAATTAACTTTAAGTGCAGACAAATCCTAAAAAAAAAAAAAAAGAAAAAAGGCAGGGAACTCTGTAATAGGCTTTTAAGAAATGTTCTTTTCATAAGCATTTTTTCTAACTGTTGAATCAGTGATTGGCCTTGCCTAAGATTTAAAAAAAATCCTGGATGTTTGCTGCATTATTTAGCAGCAGCTGTCCTTCATACTGGCATAACAACACAACTCGTGCCTCAGTTTCTTCTTGGTCGTTCATTTAATGTTAGCATTTTGATCCCTAGCAGAAATTAGATTTTTTTTTTTTTTAGGGAAAACAAAAGAATCCAAAGCAAAATCCCATTCTCTGGTTTGGGTCAAGTGCAGATATTTACAGCCAAGCTAGCATGCCCAGTGCTGTCTCTGTGTTCATATCTCTTAAAGCTCATGAACTTTTAGAGGGCATTTGTATTGCTCGCCTTCAGTCAAAGGGTGCCGTCTGAGAGCAAGCTCACAAGGATGTGTGGAAAAATGTTTCATCTGCATTGGACATTTCTGGCTATTAGCTGAATCAGTTCTGTTACTACATATGTCTGCAGCAAAATACTCTCCAAATGTCAAAGTAAAGGGGTGAAGATGCAGACCAACCCTTATCCTATCCTTGTTCAAAACGTGTCCAGCTTTCCCAGTCATCTCAGCGCTGCCTGTTTACTCTGTTTCTACCGTGCTGCTTTGTTTTCCCGTGGCATCACTCCCCTCCATGCTGTGAGTGCCACAAGGCTGACCTCAGACACTTTTGTACATACAGTATGCTGCATAATAACACAAGAAGGCTCCACGTTTCTGAAACTAAATGTATTCTTTATTAGGTGCACTGGTTAGTACTAGGCTGTGACTGCAGCCAGTGCTCCAGCCATTCTCATTCAGGGTGAATCCTTGGGTGCCTTCACTTGTGCAACCCCTGCTCCTCCCTTCAAATTCTAGACAGGCTGTTATCAGCGGTTGTCTGCCTGCTATATAGACCAAATGGAAAGGCTCCCCTTTCTCAGGATCACCACCTATAACAAGTTTCTCAGCTTCGAATTTCTTCCCTGTTTCCTACTTGACTGTACTTCAGTGAATTAGCCTAGACTCCTTTCCAGGATCTATAACTTCTCCCTTAAATTCCTATTAAATTCTCCCTTTTCTCCCACTTCCTTCACTGTCTTATGGACACTTACACCATAGACTCTTTCCCAGTCCCAGTTTCTTGCTTATTATTATCTGACTGTTTCACACTTTGCTGGGCTTTCATCCTACAGCATTCTGATCCCCTTAGAATGAAGAACATTGCCCTTCTCTCAGTTCTTCTTGGCCTATTTACATATACATATATATATATATATATTCCCAAGACTAGATTGTAATGCAAACTGTGTATGTTCAATCCATAAATAAAATATTTTGAGAGTATTTTTATATTTCTGTCTCTTTACAATCAGCAGCATAACCATCTCTTCTTTTAAAGATGCTTGCAACTCTCTTTCTGACTAATATAAATAATGTTAATAATTCATGTATTTACTAATGATAAATATTCATATTTCATTTGAACCAGACAGTGGTCATCTAGATTAAATTAAACTGCTTTGGATTCAACAGCTGGCAATCTCCCCATGCCAAATAAGGGATTTTAGTCATACTTTATTTAAAGTATGTAACTACCAGAAATGGGAGATGAGGAGGAAAGGAAATAGACTCTCTTACCCAAACATATAACACATCTGTCTGTTGACTGTACTTTCTTCAGACTTTGCTACAAGCAAATATATTTATTTCTGGAACAGACTAAATGGGTGCTGAAAGGAAGAATACAGTTTGCATACTTTATGAGCATAGATAGCTATGTCAGAGTCTCTTACCATTTTTGGAGTTCAATTCTTAGTGAGTTGTATTCCTCTTGCCTGAGGAAGCTTGGTAATTTGGGGGGCCATTTGAAAAAAAAACCCCACAGTAAAACAAGAGTAGTGAAATAGAAGTCTCCTCCCCAAAGTAACCAAGACCTTTTCTTATACTATTAAACTATTAAGCTGCATTTTCATTTGTCCATAGTTTTCATCATTAATGAGAAACAGGAGCTTCATAAGTATGGAGCAGGAGTGAATTTTTAACTGTGGGAGAGATTTAGGGATTCTGCTTTGAACATTTGGAGAAATCGTGGTCTTCTTCCTACCTGTTCCAATCAATTGTGCAAATACAGGGCCAGGGTGGGAGGAAAAGTGCTTATGTTTTCTTTCTGTGTTTCCTTGGTGTTTGTCTACCTTCCTAAATCTGTAAAATAGGCTACTATGCAGGAGGGCTGGGAGCTGATGTACATTTTCTTGCTCAGGAAATTGCAGTGCACATGGCTGTAACTGGTCGGAGCCCTCTATATAAACCAGAAAAATTCAGAAGTCAAAAGCAAACCTTGCTTCCTGACCAGATAAGGTAGAATCACCAGCCTTTAACAAATCTCAGGCAATAAGCTCTGCAGAACAGGATAGAGAGATTTCTCCAAACAATTGTTCAAATGCTGCATAGATCTTCATAAGGAAAAAGATGTATTTTTTAAGCCAGTTTGAGCTAAACCATATTAAAATCCTGCTGAAGACAAAGCAGTTGTATTTTAACATGCATTATCTAGTCAAGGTTAATAATGGGCTTATTCCTAAGAGTTCCTTAGCTCCATAGATAACATGAATTGAATCTATACATACTGCCTTATGGTACTGGTTCTCAGGCTAAATACACAGTGCATGCCTTTCTGTTCAGATCAGGCTATTCTGGACTGGGCCTTTAAAGTATGAATGTAATTTCAAAGGTGAGTGGTTTAGGGAGTCAAATTATTTTGTGAGTTTTCTCTGATTTCTAAATGAGCTAGAGATGAGGATAATGGGATGCTTGGGGTCAGACTATGGGGGGACTGAAGTGGGGAGAGCTTTGGGTCAGTGGGTTCCCCAAGAGGCTTCTCCACTTTGCTGGCAGCAGCCTCATAAGTCACAGACATTAATAAATCCTTTGTGTTGGTATTTTTGCTTGCTTCTGTGCTCTTTCCAGCGTTCGGCAGGATTTAGGGCAAATAGGATGTGCCAGTAATGGGGGGCAAACACTGAGATGGCCAATGGAAATCTTCTTCTTATGCATGCTCACCATAAAACATTTGCAGGTGGGCCGTCTGGAATCACAGCCATGACTCTGCCTGGTGTTATTTCCTCATTTGTTGTTTTCTCCATCTGCTCATTTATTTTCCTGGTTATGGTCTTCTTCTCTCTGTCTCCATTTCCCCCTGCTCATTTGTGTAAGTAGAAATATCCTTCCCTCCAGCAACTGTGTAATATGCTTTCTCTTTTATGTATATATTTGGCTTGCAAATAGGTAGCTTAAAAAGCTGAGACAAGGCGGAGAAGCCATCATCAAATTCCAGCAGATTCTTCACATATTTAGACTATATTCCTGCAGATTTTCTCATCTTTTCCAGAGAAATGTTTTGGCCATGGCATATCACAATCTAAACACACAGTAATGAAGCTTTATTCAGGACAGGTTATGTGGGAGATGAGGCTGAAGCAGAGAACAAAATGCACAGTAACTGCAAGCTCAGTTACCACCTCACTTGTGCACAGCAGGGTGGGGAACGACTGGGTTTGCTGAGCAAAAGGAGGTGCTTCGCAAAATGTATGGCTTCTGCCTTTCTGCTGAAAAAGAGTGGTTGCATTTGTTTGTGATCAATGCCCGTTATGGGGTGCTTCTGTTCTATTTCTGCTTTGCCAAGGAGAATTGCAAAGAAGCTGAAATCTAACCTACCGTCCTTTCCTGGGTTGTGAAGATACTGGGTCTGACATCTCAGATGGTGTAAATCAGGAGCAAATTAATGGATTACAAAGGAGCACTGGGAGGGGAGCAGCCTCTTTTCTGTCAGATGGTGGTAAGGGCTACTGTATTCTCAGTTCCCTGCCAAATCTGCCCTTTCACAAATGTGTGTGAGTGTGATATTATAATCGGTTATTGTTATTTTCAGCTACCCATTCTGCCTGGAAGTGAACTTTATCTGCAGCACTGGGGAGCCACTGGAGGCTGGTGGATAAGGTGCAAGCCTGGGTTGTTGGTGTTGTGGACTGAACTGTTTTCTCCTCTAAAACTTACTGGTTTTGACAATGATTTCAGGATTTCCCCCTAGAAAAGGGTTCTCAGCTTTGCCACAGACCCAGTGTCTGACCTCTGGCCAACTCAGTCGCCTTTCCATGACTCTCATCCGTCCCATCTGTTTGGACTTTAAGCTCTTGAGAGCAGCCATTGTCTCTTAAAGTGTATTTATTTTGTACAGTACCTAGCACTGTGGGGCTCCTGCCTCAGTTGGAACCACTGGGTGTGACTGTAATGTAAATACTGAGTAATAATAATAGCATATGTGGGGGTGTAGAAACAGGGAGAGAGAGAAAAATATTTTCCCCATTCTTGTCTGCTTTTTGTTGTTGTTCTATTTCCTATTCACAGAAAGCATACAATACTGATTAATGAAAAATTTCTGGCTCCAGTTCAGTATCTGGCTTCAGTACATTTGCTATTTGATATCTGAGATATGTACAACATGTTCACAGTGAATACTCCAACTGAAAACAGTAGAGTTCAAACCAAGTCAATTAATTCACAGAGTGAATGGATTCAAGCCCAGATTCTCGTGCCTTGTGGAGGCCTCTTTGAGTCTCCTGCCAAAAGATATCTGTTTATAAATGCAGTAAACGTAACTATTTGATACTTATAGCTCTTACAGCCTTATGTGATTTTTTTTCCTTGTTATGGCTGATCTCTGATAATTGAGTTACATTTTGCAGACATTTCAGGCATTCTCTGTCTCTCTGTGCTTTCTTCCCCCCCTGGCGCTACAGCTCAGCCAGTGTTTTGGATGGTTTCACATTTCCTTTCTCTTTGTTGCCTTGGATATTCTGCTGAAGTAAGGCATAACAAAACCGTATCCAAAATCCATACATACTTCTAGCCAGCCTCTATGAACCTGCTTTGTGGCTCTTGCCTGTGAGAAACCTTACCATTTCTGCGGAAGGAGAGGAGAGAGAAAACCTTACAATGAAAATGACTGTTGTGTTCTGCATTGATGATCCAAGAACATTAATAATAGATCTTTGTTGAGTAGTATCTCTCATCCCTAACATTCATGGATTTAATCAACTGATGTATACAGTACAGTAGGCATTTTTAAAAAACATTCATCAGTTATGTGGACTATAGCAGGTAAAATTACAAAACCAAATAGAAAAAACTACATGGGGGGGAACAACTTTATCCATGTGAAAAAACAAGTTAGAACAGTGGGGAGTGGAAATTTGGGCAGGACATAGGGACTAGCATTTCTTTTCTAGCAGGAAATATTCAGGATTTCTTTCTTTTATTCTTTAAATCTTGCGGGTTTGGTTTTTTTTTTTTTATCTCCTTGCTGTGTCCTCTCCTTTCTTTCTCCCTCCAAGTGAGGGTGCCCCAGAGCTTCTCTAATTGTGCTCTGCTCTCCTCTCTTTTCTTCATACCCTTTACCCATTTTTTAATCCGTCCATTCAGCATATTCACCTGCTGTCTTTACAACTGCTATCCTCTGACCTTCTGCTTCTGAACTGTTTCCAGTCATCCATCTCAGAGCATGGACGTGTCTTCCTGGCTATTTTGCTATAACTGAAATGCTTTATAGACAGAAGTTAACTCCTAACGTGTCCTTAATATTTCTCTCATCCCATTTGTTGTTTATGGTCCTTGGCTGTACCACTCTTCCCTTGCTGCTCAGGTCTGCAGCCTGGGATGATCAGGTTTGATTCATTCCAGTCTTTGGCCCAGAAAAAAAGGAATTAATTCCTTTCCATCTCATGGACTTCTCATCCATTTGGTCCAAAGGAATGGCACCAGTAAAGATTATTTTCCTTGCCCATTCCTCTGACAAATTCTTTTAATTACTCATCCTATTTTACCTCATCATCCCTACTATTTCCTTAATCATTTGGATCCTTCTTTACCTTTGTCCCTACTATGTTCTTATGTTTTTTGCTGCAGTACACATCTACCTCTGCTCCACCATGTCACCTGGACAAGTTGCTCATGAACCAGTATCTCACATGAACAGCTCTGGTTTCTATACTGTTTCTCATCATTCATAGCACACTGAGTGCCACTGTCTCCTTTTGGTTTGCAAGTTTCACCAATATGATAATAACAAAATAAAATGAGTCAGTGAAAGAGACCTGGAGAGGCAGGAAAGATTAATAATATCCATATTTTAAAAGTACACTGAAAATGCAAACACCATTATATTACAACCCCCTCCCCCACCAAGTTCTATGTACCGTTTCAATTCTGAATGGCAGTTGTTTCTTTCTATGTATTCCTGCAGGACCCAGCACAATGAAGTGCCATTCTACTATATTATCATAAATGCTGCTGAGAAGCACCTGTAACAGATGAGTACTCCCTAACACTATGTTGAAGCATTAGAATGTTTTATTTAACTGCCTAAACAGAGGTAACATGAAGCTGGTACAATATCAAATGAATATATATTGTGCTCAATATTTTTAGGATAGGAATTAGAAGAGAGTTTGTAGCTGTCAGAAGTTCTGGAATGGCCTCACCAAAAGGATAGTGTTTCAAGAACAACTTAATGAACTAATGAAAGAGATCATAAAACAGGATAACAGCAATCTTGAAACCACTGTTTCTGATCATGAAGCTTGGGCTGTTTGATTTGTTGATTCATTATCTGCAAAAGGGTGGTGAAATGAGATTTGATCAGTGAACATGAGTTCTGTTGTATTTGTGTGGTATTTAACTAATTCCATGCTTTAGGGCTTCTACTTTCCTCTAAAGCAACAGAAACTGGCTAGGTACAAGATGTAGTATGTAGTAGACTAGATGTATCTAGAAGTCTAGTATCTAAAGATTTTTTCCTGTTTGTAATGGTGCATCTTAATTACTCAGGTTGACTGGTGGGTTTAGCTGCATATGCTCAGCTCACGGAATCTGGAGTCAGTCCTGCTCCCTCCTGTTCCCATTCAATTGCAGATAGCTTTCCATTCTTTTGCAGCAAAGACCTGAAGCTTGCTCATGGTCTTTAGGAGGCATGTTGCGTCACGTGAAATGGGTGACTTGCCGTCCATTCTGGCTTCAGCATCTGTGCTGGGGTTATCCGCAGCTGCAGGGGCTTAGAAACATTGCTGCACTCAGCCTTTCCCAACAGCTCCCGTCGCTGTTCGCCAGTCATCTCCTGCCCGTGTATGAAGGCAGTCAGGCAGCACTTGGCAGATGCTGCTCAGCTAATGGGATCCCTGCAAAGGGTGCTATAACCTTCGGCAGGCAGTAGCACTGCTTTCAGCGCTAGCACGCTGAGCTGTTATTTGTGGTATATTTCGATAAGGAAAGATAGCTGAGGAAATAAGTGTCAAAACTTAAATCATTTCACATTGTAAACTGTTGAACTGCTTTAATCCTACAATAGTTCTGCTTCTTTCAGTTTATTTAAGTTCAGTCACAGTTAGAAAATCAGTTCCTCGGTATTTCTGCAACCGCAAGTAAACCTTGCCAGCAGTAAGAAAGCGGGAAAAAGGTGAAGGGTTGAAACCATAAAGCCTAGAAAATAAGGAAATGTCAGCATTACTGTGCTGGTAGCAGATCCCTAGCAAACTAGCAAAGACCAAAACCCATCATGTTAAACAGCCAGGCATAGCAAATTTAAGAAAGCTGTTTGGACCCTGGCACAGTACTCCATCGCAAGCAATTCCCAGGAAAGTGCAGGAAGGCTTTTGTTAGAAATTCAGAGAAGTCAAGAGCAATTCTTTCTTCCATTTATCTCCTTAGAGCATTTATTAAGGTTATCATTATAAATCTGCCTCTCCTTGTCTTGAGGAATTCTCCTGAATTCTATCCTAAGATAAATCCTTATGTGTACTAATTTTAAAAAGGCATCCAACAGATTCTTCACTGCACTTACCTTGCATATATATAGGTAGAGTTTCATTCTAGCACTGCTCATGTGTAGTAGAAGTGCTTACATAGCAAGCTATTATTTCCCTCCTCCTGCTTAGGAAAGCATCAGTATCACATGGTCAGGGCATCCCATCACATACCACAGACACTCTCTAATTGAAAACATGTGAAACCAAATATCTGGTCACCAACCTCTAACTGAAACGTATTTTTAGAAAACTATTCAACAATTTCAAATAAACAAAGTGTGTTGATAGACAAGTTCTGAGCAGGAGGGAGAAAGTCTAAATTCATCCATTTTAAGCTGTGAATTAATCATAGCTCAGAAATGGCTTCTGTCATGCCACAGGTTTGAAGTCTCCCTCCCCAAATTTTACTCATACCTTCCCTTCCTTTCATCCTGATGATTAGAGCTTCCCTTGGGATGTCTGCTCCCAGACATGCATATCCAAACAACCACATTTATTCTAGTTTCTCACAGATTCTCTCTCTCCCCTTCAGTCTAGAGCCCCAAAATTCTCCTGCTTTAAAATGTCTGTGTCCAACTGTCTCCTAGACAATTCACCTTCTTCCATGTCTCGCTCAACTCTTTCCAACACTTTACCCAATGTTTCTTTTGTCCATCATTCTATTTAAAAAATGCTATCTCTCATCGTTACATATTAGTGCCTTCTGTCATGTTTACAGTCAGGTAATTTAAATTTTGCTCATCTTTGCTCTACTCTCTTCAGTGTTTTTAGGTAGGTGATGGTTCATAAAAGTATGTGCTAATGTAAAAAAGAAACAGTTAAATGAAACTGTCAAATAAAGCTAAGAGTGAAGCTGAGACCTATTTGCAGATGTTCAATAAAGTAAAAAAGAAGCTGATTTGAGGGGATAAATTATTCATAGCTAATTATTTGCTCTTCTTTAATGCTAAAAATCCTACATTTCAGCCTCCTGCAGGCAACTCAAGCAGTGATTCCTGAGTTTTTTAAGAGCAACAACCACACAGAGTTTTTGAAGTGGTTTTGGTCCCTCCGGCTTGACAGGTGCTACATAAAAAGCAGACAGGATATTGTTATTAAGACTCTTGAGAGTTTGAAGCATAAAGTCCTGTAGAATGAGCTGAGATTGTATCTTCAAAACACACATATTACAGCTTCAATGTACTCATAGGCTCCGGGCTGTTCTTTCGGCACAGGCTTGAGCAAAGAGCAGTGTGTCAGTTGCTCTGCCCCAGGGAATTGGTGACTACAGCTTGGGGCTGAATTGTGGTTTTCATCCTCTGCGTCTACAGTGCTGTGAGGAGAGAAGATGACAATGGATCGTTTGCCTGCACTGCACCAAGAGTTGCTGGTTCTCCTATGCATACACCGACTTTACTTTTTGCCCAAAGAACAGCAGGTTTCTGGTCTTTCTCCTTGCTTTCTACCAGCCCTAGAGTAGATAAAGATTGGGCACAAAGCTCCATTTTCTCATATAAAATGCAAGGTTTTTTTCCAAACACATAGTTCAAGTCTCAAACTGACCACGCACGGTCCTTTTGCCTATGGATACTCTGTGCTCTGGCCTATTTTATTCAAGGAAGTTGCTACCCCCTTGTTAGCCTGTAATTTAGATTATTCCAAGTCCTGAATATAGTTATCGATTGCTGAACTAAACTGTACATATGTAATATACATTTTCAATTCATTATAGTTGTAAATCCAGTGTAAAGATTATAGCAGAAAAGGACTCCCTTTCCTTTTCCCTTTCCTTTTCCCTTTCCCTTTGCCTTTCCCTTTGCCTTTCCCTTTTCCCTTCCTTCTTTACTCCTTTTCCTTTCTTTTTTCTTTTGTCTTGTTCTTTTTTCTTCCTTTTTTCTTTTTTCTTCTTCTTTTTTCTTTCTTCTTTTTTTCCTTGTTGATTTTTTTTTCTTTTTTTTTTCCTTTCCCCAAACTGGAGATGTTTGCATTATTTAAATGGACTCAGACAGCCCCAGTCAGTCTTTTGACAACATAAGCCCTTCAGTAGTCGGTTCTGACTGGCACACAGCCACTCACTTCTGCACTTACTCATGATGAAATCCATTCAAACATATCAGCTCCCTGAGAATGATGTGCCTCAATCTAAGATTTCCATGAAGCAACCTACAAAACAGGCAGCTACAAAGCAAGGACTGTTTATATGCATTATATTATTTGCATTGTAAAAGGCTTTTCCAACACACAATGAGTTCCAAGTTGTCTGTGATAAGTTTCAGGCTGGCTACTGTAGTCTGCTGTACATATTGTATATGTATTTATATATAGATATATATGTATACACTGTTAGAAGGATATTCGCTCAGCAACTTCAGAGTCATATCAGGCTATGAGAGGAAGTCACTGTGTTTATACATACACTGAGTAGTCTGTTAAAGGGCTTGTGTTTTGGAAATAAAAGCTTAATTTCATTATCATAATGATGATAACATACAGCTTTGAATGGTATTAGTTCCTGTTTACATTACTCATGGTGTTGGTCTAAGCTGCATTTGCCATCTAGACATAATTACTATTTTATTATTATTTTTTTCACAGTTAAGTGGAGCATTTTAGCACAGCTGAATTGCTGCAAGCCTTGGTGGAACAAATCTATTAGTGGTATGGCTTGAAACAATACACAAAAGAGCCCTGTGTGTGGTCTGCTCTACATGGTTTTCACTTCCTTATGTTAAACAATAAATCTCTGAGTCAGCTAGAACTCAGAAACTAACATCCAACGAGAGCCGCATTTTATCTTTTATTCATTGGCAAGAACATAGCTGTAGGAGGTATTCAAATCACACTTTTATTTAAACAAACACAGCTGGATCACAGCCTCTTAATATAGCAATTCTCTAATGAAAAATAACAACATAGTATTTATCTCTTTTCTTTTGTGCAGCTCTCAATTTGCTAAAATTAGGCAGACTTCAATCCCATACAAAATTGGCATGTTTTCATGACCAGAGCTCATAGCAACTAACTGCAAAATTATAATGGGAATGTAATTATAGTAGGGCATGTGAAATACACATCCTTTTGCTGCTGTAAGCTATATGGGGTTATACAATTATGCTGTAATAACATCATTTATCTTAAAGAAGTCAGACAGCTGATTTCATTTATTTAACTTGAGTTCTCCAGTTATGTGCTGTGTCAGGTTAACATTAATGTATTGCACAAAGTAATATGGTGCAAGAAGTCAGGGCTTCCCCAAGATGCATTGTTCCCTTCTTGCACAAGTTTATTTTCTTCTTTATCCCTGTGAGTGTTTGGAGACAACCAGCTTGAGTTTCTAGCTCTTTGGGAGCCTTGTAAAACGTGTTTTTCTATCTTTGTGGCTGCACTGCTTGTTTCTTTCTGTGGTTGTGATTTGGGGCCAACAATTTGTAATTAACTGCAGAAAGATGTAACTAAATAAAAAAGCTGAGTCACCTGGCCACATGCTGAGTGAGAGTTTGAAAATAATCACCTTGCCATTTATGTGGTGTAATAATTAATACTGGCCAAATTCTGCACTCATCCCAGGCAAAACAATTGCATTGAAATCAACAGGACTTTTTGTAAGTCAGTCCTATCTTTGACATCCTCAGGATTAAGGAGAATACCCAGAATACCGTATTTCTATGAGAGATGCAGTATTTA
>VYZV01015861.1:162302-205925 GCA_013401275.1 Pandion haliaetus | reverse complement strand
AGTGTTGGAGCTGAGTTTACTCATCATGATGTTACTGAAAGCCAAAAATTTCTGTGTGAATGGTCCTTTAAGAAGGGCTTGTTTCCAAAGGTACAGTTGCAGCTGGGTATTATACGTCCATGAACACATCTTTGGACCTTGGAAGCTAAAGCAAAAATATAGAGAAGAGTTCTTGAAACGTCTTCTCAGATAAGACAGAATTTGATCGTACAACAGGCTATAAATTACAATATGGGGCCTCAAGATTGTATCGAATAGAAAGCTTAGAAAGACCCTGAAAATTGAGGGGACCTTAGGAAATTTCACCAATACCTGTACAGACTCTCAAACAGTGAGCTACCATCTCACATTACAAAAGAAGCCATGGAGAAAGGCTAAATATTTTGCCTTTACCTCATAGAGTGGTTCTTGAAAGGAGAGAGGACTTTCCTCTTCAGTCAATGTGTAATTCCACTTTACAAACAAAATGGAGTTCTATTGGTTTTAGTGTTTAATTTTCTTTTTTGTTTCCCATCTCTATAGTTATCATGTCTCTCTACTGTGATATCTACCATTTATTGGTTTCTTTCTGGTGTCACAAGTCACTGACATTTAGCTATCCGAGTTTTCACTATTACAAATCCTGGAAAATTCAGCCAGGAGCCATCTGAGTGGAGAGAAACCTCGAGAAAAAACTGAGCTTATGAACACAGCCTACATTCCTGGAGACATTTGGGAAGGTGTGGAATAGAAGAGTAGTCGGTGAGCAAATACTCCCAGAAACACATTTGGCAAACACTACTACTCTTCCAAGGACTGTCCACCCCCAACTCAAAGTGAAAAACAACTAAATTAACCTTGGCATTGTCCTTGAGGAACGAAGCTCAGTCAAAATGATTTCTTTCTATGGATGCCTTGCAGATCATCATAATGACAAATAACTTGTCTGGGCACTGTGACAATTTGTGGATTTTGTCTATGGATGTGACGTTTCACTGAACGGAGCACTCATGAATGCAGATAAAATCCTTTTGGATCTAATTCCACTACGGTCCACTCCACTATTAGAGATGGGTGTCAAATGTTAAGATAGGATAAAGCACTCAGCTGTTCCAGATGTTTATCCAAAACCATTTGAATAAACTAAACTGAGGTAGAGCAGCCTCAGGAAAACAAGCTCTCTCACAAGATGTTTGATACTTCCTCTTTCTGATTTTACAAAAATTAAGTATTTCTAAATACTCTTTCAGCTTTTGTGCTTCTATTCCTGATTAAAACCAGGAAATGCGGCATTACACTGAGAGGGAAATGAAATCCAGGGAGGGAAATCAAGCCACTTCTTGATACTTCACAAGCATCCTGGTTCAGGTTCTTGGAGAAGTGACTGGGTCTCCCATTACCAATATGGAGAGCTTAAGAAAAAATGCAGCACTACGAATTCACAGGTTTGGCAGCCTAAGCCAGAGTGAGAGAACTGAAAGAAAATTCATTCCCCAAAATGAAGTGTGGTTATAGAGTTATAAAGTCAGCATGACTGTGTATAGTGGCAGTATGTTAGTGGTTCTTTCATTGTTCTGCATAAGGCACCAAAACAAGCAGGAGTTCAAACATAAATGTAAACAAAATTAACAGGGAACCAGTGCTGGTTTCTAAGCACTGGCATACTGTGCAGCTGCTACATTTTCAGCGATCATCAGGAATGCCAGCGCTGGAGCCTGCTGATGTAATTTCACCTTTAAGGTGCAAAGCTCGGGATGTCCCTAGGAGAGAGACATTTTTATATGTGCATATGAGAGAGTACACAGGGTTTTTACCAAATGAAGACTGGTAAAAGCACAACTTTGGCCTTTTAGAAGCCTGTCCAAATGTGCATCCCATGTATCCTGTCTTGCAGGGAGCTCTAGCCTGTCCATTCAGTTTTATGGTAAAATTTGGAAAGCGTGTCTTACATGTTTTCCTTAATGACATGTGCAGGAAGACCTTTTGTTTGCTTTTATGGATGAACATAGAGTTCATCTGCCAGTACATCATCAGCAAACACAGCCTCACTCTGTCTGTGTTCCAGTTCGTCCAAATTCCATGTGGCTGTGTCAACACAGCACCAAGCCCAAGTTAATACATTTAGTCACTGGCAGGGCTTTCCCATTCAGGCTTGGCATGATGATAACCACACGGCTTTGACCACCTTGGAAAGTGGACAGATAGAGCTTGTATCTGTTCGTAGTATGTCATATAAGTCCCTGGACCCACTGGAGTACTGGGGCCACTTCCACATCAAACACCTTTTCATATAGTTGCTTATTTTCTTAACGCATCGTATTCAGCTGTCTCCCCTCCTCCTTCCTTTCAGCAGCATCAGCACAAGGCTAATTTTGATATAAGCCTGGGGCAACTTGTCAAAAAGTTTAAAATCAGATTTTTGATGTATTATATCATCATGCAGAAAACATCAAATACATTTTATCAGATGCTATTGCTGAATTGTTGAACTATTAGCTGTGTTTTCCCTCCAAAACTGGGTGGAATGCACTACTTGTGTTAATGTCTTACATGAGTACCTACAACAACATGGTACTTTTGTTTAAGGCTTACACTTCTATTGAGTTGTGGTACCTAAGGCAGAGAATATTATTATGGAAGGCAAAGTTTTGAACATGGAGTGCTAAGCAAGTATCCCTTTAGAAGTAGCCACAGAACTGGTTCAAGGTGTACATCAGCCCTTTCACATGGTTGCAGAATGCCTGAGCTGGTTGCTCCTGAGAAGAGAGGAGTTTTTTCCTAGCCACTATTGATAATTTCCCCTCCACCTTTCACTGTCAAAAGCAGCAGTTAGAGTACCTTGTCCTGTTCCCATCCCTTTTCCCACCTTTCTTTGTCCCTAACCCCACACTGGGAAGAGGAATGGAGAAGAAAGGATCTGAGTTCTGGGAAGTGGTGTGTAAGTAAGTTATGTATCACTGGTTAGTTGCAGCCACAATACAAATAGGAAAACTGAGTAAATACTGATTTAAAAAATACTTTTAGGTGCTTCTGCTTTAAAACACTTAAATCTCACTTTTGAAGACTTCTCTCTATGACCTTATTAATCTTTCACAAACAGCAAAATTCCATAAAGCTCCACATGGGGCAGAGAGCTTTTTATTTTAATAAACCTTCTCAAACTGATTTCTCCTGTGAGGCACTAGGCCAGAAGCGTGTGCAAAGCAAGGAAAGAAAAAGACAGCAAAGCAAGACATCAGTCAGCCAGACAAGCAGCACACACATACTGCTGAGTTCTCTCCCATGCTACCAGCACACAGGAGGCTTTACCTGCAAACACATGTTGAATGCTACCTTATAGATCCAAAAAGGCTGGAGCTCCATGGACTTCCCTTTGAGGGAAAGATATAAAGAAAAAGTGGGGAAGGGAGCTGCTTCTTTCCATCCTTCCTGTTTATCCTAGACCTCATTTAGCAAATTAAAAATCAAATGAAGACAAAATATTTGCATTGCTTTCCAAAGTCTGCTAATCTTTAAATTTTACCTTGGGTAAAGGAAACTGTTCAGAATACTGCCTTTTCATCCAGCCACTTCACTGCTTCATTTACTGACAATAAATAAGATTAAGAATATATATTGTTTCTATTTTCCAGCTAGAAGTGCTGAACTACACAGCTATGGAAAAGGAGCACAGAGTTCAATTCCAGAAGGCACTTCATTAACAAAAATGACATATAACCCCCCCACACACACTTGGCAGCAACCTGCAAAGGGTTAATGAAGGACCTATTTGCCTCCCCCATCTGTGAAAAAGTGCCAATCAAAAAACAGCTGCTATAAAAGGCTGCAGCCCAGCAGGAATAGGAGTAGTAGGTGGAGAGGTGTTGGAGAAGCAAGCTGTAGGAGGCTAGCCTGCCAAGGAGGGCTGATGGAGCTGGGAGGGTTAGGAAGAGTTGGTCCTTTGCTTGTTCAATCCTGGCTTGGAAGCTGGAGGAGAAGGTGCGTGTGGGATCCCTGGTTTCCAGTGGGAATGGGACTGATCTTTCAGGTTTGGGACCCCTGTATATTTGGTCCTGATGCTGGATGGGGAGTGATTCTGATGTTAACTGCTATCACAGGAGGTGGAGAAAGGTGGATGGGCTCTAAAGGGCTTTCCCAAATATCCTTCCGCCCTCAGTGAAAAGAAAACAAAACAAACGGTGAGGAATATTGTGCCCTGCGCACCAAAAGATAAGTTCCATTAAAAAAATAAAATAAATCTGATAGGATAATTGTATCGCTCTATCCTCCTATCACAGAACTCGTAGTTGTTTCTCAATAATCCCATTCTTACTATTATATTTTGTGCACATTTGTGCTGTTGCTTGTTGTGGATGTGCTGCAAATGACTTATTTAAAGAAGAGGTGTTCGCTGGGTTAGGTTTCAAGCCCAGTAACATTCCCTTTCTCTCCAACCCCAGAAGTGGCAGAAATAAAATATAAACAGGGAGCTAGAACTTGCTGGATGCTACTGGAGAGGAAGGAGTGTGGCATCCATACAGTCTTATACCTGCTGTAAGACTTCTTTCTTCTGTGTGATTCCTTAGTTACTTCAGCCTTTACAATCTGTCTAGAGGGGACTGACCGTACCCCTGTGGGGGTTGGTAAGTACAGGTATAATCCTGGGATCTCATTAAACTTAAAAAGCAGGTCTAGGGGAAAAAAAGGTCATTTAAATTAATATTAGCACAAAAGTGTGCACTGGAGCTGGGAATGGAAAGGCTTAAGGGGGTTGGAAAATGCCTTCAGCAAAATAAGATGTGATAGAAACGATGTGTCAGCTATCAAAGACATTGACTAGGAGCTGAAAATGGCAGTAGGAATACATTAATAAAACTTGAAAACAACAGCTTAAGGTGTTTGGTAGCTTGTTTTCTTCGTATCTGTTGAAGAGATGGAAAGATGATATGAGAGAATAGGGAATATTCCCCAAACTAGATTATGTCATTCTCCAACAAATCTGGTGTGGACTTTGTCAGTGATCTGTTTCTCAAGTGCTTAATTTTGTACTCATTAGCTTTACCTGTAAAATAGAAAGTGCAAGAAAGAGCATGAGCCAAATGGCAGATCCCTAGATATGTTCATCTATAAACTTCACTTGTGTAATTGCAATTAAGCTTCCTGCATGTGACAGCAGTGGGCTGGATATCGTAGCTGTCTGCTAATCAAGTAAAAACCAGTTAGCTCCCCTGTTCGTATGAAGTACAAACCTGTTGAAGTTGGAATGGGGAGAGTGCTTCTCACTGTTGTCCATCTACTTCTGGTGTGTAGTTGTCTCTGCTAGATGGAGTTTTCCTTGGCTCCTCTCTTCCTAGTCAGCTCAGCTCACTTTAGTACTGTTTCACAGGTCTGCAATATGTCACATTATCGAACATGGTCTATTAATGACACATTATTCTGTTAAGAATATAGCAAAGGCCATAAGTTTAGCTTTTTGTGAAGACTGCATGATGCATTAACAGTGATGACAGCTGACAAACTGCTTTGTCTGAACTCCTGCTTCCTTTCTCACCCTGCCATTTTGCCAGGTCAGGGACTGTAACCATCACATTTCCTCAACTCTTTTCAGTATTCCATGCATCCTTTCCCCATGTTTGTTCATAACTCTGCTTAACAACTTGCTCTGTTCTCCATGCAGCCTCCCTTGCTTCACCTTCCTGCCAAGGGAGGAGAACAGACCGTGTGATGATGAGCAGGGATTTAAGAGCAGGAGTGGCCTTGGGATGCAGGATCTCTGCTGTGTGCCCCACATGGGTGCAGTCCTTGTGTTCAGCCTGGCCCTGTGCTGGCCATTCAGCTCTCTGAAGAAAAGGCAGCTTTCCCTGCTGAATAGTTGGTAGTAAAATAAGACAGCCTGGATTTCAAAAGCCACTCTTCATCAGTTTCTTCTGTTCCGTAATGTATAGAATGATAGTTCATTTAATCTAGTTAGTCTTATTGAAGAAAGCTAATCTGTTTGCACCACGTACAGCTTAAAATTGAACCCTGCGTGTCATGTTTAACAGCATTGGTGGTCCTTTGTAGAGCTTAATATGCTACATGGACACTTATCTATATACTGAAATTGGGAACCTTGCACATCCTGTAGCACAAGACAGAGTTGTTGATATGCATTCTTGGCTGAGTAGATTGGTCCCAGTGTGCGTGGGATGTTGGCAGCTTCCCTGTCGGGATGCCAGGATGCTACTTAATACACCTTGGCTCTGTAAGGTTTTTAGATCTTAGGTTCTGCCCCATTTACAATAGCTTTACAACACTACCTGTGTGGGGGTTATTTTCTTGCAGTCACAAGGCCTGGAAACTTTTTAACTGGAAGCTAAGTGTGACTCTAGAAGAAGGGGGTGAATATGTGATGGAAGTAGTGCCTATGACTTAATGAATGCTGAGTTACTCCACCTGGGACCATCACGGTGTTGGCTTTCTATGAATGAGAGTCCTGATGGTTATTGCTAGCTGCTGCCCCAGCAATTCTAAGAAGCTGCTCTAGAAAGTAGCTTCATTATTCTGTGTTTGTCATGTCTGCACCTCCATCTCTTCATCTGTTTGGGAAATGTCTTGGACAAGACATGCTTGACAGGTAGGGAAAAAAATAAAGCAAAGCAAAATGCTGGTCTCTTCCAAAGATGGAAGTGTTACCATGTTGGCTGGGGCTCTAATGTTGCCATGTTAGCCATATAGAAAAATGGCGTGGAAAGGAAAGCTTGAGTGTAGTTGGGAGTTCTCACAGTCCTGTTTTTGTGTTATTTGTGTTTGCGACAGTATCAGCTTTTTCCACATAAATACCCGGAAGGCAAAATTTCATTTTTTTTCTGCAAAAGCTCCAATAAACAATCGCTTGGTGCCTGCTCTGCAAACTGACCCTCTTCCTGAGATAGAAATGTGAGGGCTTTGCTTGTTGTCAATGAGCCTGTCATGGTTTTCAACATGTTACTTTGCAAGAAATTCATTTCCAGTGATCAGCTTATAAACCTGCCATAAGGAAGTGTGTTTTCACACTAGTCTAGTGTACTTCTTGTTTTCAAACTCTCAGGGACGTAGAAATACACCAGATTTTTGGCAGCACATGGTTTAAAAATCAGCACCAATGTATCTATTGAACATCTCAAATGGGTAAAGGAAAGGGCAGGTTTCATCAGGGGTCAGTAAACAACGAACATCTGCCTTGCCAATCTTTTCTTTTACTACAGTTTTGTGCAGTTCCAAAAATCCTTCAGACATATGTTGAACAGAGTTTCAAAGCACCCAAGCCTCCTGCTTCTACTGATATTTTGGCCAGTGCTTAACCCTATGTAGTTCAGTCAGGATTTTTTTTCTGACTGCAACTGAATCAGTTTGGGTGGATTTGGCTAGTGTTCCGGGCTGGGAAATTGAGGTTTCTGATTTCCAGCAGGTTAGATGTAGTATGGGCAGAAGCTCTCTAAGCCTCTTGTGCAGTTACCCGGGAAAAACAGATGAGTGAAGTATTAACTGATGTTCTTCACCCCTCTTTGTCAGATCTTGGCATGTGACACTTAGCATTAATGTGCTTATTATAGTACATCCCTTCCCAGTGCAATCTGCCCCAATTGGCCATAATAAATAGTTCCACAATGGTCTTCAGCCAAGTAAGTGTTTGACCTAATAATGCATCTTACACTCTGCCTTGGAGCTCAGCAATGCCCTGCTGCGTAGGACACAACAGTGCTCTCTGAAGGTTGAGCTAAGCTAGTCTGTCAGCAAGGAATAGCCATCTGGTGACCCCTCGCTTAAAGCATCAGCCTTCATTCCTGTAACGCGCAGCCAGTGGATTGCCAGCAGATGCATTTAATTCTGAGCCTGGGCATTGCAATGGTGCACAGGGAGAGAAGTGATCCATAACGGAGCTCTGCTCCAGTCCGTGTGAGGCCTTTTTGATAGACTGACGCCCAGCAGCAAACAGCAGGTCAGCTTGCAGATCATGAGGAGTAACTTACTCATGCTGCTCAGCTCTATCAAAGCATTGGCAAACTGAAACTTGTGAGTAATCTTCAGGAACAGTCACAAGCGGAATCAATTGCAACTGCCCAATGTGGACATGCTTTGCTTTTAGTCTCTAAAACCCAGAAAGCTACCATCTCCTGGCCCGAGTTTGTAGGCAGAAAATGAAAGGGGCCTGTATTCTGCTCCAAAGTACTGGGGCAGTTGTGACTTCAGCACAGTCCCCAGAGCTTTTTTTGGTAGTGTGGAGGTATATGTCATTCTGCCTAATCCTTACTTAATTTGCCTGAAAAGTTAAGGAGTGCAAATAGTGATGCTGGTCTTGGACAGAGGTGTCTACTAAGGACTGAGCAGGAATTCATTGTTCATTGTCCTGTCTAACTTCATTAGATATTCTGTATCTTAAAATACAAGTTTGACTATGTCTGAATTGAAAGATGGTGCTCTGGATTAAATTAAATAAAACCAAAACCAAAACCCCCAAAAGCCCTTTGTCCATTTTTAGTTAAGATCTGAATCAGGTGGGAGAGAGTGTGCTGATCCACTGTCTTTCATCCTGTACTCAGTAACTTGTCCAAAATACTGTAGATATATAAGTACACTGTGCTGGTGATGTTTCTCACCTACTCCGCATGTTTTTAGGCAACTGCATGTTGTAATACGGTCACAGGTTTACACTTTTTAGACCTACATGTTGTTCCAAATGCTGCTGGCAAAAGCACTTCTGATGCGTGTCTTTGAAATGGAAAGACAATTAGAAATGTTATAGGTGTAGTCGAATAGAATAGCTGATCAGATATTGTTGGGGGGAAAAAAGCACTGAGGAGCTGAATTTTTGGATTTTTTTTTTCCCTAGAAAATGCAATTCTGTCAAACTGAAAATTTCCTGAAAGCAAGTTGACTAATGAAATTTCACTCATTTGTATATTCCTTTTTGTGATGGAAGAAGGTTTATTCTAGCAATGTTTAAATGTTTCATTTGGACACTTACAAAGTAAGTGGTTTAATTTTCAGCTGCTTATACAATGAACCTTAAGTCACAATGTAAATGGAACAAGCTCATGCAATATTTTGATCAATTTTTGAAAGTTTTTTTCCTGGAGAACACAAATTTTGGGGCTTAGGTTTTACTCTGAATAAATGAAGCAAATAATGAAATCCTTCACAAAGCATAATATCTCCCTTCATGGCTCTGCTGGTAATAAAGTGTTGGTCAGATTTCTCCTTCAGATAGAGCAGGTCTTGTAATGATTTCAGTCTGGTGAAAAAAAAAATGATACTTTCTTTATTGTTTGAGAAGTATTTGCTTACATTTAACTTCTGTCACGCACACATTCAGCTTCGTGATATGTAGTGACTTACTGCCACACCAGTCACAGGGCTAAATATGTAATAACTGACAATGTCTAAAAGGCTTTTGCCTCTGCTTGCTTGCTAACAGAATTTTCTCACAAACTAGAAAAAGAATCATGTACTCTTTGAGCAGGGAATCATTGAATTTATTCAGCTAACGAGTCAGTAAAAAATGCAAAGACATTTACCTACTTATAACCTGAGTTTTGCTAACCTTATTGTGATCAGAAACTCAAATAGCATTTCTCACTCCTGTATTCTGGTCCAAAGTAGTTTTCTTCCAACAGCAGCTGGTTATGTCTGAGACAGAGTGGAAAATATTCAAAGTCTTGCATGAAAGCAAGTGTTGTGTGCTCGAAATGAGTCCAAGCTCCTTGAATCCTCTTAAGGCTCAGTACTACACGAATGTGGATTCAGGACTTGAGTAAGAGTCAAGATGGCAAAATGTGGACTTTTCTTTCATACTAAAGCCTCTCTCTGAATAAAGTATTCTCCTCGGCAGCATGCAAGTGCAAGTTTCTTTCTGCCATCATGCCATCATGCAGCAGTGATAGACACAGCCATTGCAGGCCCCAAGTTCCCATCCTCTGGTATTGATTATCCCTTGATGTCTGCCTGCAGAGTTAGAGGCTTTATATATTTTGATTAATCCTGGTACTCTGGGGCAGTGAACAGGGGTGTGGGAGGCCATTTCTCCATGCATGTGAATTGGCTAGCTTTTCTTCCTTGGTTATTTGCAGTACAGAGACAAGACCGGAGGTAGACAGGCTGATAACACAATGTTTTAGCAGGTTTGTAATACAGCCTTCACCACAGTTCCAGCTGAACTTCATGTCAGCAGAAAGCCAGACACTTCTTCAGGAATAGCCACCTACTCCTGGGGACATTGTGTGATACCACCCACAACCCTTGAGTTGCGGGACATGAGCACAGCATCCTTATGTTGTGCTCTTGTTGGATGGTCATACGAGGATGTGATGGTGATGTGCTCAATGACCCTTTCACAGCTGTCTTGCTCCATACCAAGGCTCTGTTATTACTGATTGTGAGGAATCAGACTGTACTTACAGGGTCAAAGGTTTAAGTATCTACTGTATAATTCTTGTAGTACTGTAGTGAGGCAGGCTTGTATTAATACCGCCTCATCTTGGAAGCCTTCAAAGCCTGTCAGTATGTCTGATAGTGTTTGGCACTTAGAAATGACAGTGAATGGTAATTTGCAAGTGCCTTAAATGGACAGAAAATAGTTTTCATTATTTTTACTTGATTAGGAGTAGTGTCAAGCACCCTGTAAGAACTCAGATATTACTCGAGCTGTGGTTCCCTAACAGGTGGCTGTGAGTGGTACAGCATGTCCCATCCTTGGTGCAGGTCTTGAGAGGTTGGGTTCAATTCCTGGGCTCAGTGCTGACCTTCTGGGTGACCTTGGGTGGAGGAAGCAGCTTGTTTATTGCCTTTTGCAAAATGCTTTGAGAGTTACAGATGGAAATGCTACATAGAGGGAAGGCGTGACTACTGTGTGGTTGGGTGTTGGGGAAACTTGGGTTACAAAAGAACAAGTGGGTGTAACAAATAAGGAAGAGGAGCAGGAAAGTGGTGGAGAGGGTGGGAAAGGGTAGTTGCTCTTCTCTGTTGCTTAGGTCCTGGGTGAAGATGTCTGGGTGCCAACACACTCATGCCCTTGGCACCAGGACTTCTGACAAATCAGCCAGTCTACTCTCATGTTGGCTTTCACTGCTTCTCTCTGCAGACCAAATGATGCACTTTTCCTTTGAAGAAGCTGTAATTACAGAAGAGCCCAGCAGCACTTTCCTGTGGTGGTAATGGATATATCAGCATTTCCACAAAGTCCCTTGTGAGGGATTTACAGCTCTGCCATTAATATTAGCCACACAGTGGATGTATAAGCTGCTTTCCCCAAAGTATTAAAAAATAGTCTAAAACAGTGCAGCAAATTTTAGCAGGCCTTGTCTAGAAGCAAACTTGCACTGGTTTGATAAAGAGTGATTTTAACATAGTTTGGTTAGAGTATTTCTTATTTGTATGTACTTGCTCATACCTGGCTTGAGGGTGACTTATTTCAGCCTATTCTGACTTTAATAAACTAGAGGCTATGCAGAAATTCTGTAAGGATTCCCTCTTCATGCATAGCATCCCCTGTGCTGAACAGATCTGTTATCTACTGGGTTAAATAAAACAAGCTTCTGATCATACAAATGAGGGGCAGTACACAGAACCAGCAAGTATTTAGTCAAACTGGTTTTGAACATCACTGCAGCTAAAACGCTATAGATTGTGCGTGGCCACAGCCTAAAACAAAAGACAGGAGAAATACTGAGACTTCAGCTATGTTATTACTATCATGGTGTTAAAACTCAGAGGAAATATCAGAACCTCTCAGCTCAGTTCAACACAGAACAGCACAAATATCCTTTTATCCTCTCCCATCTTCTTTATTACATTGGGTAGGCATAAGAAAACATTTGTCTTCTATTTTTGTGAGTTAAAAATTACATGCACGCTTGCCGAAATAAACAAAAGCTTTGAATGTCAGAGGTAAAGCTGAAGGCTTTTTCCGATGGATGATCTTCAGTATCAGGAATTCATGGTTCAAAAGGCACTTTCCTCTGGTAATGGAATCAGAGGCGGTGTTAATATGTATGGCTTTTCCCATTCTGAGAAAATACTTCTGGCAGGAGGAAGGGGGGAGGAGGAAGGAGAAGGAGTGTGGAGATTTCCCTACAAGTAAGGAATATGAAGCAATGCAGGAGACCTCGTACTGCCATCAAAGCAAGACTCCTTAAAAATCAAGTCACATCCCACAATGTCTGTAGGATGGTGGACTGACCCTGGGCCCTTGGGCACTTTCCCAGTTCTATTTTTTTTTTTCTTTTTATGCTTTAAATGCTTTGCAATCCTTTTGCCTAGTTATGGCTTTGGAGTGGAAGTCCTTCTGCACAAGGACTGTCCCTTCTCTGCTCCTGTAGCACACAATGTAATGGGTTCCGTTGGTGACTTCGCTCACCGCTAATATTAATACTTGTTAATATTGCTATTGCCATCACTTCACAAATTGAGTAGAAAATTGAGAAGACCATTCCAAGAGAGCCTAACAGAGCCTCTTGATCAGCTCTTAGTCAAGACCCAACCTGATTTGTTTTTTTCTTTCCTTTTGCTTTCTGTTTCTGAAGACAATCAAAGTTAGGAGTTTAGGAAAACAGCTGTCTGTCTAGCAACCTTTTTGTGGGATATGCATTTAAGTTGAAAACTGGAGTGCATAAATCCACATTTAACAATTTTTTTTTTTTTTTTTTAGCCTACAAAGGGGTGTTTTCTTCCTGAATGTAAGGACTTTTCTTCATTTAGGAGCAAAACCCACTCAAGTCTTATGTTAGGATGGTGAATGTCCTTAAGAATTCTTGTACCTCCATGAGCTACAAGCTGTAGCCTTTCTCCTCCCAAGAAGCTCCTCTTGGTGATAAGCAATGGTGCTAATGAACAGCTGGAGGAGTGTTCTCCTGCTTTTCTTTTTAATACAGCATAAACTTTGCAATGAAAACTGAAATGACACTTAGATACAGAATTTGGAAGTGGCTTGATGCTACAACTTCAGAATTTCATAGCACTGCTGCTCATGCTACCATTACAATAAATATTGGCAGGTTTAAAAATGCTCTAAAATATAATAATGCTAACATCTATATGAGTCAGTACATGTGAGCTAGTAACTTCCTGAATGGATATGCTGAATAGTGTAACTAAATAGCAGAAATACTTGCATGTGTGCCCCTAAAGGTGGTCTGAAGGACTAGACGGGAGAAACTTTATCACAGAAGTCACAGAGAAAAAAGATGGGGGACGTGTTGAACCCTTGTGACAATGTTTCAGCTATCTGAATCTACATCAGTCTTTAGAGAAAGATGTCAATTTGGCCAGGAGGCAGAAGCCAGTGCATAGCAAGCTTCCAAAAAGAGAAGCTTCTATGAATTTTATGTGGATCTTGTGCTCTGTACGTGGAACCCCTTTCCATGCCCATGAAAATAATCCTGGCACTTCAGCTTCATCTTGTCCAGCAAAGTGGTGGAGGTCCCCATGGAGTTTGTTTCTGTAAGACTAGGACTGGGGGTGCTGCTTGGTTGAGTACACACAACTTAATATACAGGAGGATGTTTCTCTGAAAATTTAGTCAGTCTAACATTTTAGTTATAACTGAATAATATTGCAGACTTGTTAGACACTAAACCCATTCCATATTTAATACTTTCAGAATTAATAACGGATTCAGCTTGGGACATGATGAATGTCCATGTCAAAGTCTAATCATATCTGGCTTTTGTTCCAGCATATTCCAGAGACAAAACATTCTTTTATGACTCTCCTAGTCTATGCATTTTTAAAAACACAGAATAAAAAGTCTTGGCAGCAATCCAGTCACTAGAATGATATTCATTCCAGGAATATTTTTAAGAACACTGCTTGATGTTCATCTTCCTGGTATTCTTCAGTTGCTTGTTCTTCTCTTTACAATTGAGGCATCCTTTTTTTTTTTTTCTTTTAATTAAAAAATTATATGTGGTTTCAGCTTGCTCTAGTAAGAAGACCTAAATTCTAATGATAAAAGGTATTTATTTACCTGTATTTATTCACAAGCAATCACAGTCCTTTAAATTTCACAAAGCAAGTTTGGAGGAGGCTGTAAAGTCAAAGTATGATTATGTATTTCAATCTTCATCCTTTATGAGATACTCAGATGAGCTACTACTACTTGCATTTCTATAGAGAAAAACTTTATCATGTGGAGAGCTCCAGAAATGGTAAAGAACCACATTTTTCTGGTGTTACTCAAACCTGAGTAACTGGTCACTTCCCTACCCTGCCTATGCTTGGAGATGTAACACCAAGCTATTAGAGCAACCGCAGTGTAAGGTGCCCTGAAACGTCTCAGAAATAACTTCAAAGGTAGCATGTGCACTAGTGAATATTGGGTATGTCCAGCATGACTTGGAGAATCTGGCCTATGGCAAAAGAGGAGTCCAAAAGAATCCATCTACTTTGAAGATATTAAAATTTACACAAATAAACCCATGCAGTCACTTGCAGTCATAAAATTAATGACATTTGAATAACAATGCTTGGAAAAAGAGAATTTGTTCTTAACAAAATGTGCACTCCTTCAAGTTGTTTCAATTATTGATTGCTGGATTATGGCATTTGCAATAACTCAGAAATCTTGAAATGTTTTAAAGTAGCTTTTTCATTTTCATACAGAGATTGCAGAGGTGCTTGTTCAGCAGGAAGTGAAGAGGAACTCTGCATCCAAATATATAAATAACTGATTAAGCTTTTAGTTTTTCTATCATAACAGTTGCTTCAGTCACCACCCTTCTATGGGAAAAGGTATTTTGACTTTTGGTTTTATAAAGACAAAAATACCTTGGAGATCATCAGAGTTTGGAATGTCTTTCTGTAAGAAAGAAACCTTAATATTAATGCTATCATATGCAAACTGGCAGGGATCAAATACTTGTACCCGTTCTGACATTGAATAGCACTTTGTTAAAGGAACAATTCCAAGGTGACAGCTTGTAAACTTGTGGGTTATTTTAGGGCAGAAAGAGTCAATATGATCATCTAGCCCTGCTTTGTTGGTCATAGAAATGTAGCCATTCTTTTTGGATTTAAGCCCAAAGACCAAGTCTGTCTGACATTTCAGTGCTCTTATTCTCTTCAAGTGATTTTTCTTCTCATAAAAAACAATAGCTTTTTGCTTTGGGAGTACTGCATCATTTTACAATTATGTCCAGTCCTAAGACAATTCTGATATTGTAATAGATGCATTTGAATGGGGAAAAAATAGAAAGTACAGTGACTAATTTTGAACTTTGAACAGCTTATCTAGGAAAGGGACAGATTTTCTTATCACTTGTAGGCTTCAAGACAAGATTTGATATCTTTTTAGCTCAGTAAGAAGGCATGAATACAGATAGTGGACTAATGCAGGGAAATTCTTTGGCGTGGGTTATGGAGGAGGATCTGACTAGATGTACAGTTGATCCCTCCTGACCTTCAGATGGCTGAATTACTTCATGCATGTTAACCATAGTTTACAGTAAATGTGTGCAATTAATGTGGAAATTACCAACATAATGAAACAGGCTGTGACACTTGCTGTATTTCTTTGTTTTTCCACATGTGACCAAAATGTCAAAAGTAGTATATTACAAGACAATGCATTACAAATTATATTACCTATGTTCTTCTAAGACAACTTTCCCTGTGTGTCTATTTGTGAGTGGGAGAAAAAGTGAGTATTCCTGTAATGGCTGGTGCATTTGTAATAATTAAGGGTTAAGGTATGTGATTGGTACAAAAGGGGTGTTGATACTGGTGCACTTCTGTGCAAAAATTATGGGTTCCCCTTCCAACTCCCACCTATTGCTAGCTGGCTAGCTAAAACAAATAACACTGCATGCTAAATATAAGTGGCTAGATCCTACTGTGGATCCATCTGCAAACATACCACGTGCCAGTTGCTCTAGGTAGGGTATCTTGGCATGGACTTCTGTTTACAGGGAAAGCCTTTTTTTTTTTTTTTTTTTTTCTTCCCCCTGCCCCCCCACTAGTTTCCATTTATCTCAGACTCGGATTTCTCCCATTTCATGGACATGAGAGCAATTAGCCAAGAACTTACAAGCTCATCAGAGTTAAGGGAGTAGTTTATAAACAAATCAATGTTGCTCACAAAGTATGTTTTCTCAGATCCGGTGAAATGGTAAATACAGTCATCTCTCAATTAGTCTGACCAGTGAGGAGGAGATGGGATAACCTGGATAAAGAAAACACAGATACCACAAAACATATGTAAATGAGTCAATAAGATTGTATGATAAAAACATAAAAGGGAAAAGGTTTATGATGCTTTTGGCTTAGATTCATGGGTGCTAATGAGCTCCTGAGCTGGGAAGTCTACACAGCGTGCCGCTATATACCTTAGCCCAAGTCTACCACGTATGGTATAAACATTTCCCTGGTTCCACAGCCCTAAGAAATCCCATTTCTCAGTGGGGACTCTGTTCATGCACAGGGCTGTGAGCAAGAGCAATACCACTCCTGAGTCATGTCTGGCTTGGCTGGCCTCTGCACTGATATCACCAGGACTTCTGGTTATAGGGGCAGTGGGGGTGCGAGCCCCTCTGTGGTTATAGCATAGCTGATCTGCTGCACAGGCACCCTGCCCCATGGGTGGCAGAGCTCACTACATGCAAGGCTTTCTGGGGGTCTAATTTGAGTAGATACTCTTCTATCTGCTCTCTATATTGTTGTTGCTCTCATACTTCTTTAATTAAATAGCTTCTGTCTGCTGTTCCAATATTATCTACTTGCCAATACTTAAACTGATGTTTTCATACACTTTTGTAACCACACTGCGTCAAAATTTAGCCTGACTGACACCAATGGGCTTTTCTGAGTTCTGAGAAAAACATGGTGGAAAGTGTCTTACAAAAAGTTAACTTGTAAAGCGTAGCATAACCAGACATACTGTACTATATGGTATCTTAAAAGCTGCTGACCCATGGGCATGCAGTGCACTAGTAAATTGAAGTATACTAGTGTACTAAATGTCTAAGACCATAGCATGTGTGTATATAGGAAAAAAAAGATGAGAATACCCTTTAAGGAGTTGCTGTTGTATAGATTAAGTACTTTGTAGTACTTGCTTTCAGAATTAGTGTTTATTAGCACATCAGATTTGGAACATGTAAGTACTGTTAACTATTCCTGAACACTTAAATATCCACTCAGAGTTCAAATCCTGTGCCACTAAACATTTCATTCCTTCGGTGCAATTTGTGTTCTCAGCTGTCCAGAAATACACAAGATTGATGCGATTAAGTATGCTTACTTTTTTAGAGTGGACCCTCAAGAGTTAAAGCCTTCTCTTCTGAGTGGGCAATAATATCTCAAGGTATTTTTTCAAAACCCAAGGGCTTGCCTTGGGCAAGATTTTCTCTTTCTGCTGCTAATGGATATGAGTTGGCCAAGTGATGTTGGGAGTGATGGTGAAGGCATATGTGTAGATGTTGTACACAGTTGTAAAGCAACTTGGACCTTTGTGGTTCCCAGGCTCCTGTGGATGGGAGCCTAAATCTTAAGTCTGGTTACACCACAGGGCTCCTACCCAGCATCCTTATCCTGAAGAGCAGCAATGTTTATGCAGGTAGCTCCACTGAAGTCCCCTGAGCTCCCAGGATGTACATCTTGTGAGAAAGGGTTGGTGAATGAGGCCTTGAATATGCAATAGACAAATGTCCATGTCTACCTGCTCTCTTGGTAAAGTTAAGTTTTCTTCATTGATGCTGAAAGTTTTTGGAATCAAGCCCTTGTCTGTTTTGTCACTGCCAAAGCTGGGGTGGACAATGCTGATACACATCTACTTTGTAAATGTCTAAGGAGTTGTTTTTTTAAGAAGAGCCAGGTACATGTATACTAGTTGTCTCCTTAGCACAGAGCCTCTCCAGCACTCTAACCCTATACTTTAGTCACTACTGACAGGTAGAGGGCAAATTTGCATAATGAACTGTTTAAATATTCAGTTTTATCAAGGCTTCAAGGCACTATTTGTCCTCCGCATCTTCAATAGCTAGTGACCCTATCTAAATCAACATCATTTGTCAAATCAAATTAGGCTTGTTGTTAATTTCAGACAGTGATGTTCATCTTTTTGATGCTTTCAAACAACTCTGAGGTAAATCCCTGTGACATAATGCTGCTTAGATATGCTAAATGAGTCACTTGTTCAATGCTGCAATTGTCAGAAAAATATGAAACTTAGCTCTAAGGTAAATATTGTTGGGTCACTTGAAATGTATGCAAATTTGACATTTCTCTGCTGATTAGCATATCTACACATCAAAGTTTTCTATATATCACATCAGATATTTTTGATTCAGGAGAGTTAAGGTCAGTGGCACTTGGCATACTCTTTACTTTGCATCAGACAAGATGAGAAATGAAAATCTTCTTAGGGAAACTTTCCAGCTCAAACCTTAGTTTGCTGAAACAAGAACATTGCAGAGGAGGGGGGGAAATAGCAGAGGTTCCTGGTTTTCAGTATAAAACTAATAAAGGAACATAAAGAGATTATTCACTTAACTAATGAAAGAGAAAAAAATGTGAGGGGAGGTGTGGAATAGATTAGGTATTTGGGTGCAGAGAGAGTAAAAATCTTCCCTTAATGTCTTCAGTGAATTTGCCTATGCAGAGTGTAATTCCACATATAGATATGCTTGTTTGCTTTTGAAATGAGTCTTTTTTTTTAATGAAAAAAAATAGGAGGTATGTCCTGTTTTTTTGAAAGTTGCATTTTGCTTTGTGGCTCAAAAGTGTCAGTGGGAGTTTTGCACTGTCCTTCCACAAACCTATCTGACCATGATGGAGTGCTGCAGTTCATAAGTTCATTAGCTCAGTGATTGCTTCCATAGATGCTAATATAACTGGTCACAAGAGTTAATTGTTCACACATTTTGCACATCAGGCCTTTAGAGATCATCAATAAATTGTCAGTGGATTCAGGTCTCCAAAACTCTCTGTGAAAATCCATTATGTTCAATGACAGACAGGTCTTGGTTTGAATGGTCCTAGGCTGCCATGTACATCATCATGGGAAGGATAATTTATGTAGCCCCTTTGAAGTCCTGATACCTGAACAGCTCTGTGTCAGTGAGGGTAAAGAAGTACACAGAAAGCAGAGAGCAGGCACTAAAAATCCCAAAGAGCATCTTGCTGGAGAATAAACTCAGCGCACAAGTACAGTGACTTTCCTTTCTGCAGTGGAGTAACTTGGTCATGTACATTTTTTTTTCTTTCAAAAACAGTGAACGTATCTCAACTGCAGCACCCAAGTGAATGCCAGAAAAATTTTGTTTTAAAAATAAAACAACATTTTTCAAATTATTGGAGCAGAAAGATGTGTCAGACACTGGTAACATATGTTTATTTTTCTTTTTCTCTCCTGTAACTGAAACATGGCCAAACTCTGTTTCTTTCTCCTTTACATTGTGCAAGTATGAGTGAGTATGTATATGCAGATACAAATTTTATACTTATTCTGCATGGAGACCTTACATGCTACATTCTAGAAATGACTGAATAGACTTATTACACTCCAGAAAATAAGACACAGAAATGCCAGTTGATCCATTATTACTGCAGGGCATATAGCACCTCTCAACCACATTAGTAGTTGATGCTTGATGATAAATCAATAATAGCTTTTATCTTCTAAGTAAAAGATATTTTATTCTCTTCTGCCTTCCCCGTGATGGGTGATATAAAACCAGGAACTGCACTCACATTCTTAAGGCAAGATTTTAAAACTATTTTGGTGTAAGATTCACATTTGCAAGCTGCCCATGCTTCCCATATTGGCAATGCTTTTGACAAATATAAAAAAGTCACTAATATTTTGACACTTTCACTGCCCAACTATGATACCAGCTGGCTGTGAATTCAGTTATTCATTGTTCTGCTGTATTTTAAAGACTGGTCCAGAGCCAATGTACTGGACCAGCTCCATTCATTCATTTTCAAGATTGAAGTTTCAGCTAACTGTAGTGGCCATTTTTCAAATAGATCTGGAAACCTCTTCCAATTTAACAGGATCATGCAGAACAGGAAAAGTCAAGTGTGCATGTAGATTTAAAGCTCTTCTCTTCAAAGGAAGGAATATATATGTTTCAGTAAGAGCCAACCTAGTCTCCACAGGATTTCTGACTGCTCTCATTTTTTTTTAAGACCTGACCAGTGTTTTCTTCATAGTAAAGCAAGCAAAAAAATAAAATCTTTATAATGGTTAGATGGATTTAAAATAAAATTCAACTAAGGGATAACTGTTCTGAATTCTTAAAATGAGAAATCACTACACTGGGGTCATGCTGCCTGAGATTTATAGCAACTTAATCGTTACTTTTAAAGAAACTAAAAAGAAACTTACACATTTTAGGCTCCAGATAGGCAAACACAACTTTAAAATGGACAGAGATGGAGCTCTTGGAAGTCCTTAGTGCACTTGCAGTGCAGACCAGAAGTACAAGACCCTTCGTAAGTCCAGTCTTTTCCAATCTGAGCATCCTGGAGAGCAGATACACGTCTCAGTTAGCAGGTCTTTTGAAGTGCCGTTCTTTAACAAATATAAAAAAAATGTGCTTACTTAGTAAGTCTTCTTTATTGTGCCTGCTAACGTTTTACACTATTTTCTAAAGCCAGTAACAATATTCATCCCTCTGGCTTGTAATGCACTGATTAAAAAACAGATTGCCAGCAGTCATCTGCTATTGTCTGGCTTCTTAAATTCTGTTTCTGGTTTAATTTACTTGATTGTTCCATGCACTATTCATGAGTTCTATAATATTCCAAACTTTAATTTCAACAGATTAATTCTTACTAATTATTCAACATATGAACCTGCACATGAGAATTGTACTGTATGCACCATCCTGAGGCACAGAATGCAATGTCGAATCGTTTTCTGATTTCAAGTGGAAAACAAACTAATTATGTGGAAATATGATAATATATTGTGCTGCAGGGACCAGCCCTTTGTCTGTTTAGAAATGTTTACTTATGATCGGCTCCCTGTGTTATTTCTTCCAGGAGGAGCTGCCCTTTCTTAATGCATAAACATTATTGACTGGTCCATGATTCTTTACTTCAAGAAAGCTGATTTACATAATTTTATATTACTTCCGTCTGGTGGAAACAAACAAGACATCCCAGGAAAGTAATAATTGAGCTAGCTGTAGCAATCTTCTGGAAAGATAAGACACGGAAGTCCTCGGAAATGAAGGATCACTTATTTCTCTTTTATTTCTCCTACTTTTTTTTTTTTTTAAGCTGTCATGCAGATTTACCTCTGCGCTGTTTGATTTGATGTGTATCAGCATCCAGCACTTCATCACAGCATGGGGTGCAAATCAACCATCAAAAAACTGAAGCAGAACACACTTTCTCCAGTTTTCTGTCAACGTACCCCAGTCAAAGCTAACTGGGTAACGCTGGTTCTGTGAAATACCGGGATGCTGGACCATTCACTGTTTGGGAGAAGCGCAGTGAAGTCCTGCTGTGGTCGGTGAAGCTGTTGTCAGTCTGACCTGTGGTGTCTCAGCCTTACCAGGCTAGAAACTGTGGCAACACAGCAAAACCTCACCGTAATGCTGCTCAGCTGAAAAAGAAATTTAGTCAAATATGGGGGGGAATAAGACCCCCCCCAAAAGTGATACATTTTTTACTTCCATGTCATGTGAAATGCTATATGTGCTACAAAATGAAAGGTTGAAATATGTTTTCAGAAATTAATCACCAGAGAAAACTATAAAAATATAATAGAGGAATTGAGTTTCTCAAGGGACCCTGATCAGTAGTGGCATTATGCAGCAAGTCAGGCTCTATGAAAACAGACACCAGCAATGGTGGAGGAAGATAAAATCTGGACCCTAGAACTATATTTAACAGACTCTAGGTGATACAACATGGTTTAGCGTGTCTCATAATACTTTCATTCTTCCTGGAAAGCCAGTTCTTAAATAATGGGGAGGATATCTGGCTTTCCATCCTTCCATCTTCCCCAATAATTTTTAGTTTGTGAACTTTACAGTATCTAACGCATTCCGCTATTTATCCCATTTACTTTTTTTCTTTATAATGGCAAAACAATTTGCAGATTGTCTGCTTTCTGGTTCATTTGTGGTTTTGCTATTATTTCTACTGTGTCTTGCCTTAAAGACCCTAAGGGACAACCAGAGGTACATGTAACTAATGTAAACAAAATCCCTGTCCTAAAAGTTCCCATTCTAGGATCCAATTTCTGGATCCGAGAAGCAGCCTAGCATTCATTTAGCCGTTTTTCTTTAGTAACTCTAATAGAACTTTGGAATCATGTTATCCTTATCTTAAAGTGTAAAAGCTGAGTCAATGCTGTGACCAGAAGTTATTTCACTCCTTTTTGAAAGAATGTTTTCTCTCCTTTGTGCTGCCTTAGTATCTACTGAATACTGAGTTAAAAGTCCCCTTATGCTCTGCATCCACCTGTCCCAACCCTGGGGCTCATTACTGGTTGAGAGGAGGGATGGAAAACAGAAGCAATCTTGGGATGAATCCCTTCATTTGCTCCAGCCACTGATTTTCCAAAGATTTTTCCTGCCACAAAGAAAAATGGAGGAATCTATTTTTCACAGTGAAAATGTTCCCAGAGAGACCAGGACAGCTCAGGAAGGATATGAAAATTCAAAGAGGCAGCACAGAGGGAATTTTAATATTAATTTTAGATCTTGCAGTCAGGTTTGATAGAATCTAAAAAGTACTGTCTTGAAAGAGTCCTGGTATCAGTTAAAGATGGTTTTGTTCACACTTAATGAAGTGATCAGAGAATGAGGAGAAAGATGGGGCTATAGGGATGTGATGGCTATTTTTCTCATTTGGGCTCAGACTTGAAGACTAACTTGCTCCTTTGCTCAGAAATAAGGACCGTGGAAAACTTCCTTGGGAAATGGCTGTAGAGCATATCTTAATGGTGTTTAAATAATTGAAATGTAAGTATCATTGTAACCCACCAGACTGTGTCTTCTCTCTGTGGCAGCAATGCTTAGCATGTTGGAAAGGCAACATGAGGAAGCAGGGCAGAAAGGAGGATGTTTCCCCAGTCCCAGGTCGTACTACAGATCCTGCTACAGCCTGCAGCTCTACCACTGGCTCTAGGCTGTGATCTCATCTGATCTCCAGCTCAGCCGTGTCAGATCAGGTCAGTCCTTGGCTGAGAGATATTCCTGGGAAAAAAAATTGGAGATGTTTCCAGAAATGAAGGGTGACTGGAGGTAGTTGGCTGGAGCTGGATCAGACCCCTTCCTGGCCAGGGAAGAGATCTTTCTGCCACCTCTAGCTCCACACCTGCAACCAAACCAGCAATGCTTGCTGGCACTCTGCGGAGTTGATGATGCTAAACATGCAGCACTGTAGACTGCCCTTTAGAAGTGCTGTTGCTCCAATTCACAGGTTGGGAGTGATGTGATGAAATATCTGGATCAGGACCAGGTAAGAACATTGCTAGCAGTGCAAGAACATGAAACCATATCTTCCATGTCCAGAGCTACTGCTCTGAAAAGGGCAGACTTTTGATCTGTGTATTTTGAGTCCCTTCAATTCAGCTTTCATAAGTCCTGTGCATCTTTTTGCAAGAAGGCAAAGAAGATTTTTTTTTTTTTTTTTTTTTTTTTCAGCACTATGAGCGTATATGAGTACAAAATGAAAAAGGGAGGATTTTCACATGCTTGCCTGGAGACCTGGGAGTGCTCTGGGCTGGCTGATGCAGTTGCCTGGGCAGAGTTAACATAGGAGATGTAAGACTTGCTAGAGGTGGGAGAATAGTTGCAAAGCCTGAAGTTTGTACTTTACCGAGGGTACCACCATCCCTTTGCCCCCCTTAGCACAATTTAAGCCCTGAACTGAGTGCAGCTGGCAGAGCAGTGCCTCTTGCCCATATGGGTGCATTACAGGATCCCACCGAGGTCTTTGCGGATGATGGGATGTGGGATGCTAATACATGTGCCGTCAGTTAATGCCTCTGCACTGGCACGGAGCAAGTTGTTAATTCCTGGCATCTCTGAGCATGTGGCTGAGTTGATTAAGTTTTGATGGCTTCTGCGGGGGCTGTTGAAGGTATCAGGAAAGTTTGCTCTCTGCTGCTCTGACCTACCTTGAGCATCAGCTGTTCCCTGTTTCAGACACAAGCATTTTGGCTGGGATTTGCGATAGTGTTAGGTGGTTTTGCTCGAAGAAGTAGTGGGGCAAGACGCATCCTTGTTTCTGGATAAAGGGAGCTTTTTCAATCCCTCCCTCTAGTTACGTTCAGACTCCCCCTTTTCTTTCCTTCCTTCCTATATGCGTGTCTCTTCATGGAAGGACAAGTTCCCCCTCTCAGACCATTTGTCCCAGGTGGTCCCCAGCAGATTTACCTTCCATCTCCTTGACTAGTGTTCCACTCCTTTCACTGCATCGGCTCATCTCTGCCAGCAGGACGGAGCTCACAGGGCATTTTCTATAAAGGACAGGTTCCTGCTCCACTGTGGTTTATCATTACCAATCCAAAGAAACCCCAAGGAAGCTAAAAAATGGTATGTCCTTAGCCAGGTCAGCTGAACGTTGCCACGTCTTGCACCCACGCTGTTTCTGGTGTAAACACCAGCTCCTGCAGGCTGGTGCTTTTGTAACCAGTCCACACCCTTTGGCCAGAATTTATGGACATCCGTTAGCCTGGCTGCTCTATTAGAAATTGTCGTATATAAGCTGTTGAGTGTGCTCAGATTTACCATATATGTTTTTTGCAGTGTCTCTGCAGTGGGTTAGCTAGTGCCACCCATACTGCGTCTCACTGGAAAGAAGTCTGCCATGGTCAATAGCTTCAATGATATATGCTGAGAGTCTTTTGTTGAGGGAGTGACTGATCCAAAGCCTGTTAAATAAATGTGAAGAATAGCCTTGTCTGTAGTGGGCTTTGGATCAGGCCCAGATTCTTGATCATAATATACTGTCTTTTTTCATAATTTTGTGAGAATAGCTTTTTCTTTTGTGCAACAAACCATAGCTAAGGGGTGTGGGGAAGAAAGGAAGGCAAAGAGAACCACAGAAACTGTGCTAAAGGAATTTAAAATGAAAAATGCATTAAAAATTTAGTATGTGAGCAAAACCAGACTACTTTGCTCTGGAAGAGTGAAAGGGAGGAAAAATTATTATTTTAATACGTACCAGGCAAGGACAAGCACAAATCTGACCGCGTCTGAGAACAGCAGAGAGCCACAGCCTTGGCTTACATTGAAAAGTTCTGGCAAATATCTCGGTTTAAAAGAAGGTGTGAGAAGGAAAGAGCCAGATCTGGCACATAAGCCCCTACATGTTTGTGTGAAGCTATACCACACTTAGTTTTTGAGACTTTTTGCCTGATTTGAATACATATGTTTGATAATAGGAAATGACATATTTATGTTTACTCTTTACATTACTCAGGAGTCTTTTAAAGGCTTCAGGGAGTTAGTACAAATGGTTCTGCAAGCTTCTGTGTCATTCTCACCAAAGCAACCTGATAATTAAGGGTCGCGCTCTGTAAGGCATGTAAATCTAATGGCACTGGGAGCTCATGACATGTGCAGGTAAGCCTGAGATTGCTAGTGGGGAAAGACAATTTTCTCACATGAGCAGAGTGAGCTTGGGTTGGCTCCATCTGCAGGGACTCTCGGCCATGTAAAGACTCCCAGTGAGATCTGTTGTGTCCCACCTGGTCACACTAGTCCACCTGCGAGCATCACCTTGCAAATTGAGACTTTAAAGAGCAGTGGTCAGACATCCTCCCAGTGTTTCCATATGTTTTGCATTTTTCTGATGGGCCCCACTTGAATTGCCCATGACTTTTTATATTTTTTTTTTCATGAGGAAAAGTTGTTTTCTAGGGGCTAAGAGACACAAACCAAGAGAAAATCTGGTTGTGCCTTTCAGGAGACTCTGTACTGAGTTAATTTCTTTATGAAACTGGATGTGCATGTCTGTATGGAGACTTCTGGAAATAGCATTACTGTGGAGTCTCTTAGAGAAACCAGTTCTTCTCTGGATGATTTTTTCCTTCTAAAAGCCGCTGTGCAATCAAGGAGGAGATACATACGTGAAAGCGGGAAGATGCAAATATGCAACTCTAGGCCATCCACATTAAACACCCAAGAGGGGGAAACAAACCCCCTCATTTTCCTGCAGGAGTAGACATGACTAAGAGATGTCAGTGCAGCTATGACATCTGTTTACATGGGGATTTTATGCACCTGTTCACTAGGCAATAACAAATGCTTACCATGGTGGTAGCTGTATCACACGGTACATATGCTGCTTCTGACATACATAACACCTCTTTAAGGAAACACATGGCCCCATATGTCATGAGAACTTGTTTACATTCTACAATACAGTAATGGAAAATATGTTTCATAATAAATGTTTTCATCATTTTTGTGTTTAAGGAAAGAATGGGGGTTTTACGCCCTAGCTGTCAAGCTGAGTGTCCTCCCTCATTGTTCTTACTGAGAGATGTGTGGCTATGGACTAAACTTCCTACAAGCTTTCAAAGTTCAGAGAAGTTGGAGTCTCAACTGGTCAGTTTTAAGGGCTGATGACCATGAAAAAGGTAAAATTAAAATAAGCAAGATTGGAACATATATTTGGATGCAAATCAGAGTATTTATTTGGCTTGTTATCAAATGACCAATTTCTGGTCTCTTTGACAAGAGCAAATGTCACATATTGCCTGTGTAGAGCTCCTGAGATACTGAAGCTACCTCAGGAAGAATATCCCAATGGCTTTGCAGCCCCATCTTTTAGTTCAGTCACCCTGGAACCAGGAAAAGGAATCATACTACTTCATATCCATAAAATGAAGCAGGTTCCTGCTTGAAGGTTTAGTCCAACCTCCTGAGAAATTAATTTGAATAGGTTTTAGCTTTGATATGGTTTGGTTGAGATTATTCAGATTTATGCTGCCATTTTAAGGGTTTTCCCTTCTAGTAGTTCTTCTGTTTTCAGTTGTCAGTGTTTCCACCATGAAGACGGCTCATACACAGGAGTCTTTGTCCTCCATTCACTCCTCACTGCCGAGGCAAAATTAAGTTAAACTAACAGTACTGCAAGAACTCTAAAGAAGGAGATGTTATTTCCTATGGAAGACAGGTCCAAGAGTTAATAATTCTTATTATAGGGATTTTTTTTCTTGATATTGACCCTAACTCTCACTTTCTGGTATTTATCTTTGTGGAGTTAGCTAACGAGTGAAATTCAGACTCTACCTTGTTGGGTGAATCCGCTCATTTACAGACAAAACTGAAGCGTGACTATTAGAGATATGTGGACAAACAACTTTTATTATTTTGCTGTAAGGAATTGATATATTGTTCAAATACATCTTTTCTCTGTTTAGTCCTTCTGTAAAGCAGTATTTGCCACTATTTCAGCAGTTCACTTGATATAAAAGAATGGATGAATAGATCATTTATTCCAAAATACAATAGCCTAAGGTTGTCTCTGTCTCTTTGCATAGATTTGGTATTGTTTAACAACAAAGAATTTTCATGAGTTTCATAGCATATCCACCCCAAGTACTTTTTATTACCTTTTATCACCACTACCTCATCTAGCACATGTATATTAAACAAAAAAAGGCATTTTATTTTCTTTATTTTGAACTAGCTGCCTGATAACTTCTTGAGGTGTGTTTAACTGCAGTCTTGTGAGAAATGCGAATAGTGGTTGGCCATTTCTTCTTTTTTTTGCATTGGTTTAGATTTTATACAGTGCAATATTTATTTCTCTCTCCCAGCCTCCTTCCCAGACTGGCAAGTCCTTGTCTGTTTTGGCCAAGCTTGGACAAGTGTCATAACTCTCTGTGATCTGACAAACAGGGGTCACAGAGCACTTCAAAACTTTCTTATGAAATGTGTCAATGTTAAAATGATGATAAAACTATAAAAATAGATTAAACTGCACTTTTAGTGACATTTTCTGGCTTATACATTCTCAGTGTTAGTTTCTGAGTTTCTTGGGGCTTGTGCAATAAGTTAGGGCATGAAGGTATTCTTGGCCATATGTATTTGAGGACAAAGATACATATCTTCAGTACTTTGAGCTGAGCGTGTGTTTTCTGTTTTGTGTTTTCCATTTCAAACGTGCTGCTCCGGTGTACTACCACATGAAAATACTCGTGCTAAAGTAACCCATTTTGCAGAAAGTCTGATGCTCCCAGGATAGCACAGATCAGCTCTGACCTTCAGCATCTGCAGGGCAAAATTAAATCTTACTCTTGACTGATGCTTAAAATGGCATTGCAAAAAGTTAAAACGAAACACCTCCCAAACTCTCTGATCCCTGCAGTTTGCATAATAGAGAGAAATATGATATATTCTTTTAATACCTGGAGAAGCCAAAGGCCCTAATTCAACTAAGCATATAAGTCTCATTGACTTCCAGGATGCTTAAAGTTAACCATGTGCTTCATTGCCTTGTTGAATTGGGGTCACAGGTATAGTGGTAATGCATACCCTATTAAAAACTGACCTGGCTAAAAGCATGGGCTTACCAAGCTTTAATCACACACAGTTTCATTTATAAATAATTCTACTTTCTTAGAAGTATCCCTTTAACACACAAAAACGTTAGGTTTTTTGTCCCTAGGCTAAATACTNCTTTTATATTTGTAGGTTATTCCCCCAATGAGGCCCAAGACTCCTTTTGAATTTTTAATTGTACACGAAATAAAGGAGATAGTAAATCTTGTTTGACTTGGAATTCTTGGCAGTAATTTCTTACATTTAAATACATTTCCCCCATTTTTTCATTGTGTTCATTACAACTACATAAATACAACAATTTTGAAAATACTGGGGACACATTTAAGTTTTGCATCTTAATTCATCTATTTATTTTTTATGTCCTTTAGAAGAGGATGATGTTTTCAACTTCAACTGTGTTAGAGTACACGAGTACCTTTTAAAACAGTGATTGTAATCCTATTTTCAGGCTTTTGTATGTTAAATATGCTACTGAAATTTGCAGTGAAATCTTACCTATTAATTTCCCCTCTAAACTTTACTGAACTGGACTATTGCTCATGTACTTAGGTGTCTTGTTTACAACAGAGTGCTGACAAGCTTTATGAATGGGAGAATGGCATCATTTAAAAAATAAAATATAAAAAAGAAAATAACACAGTTTCCCAGCATTTTCAGCAGCATACAATGTTCCATCAATCCGAAGCCAACCTTTGTTTGACTTAAAAATAAGTCAAGAAACAATATGATAGCAACCTATATAAACTTGGCAGGATAATTAAATAATCATTTTTCTTCCAATGTCTAATCAAGCCATAAAGAGAAAAATCACAAAGATGAGACAAATTTTATTTTGCTATCGTATGTGGTAAGCAGTTTCCGAAAAATATCGTTTCCTCACTACAGGGAACCAGTGCTCACTAATAACAGAGCCAAGCAAAATTTCAGAAAATTGTTATTGTAATGTTTACATAATGAGATCATATTTTTTTCCCTTATGCAGTACAGGTGCAAAATCTAAGCACTCTGCTCCCAGAAGTGCAACTTTCCAGCCATTTCTTTCTTAAGCAGTCCTTGAAAACTTAACCAGCCAACTATTAATGGGCTATTGACAACTTTGGTAAATATCTTTTTTTTTTTTTTTTTTTTCCTCTGCCTCTTGGGACCCTACCAATGCAAAAAAAAAACCCCTCAAACCCCATTACTCCAAATCTTTCTGGTCTTTAATTTTCTTTCTCTCTTTTTTTGGGTTTTTTTTGCCATATTTTATATTTTGAGGACCAGTCAACCTACAGAAGAGCATCTGCTGGACCCTGAGTGGGGAAGCAGACGTGCGGAAGCCTTGCAACTGTAAAAGCCAGGAGTGGGTCGGACCCCAGATGGTGAGTGTTTGCTCTTAACAAGGACGCTCTTTCTCCCTCAAAAGAAGGGAGGTAGCACCCTCTAGCACTGAGCCTTTGCTACCACTCCAATGACAGGCACTGCCAAACATAAATCAGAGTGGTAACAGCCTCTGCTGGGGATTTAGACCCACATTTTCCTGCATGGAAGATAAAACCTTTTCTGGTTCTTAATTCAATCACATACCCAACTGGCAATCTTGCATATCAAAATGGGAATCCTGGGAGGCTGCTGGAATATGCAGATCAACAGAAGCTAATTAGCATTTACTTGCAGCCATCCTTAACTGATTGGCAGCACAGCTGTGGGGACCAAGCAGAACATGCTGAGTTGCATATTTGTATGGCCACCTGCCATTTGGTGGGATCCAAAATAGTGTAAACTACCACTTCACAATAACTCAGTGACCTTAGTTTTGAAGTAATATTGAATAGACATATTTGGCTAAGTGTATAATTAGTGCTTATTTCACCTGACATGCAGTTCAACAATAGGCTGTGCAGCAGTACCTTCTTAATTTGGCATGTTGATGTCTTAATTGAGATTGACAACTTGTTAGAGAGGTACTGTATTTCCAATGCAGGCTGAGATCTACCCATCATCACTGACTTTCCTAAGCATATGAAACAATGCACTTTTATGCCTTAAAACATATTCAGAACTGAACAATCGAACATGAGTAGAGCTCACTGATGAAAGCAACAGATCCATTTCTTGCAGGGTTTTTATGTAAGTACTTACATTGCTTTGCTCAAAATATGCAGTGGAGTGGGGTGTGACCCAGAAAATAAAAACATCAGGAAGCATAACAAAGAAAATAAAGGGGGAAAGCATGTTTAGGCAGAAGGAATGTCAGTATTGTAGGCCAATTCACACAATAGTGGTGAAGTGAAAATGAATGAAAGCTATATCAATGATTTACTGTAAGACATTGAGATGAGTGATGCCTCTTACCATTAAGCAAGCAAAGGTCTGTATCCTGGTTGCCTCATCATCCTAATCTGGAAATCTGGTTTACCTGGATGTTGGAATACCTCTGTTTACAGGTAAAAATAACTGAAACAGATCAAAGTTGTGTGTCCGTAACAAACTATATATAAATGACCTCTGTGAACTGGCATTTCTTAGGGTGGCTGGATTGGCTTGTAGCAACAAGGAATTTGGTCCTGTTTCAGACTGCATGCTAGATAATTGAAAAAAAAAATTTAAAAAATGTGTCTGATAAGTGATAGGAAGAGTGCATGTAGGATTGCTGATCTATGTGAAATACAACGAAATATATAGGCAGTACTATAATACTCGGTGGAAGATGTAGTAGCACAGTGATAGATAAGAATGGAGTTCTTGTTTCTGTGTTTCCAAAAGGGGACCATTGCCTGTGGAAAAATAAGTGCCTTCAATCAAAACTATATCCTCATTATTCCTGTGTCACATATAGACAGAAGCAAGACCTGGAGCTCAGCTGCTATTCTTTACCTGAAGAAGTACTATAAAAAAAGGCCTGCTATGCCTTAACCATTACCTGCCTTTCTTGGTGTCCTTGGGATAAGTACATTCAGAGATACTTTGGAAGGACATGACCATAAGGCATTTCATGTTTATTAAAGAACACACACATGAAACACATTCCTGATAATGCAAAGGAATAAGTGGCCAAGTTAACAAAACCCCTCCCGTGTGCCCTGCTGAACTATGTGAGCTACAGCTGGAAAGAGCCTACCAGGCCATTATGTCCAGGTTACCCGCCTCTGCAAAAGTCATTCCAATAATGCTTGATACTTGTTCTTCGCTACATTCTCCATCATTTTGTCAGTGCTCTTCAAGCAGAGACAGCTGTTGAATGTCACAGCAGGGGGAGAGCAGCTCTGTTCGTGAGCCCTGGTGTGAAGGCTTTGCACACATGGCCCCAGAATTGCCTTGGCTCTTTCTGTAGCCACACTGAATCAAACCATCTGCCTCATTCAGCTACTGGAGGAGAAAAATCTCAACTTTACTAAGAAACCCTGCCAGATAAGTAAATACTTCTGAGCTAAGGCTTCATAGACAATTTATCACTATTGCAATCAATTCTGCAATATGTAGTAATTACTGCAAGCTGTTGTAGATGTAGCCTGCTGGCCCAAAGGCAACTGAAGATAACAAGAACTCTCCCATTGTCTTGGGTGCGTTTTGGGTCACACCCACAATTATCACAAAATGGTGTAGTTCCATTTCTGGACATAAACAGGGATGTCCTCAGGTTAGGGAGGTCATACCTGTCAAGAGTCTTGCTCCTGCCCAGAGAGATGTTGAATTCACAGAACGTTACTTGGACGCCTTGCTTTATGAGGATCTGAGCAGGTTTGGTAGCTGGTTGAATGTAGAGTGGAAGAGTCATAGGAGTCTAAGCTTATGGGCAACTTGACAGTGTGTCGGGCAGGGTGCTACAGCTCTGGGCTTTATGTACATATGGGAAGCCAGGAGCCTTGGGGCATTGGCTTCTGAGCTCTGAGACTCCCATTCATCTGGGACTTCCAAGTTCCTGTCTCCGTATTATGCAGCCAAGGGGAATTTTAATTAGAAACTTATCCAAATTGTTTGATAATTTTTCAAACCGTCTAGATTTCCTTCTTTTCTGTCCAAATCAGAATGAAAACAAACTTGGGAATATTAAAATAAATCCTGTGCCAGAATTACATATCTTCATCCAACTCTACTTCTAAATTTGTGTCACAATAGGGTTTGTGACTGAGCTATGTCATGTTGCATCATGCTGTGTGAGTGACAGCCTGACATTATAAGTGCTCATCACAGTGCTGTATATGCATAATGAATTTCTAAGTTCTGCCAACAGACAGACATGGTCATTTGGGAAAAAGTATATTTGCTTAACTGCAGAAGTAGTAGTAGGAGCAGGGCAGTGAATTCATTCTCCATCAGCCTACTATTGTTGTGGTGCTTGTAGGAGCTAAAATCTGATGGTGATCATGGTGTATTTTTACTTAGAGGGCTGGTATGCTTGATCCATACAAACATCTTTTCTAAAGATGTCTGAGCTGGCAGGTGCTATCGGCTCCACACTGGGCATCTGACCTAATGGCTGATGAAATGAGCTGCTAAAGAGCTTCTGATTACCTTTGACCATGAGTTTATAGCAAATGACAAAGAGGCAGCATCATTTGAAATTAAGGCCTATTGCAAGACTCTGGTGAGCTGCATGAACATCTCCAGGTGTTCCTGGGAAATATATGCACCATGTGTTGTGTACCCCAAGCCGTGCTGCATACTGTTTCATGAGACTTTCATACTTTGCCCAGAACATGGCATTTGCACCATGACTGTTCTGTCGCCTTTCCAATGAAATGGGCTCTCAGGAGGCTCAAGAGACTAAAGAGGCCTAAATATGACAAAAAACTACCGGACCCTGCAGAGGGGTTGCTGGGAAATACTTTGTACCATCCCTGAGGTTGGAGAGGGTGACCTTGCTAGCATTAAAGCAAATTCTATGCATCTCAGCTTCCTGTTAGCGAAGAAAGCCACTCTACCTGTTTAGGAGCACATTTGGGAATGACGCTTAGTGGAAGTGTCCGTGTCTCACATCCAGGTGAGATGCCACGAGCAGCATGACAGTTCAGCCATCAGGCAGGCTCTGGGACATCTCTTTGTTAGGATTTCTCCTGATCTGTGGTGATGCTTTAACAGCTAATTGGACAACTCCATTTTGAAAGCCTGTGCTGCAAGCTGAAGGGGGATGCAGTCCTCGCTAAAGACTTTTGCTTCTTTTCCACTATGCAAAATAACAAAAAAGACTAATCTTAAAACTGCTCTTAATGAGTATAACCAAAATATTAACAGTAGTAAACAAGAATACATTTGCTCATAACTTGTCATATCAGTGTAATAAATTAAGCCAGAAACACATTAACATTTGACAGCTTAAACAATGCAGGAAAAAATACAAACCTCACTGGGACTATGTGAAGCATGTTGGCAGTTTAACAGACATTTTGAGATGTAGATACATATATCAACCTTTCTGAATTTAGTCTTGATAACTCCTTTTCCTCTGTGTGCCAAAACACTGCCGTGTGAAGACTAATGAGTTCCAGATTTGTTTATCTTTGGTGGCTAAGGCAGATTCATGAGCCCCTTGAACCTATTTTACAGCGGCCATGTGATACCAGTGTGCAACACCAGAGGCAGAAATGTCTCTTTTATGCTGATGGATATATGGCGTGTTAAAAGATCTTACAAGAAAGATGTGCTTGGCCATCTGATACAAGGGACCATGTCAAATCTGTTTTGGATGATCTATATGAGCGAATTGTCCTGCCTGTTAGCTTTCATATGTGTTTTATGTTTATGTTCAGAGGTGTAATAACAAATGCTCAGAATAAATCTTGCACATGAAATAGGGATTATAATGTCTAACAGCAAGACTTCATGTTGTGCACTCACCAGATTTTTGTATGGGTGATTGTTTTTTCCAAACTTTTTTCATATTGTGTGAGCTCTCAAATAAAGATCCTAGCTCAGGAAGACCCTGGGCCACCGAAGTGAAACTTCTTCCTTTTGCTTTTCCCCTATTTGAGCTCTACTTTTTTATTTGGCTCTTTAGTATCTTGCTTTTCCATTAATTGGGTTTTTTTGTGGTTTAATGTTTGCCTTTGTTAAGATCTGCAGCTGTTACTGGTGAAAGGAGGGGTTATGAACATGCATCTTTATCGAAGTTAACATACAACATTTTGTGTAGACTTTTGTGAAAGCAGGGCAGAGCATTTTCCTGCTGGGGGTCCGAGCTGGTGATTTCTTTGTGGACTACTCTGCTCAGTTCTGAAGAGGGTGGTTTGGACCTGTCATCCCCTCAAACCCATGGCTGTTTTTTATCTCTTGACAGGACAAAGTTTGTGCAAAGGCACCTTAAACAGCTTAGAGCAGAGAATGCTATGTGAGAGCCCCTGGGCGATGGGCAGTCACTGCAGTGGACCTGCCTCTCCTGCTGTGGCACCAGGGGTCTGGCCAGGGACAGGAGGGGCAGCCAAGGCACGTGCCCAGTGATAGGTGTAGGTAACAGAGAGTAAATTTAAACAACTCTGATGTACACCTGACTTTCTGCTTTCGGATTTCTTATTCATTATTAGCAGTGTAACAGAGGCTCTAATGTACTCTTTCCTTAGTTACAGTGCAAAAATAACTTTTCTTCCTTGAATTTAAATGTGGTGTACATGTTCAAGTAACTTTGTTGTTGTTGCTTTCCTGTTTTAGCAGATGCATTTATGCTAACTACTTCTACAGAGTGATTCCTTCTTTAGCAGAGACTGCACTGTATCCTCCTGTTTCTTGTAAGTAATATTTTTTCATGATTTTTGACTGGTGGGGCCAGGTCATATATTTTAAATAAGCAGGAAGAAAAGTCAACAATCAATTGTGTCCCCCCCTCAATTCTGATTTGAGAATGATAAAATCCAAATGCAGCCAGAACCACACAGGAGTTTCTGTACAAGTATGATGTTATGTAATGGTGTCCCGTGTAGAAGGAGATGCAATGCATGTATATCCTTGTAGTGTGTTATTTGGGAAGGAAGAGGCAGAGTAAAGAAAGATTTGTTAGAAAAACTGACTTAGGTGTAGGGAATATTTTTGGGGGTATTTGTAAGAAAAGTTTACTTGCTATTTGAATATTTAGTAAGTAATCTAATACCTGGACTCTGGTTTTCTAGGAACTAGCCTTTAGCTCTTTCTCATAGCGATACTAAACCAAGGTCAGAATTTATTGCATTGTAGAGGGAGGTAACAAACGCTTTTGGGTTTCACTGCTCATGGATGTTTCTTTTGTTTACGGTGTGCAGCACTCATGCGACAGCCTGATCAAGCCTGGACTCCCCATGTGCTATGCATTGTATGAACACACGGTGAGAGACAGTTCCTAGCCTGAAACGTTTACTATCTAAACAAATGTTTAGATGCTGCAAGTGAGAACTGGATAGTGGGGAATTTTCTTTTATTATAAATGGACATCTGAATGGGTGAGGGAAGAAGGGATTCAGCCATAGGCAGGAATTTTGCCCACTCCTGGTGGTTGCTGGGCCTCCACTTACAGGTCACGCTGCTCTCTCCAGCTCTCTATTTCATGGCTGTGAAAGCAACCATTTAAGTATGATTTTCTGAATGGAAGAAAAATGTAAAAAGCAAAAAAAAAAAAGCCATCTCACATAAGAACAATAGTCCATTTCTGTACCATGAAGGATGACTGTTCTTGTTCCAGTAAAAGCCAGACCTCCTCATAGCGTACCTTATAACCTGTTAATTATAATTTCCTTCTCTAACATTTGGATCACGCTACTAAATATTTTTAAATATCTATATATGTGTTTTTTAAGCTGCTGGGTTTGGGTTACACCTTTTCCATATGCCCAACCCACACAATCCCATCAACACTTTCACACACCAGTCAAACACTCTATATTTGTGTGAAACTCACTGAAGGAAAAAAATTCCTATTACTACTACTACTAATACAAATTCATTTCTCACAACTATTAGTATTTTCCTGAATGCCGCTGAATGAACTTACTGCAATTGAATGTCTAACTTTTTGTTGTGTTGATTCAGTGAAGATTTTTTATTTATATTCATAATTATTCCAGTCCCATCACCACACAACTTATTTTTTCCTTTTTGCTTGACAAAGGTGCCCTTACAAAACTTAATCACTTTCTGTATGAGCAATCCCCAAATACATTTTATATTCTGTTGTTACTGGGAATGATGTTCTGAAAGTTGATATACATTGCAACAGCAGGTGTTAAGACAGGCAAGTAGGGAGCAAAAGCTCTTAGTGCACAAAAAAGTCTAATAATAGACAATTTGTTCACCTGGCACTGGCTGCATAAGCATTTGAGATGAGCTCATTGTTATTTGGCGATGAGCTTTCTGCTGGTCACATGGATGAAAATATGGAAAATCCAGGTTGTGGAAACAAAGGTTTGCTAATATTAGAACAGCATTAAATGGTGCATGATAGAGCTGGGGAGGTTGCAGGGTGAGCTGCGGGGTTTAAAGCAGTGAAACACTTCCATAACTAGGAAAGCAATCAATAAAGGCACAGTTGTGTATATTCTTGCAATAAAATTACATGTGTAAACATTTTCAACGACTCTACAACTGGGCAAGCTGTTCAGAGCAGGTTTGCACTCAGAAGTGTAGTTCAAGCTTTTTGCAGGCTCGTTGAAAATGCGGCCATTAGTTAGGGAAGCTCACCATGAAAAGCAGAGTTAAGCAATCTGGTCAAAATTGAATCATCAATCCATAAAGGCAATTCTCCACAGCGCTTACGGGACTGCCAGAGCTGGGGGACAGTGCTGGAGCACCATTATGTCCTGCTGGAGTCCCACGCATGAGGTACGCAGGGTTGCGTGTCCAGATCCAGAGCAGTCAGTGTGAGGAAGAGGACGCTGATTCCTGGGAGCATATCGAAAGCCTCCCTGCGTGTTGTGGGCATTTGGGAAGCTTTCTCTTCAAGGAGGGGAGCGTGCCTACTTTGGGGGAGCCTGGAGGAGAGCAGAGATGGAGTCTGCGCTTGGCTGTAGTTCCCATCCACCCCCAAGAAGATACAATGGAAGCAGCGCTTCAATTAAAAGGGCAGTGCCACCGCTGAGTGACGCTAAACCACCTCCTCCTCAGCGTGTACACTGCCCCAAGAAAGAGGGCCCTATGTGCTCCCCCAGAACAGACAGCAAAATGGGCATTCCTAACCCCGAGGTGTGTTTTCATGTCCTAATCTTCTAAACTGAGGAAATCCCATTAATTTTTACATACCGTTATTTGTCATGGTTTTGATTTGGAGATCAAAACTCCCTCTGATCTTCTTGATTTGGTTTGATTTCTGTAGGAAATGCCACAGGACCCTGTTCCTATTTGCTCCTCTAAGCCGTGCACACAGTTGTTTGCCTGGATCCCAGGGAGATTAAGGATGACGAGACTGTAAATGCCATTGGATCTCTTTCCTTAGACAGACTCTGGAGATGAACCCTGCACCAGCACTTGCAACTGGTGAGCTCCCTCTTGGCTTCATTTCTACTAAATCTTCACTTTATCTTCATGAAGTCAGGTTGACCTTCTAGTCCAGTTGTTAATCAAAAGTCTCAGTTCCTTGAGATTATGGCTGCAGTTTCCAGGAAATGGTAATCTTATGGTCTTTACAATTGCCACATGTCAATGAGCCACCACCACCATGCAGTACACTGGGCTTGCTTTCCAAACCATAACTATTAGGGCATGTTTTGGGCCTAAAGCCACCTCCCTATTAAGCTTAAACTATAGTGGATTGACAGTTGTATTGCTGTCAAGCAGGGCTTATTTCACACTAGTGCTATTCATCAGCATCAGATCTGGTATTGCAAACATTTATGGCAAAATTAAGCTCATCCAGCAAGAGGTCAACATAATCCTATACCACCCCCCCAAAAAAAAATCCTAATTACAATACTGGACACTGATGACTTTAACACTTCACAAGTAGGCAATGGATTAAAATATAAGTGCCTAATACCTCACACTTCAAAAAGTGAATATGCTGGAGAAGTTTGTAAACATTTAGCAATCAGTTCATACATTGCTTGACCAGAGCAATTGTGCAGCGATGGCCTTTGTGCCAGTGTGTGGGTCTGTTTGGCCCATATATAGGTCATTGAAAAGTTGTGGACCAAAGAGCTAGTTTCTTCATATCAGTTATTTTTGTTCTCCATTCATTTTTCTTTTTTCTTTTGAAATGTCAGCTGGAATGTAACACGCAAGTGTTTAGGTATCTAAAGGGAGGCCACAACACTGAGCACAGATCAGATTGCTTTCCCTTGCAAAGCTCCCCCCTTTGCATTCCAGCCTGACAAAGTTTTGTTGCAGTTACTCAGTACATAGATAACTAAATGCTTTAAATACTAATTAAAATAGATGAAGTTAACTGTTGGCCTATGCCATTTGTTTATGATGGAAGACAGCAGTGAAGCAGAATCATCTATTATCATTATCAGCAGAGTGTTTCTTTTCTTCTTCTCTTCTTATCCAAGCGATACATATGTCCAAGCGCTAACTTGGTTCTTGTAAACAGCCTCATTTCCAACAGAATCTCTTCCTCCATCTTTCCACTGTCTTATCTTAAATTCACCCTGAGTCTACCTTAAAACAATACATTCCAAGCTTCCTGGGTTTTCTTATACTTGAAACTTTATATTGGAATTGTTTCAGGCCAGAATGTTTGCAGCCCCATTCTCTGTATGCAGAAGTGCTTTCCCATTAATCAAAGGAAAAGCTGAGTAAAGTGGTACAATCCACATTCTCATTTTGGAAAATTAAAAGGCAGTATCATTATTAAAAGGCAGTTCTGCTAAATGATTTTCTGATGGAGGAAGAATTGGGACGCACTACATTGTCCGGCGACTCTGCCAAAAATATGACACCAAGAGACACAATAAATGAAAGTATAAATAGTAATAGTTCTGAAAGGGGTATTCATAAATCACAAAGTGAGTTGCAGGACATTTCTTTCTCGGTGATACTTGAAATGCGATCTACCTTGAATTAAAAGAAAATCAGATTTTCTCTTTTGTTTGCATTGAAATGATATAGAAACTGGAAATCCACTTTCCCTGAAGCAGAATCCCATGCAAAATATGAAGCTCTGCAGTAAACATTAGACCAACTTTTGCAAAGAGGAGGGGTTTGTTGAAGAGTGCAAACCAGCAATTTGTTGGAGTAAGAAGTTATTAATCATACAACACTTGGGGTTAACAAAGTTCTGGCCTTGAATCGGTGACACACAACAACAAATAAGAACAGATAAGTTGTTCTGTGAAGTTCTGCAACAGATCCTGAAAGACCTTTTCCCTCACAAAACAGCCTGTGTTATAATGGAAAACAATCCTGTTATTTGTTGTGATCATTTATCAGCAGAATTTGACCTGTCTTACACTGTCTCTGTAGATAATCTTCCCAAGGTTCAACTACTGTGCTTTTGGGGGGAGAAATTACCTGCAGACCACCTCTTCACTTTTTTTACCTGAACAGTATCTGCATTAGTATGTGTACAACCTGGGAAGCAGAACTGCTGACAAGCTGGGTTCTGAATCGTTTGTAGGATGGCTGAGTGCTGGACCTTATTGAAAGGTCTTTCTTCCTGACAGCTGGGGTCCTGTGGAAGTGCCCCTACAGATCTAATCCAACTCTGGTTTAGTTATTAGACCAGATACAGGATTCATAGGGCACTTTTAATCCTGGGTACTCTGTATTTCCAGAAATTCTCTAGCCACCTCCCTGTTCTCTTTCGGGGGTCTCTCCATGACCAAGGTTCTGCTGTGCCTATAAGCAGTGGTGTGTATGTTGGCATCACTAGCCATAATTCATTGTAATAAGTTATTTTCAAGTATATTCTGGAATAGCAGTGTGTCTTTTTGCACTGGGTACCCGAACCCCAACTACATGATGTAGGCAGTCAAGATGCTCATGCAGCCTTAATGTTCCTACACTACTGATGCAGTTTCTGATTTCATAACTCATTCTCATCTGACATAGTGATTTCCTCAGCAGCAGCAAAGAAGCTAATCTGGTTGCCAGACTGACCGATGCAAGGCGGAGATTTCTGAAGCTCAGTAGCAGGAGTTGAAACAGTTGGTAATTTAGGAGTTAGCTGAGTATGTTTCTTTAGTATAGCCTGCAGGTCAACCATTACCTGCTAGTAAATATGTAATAAATAACCACTAACAGTGTCAGCTTCCTCCTATTTATTCTCTCATGCTATATTCTGAGTCTATTTGTGCCACAGGAAAAATTACCTGGTTGGAAAAGCATGAGCCACAACCAGCCCTCCCTGCTGACGCCTGTACAAGTCTGTGTAGAGTCGGTGCCTCAGGCTGTCCCCGATACCTGCGGGACTGCAGGTCAATCACCGCTGCCGTAAGGGAACTTCCAGCCAACGTCGCTGTATCTCGTCTCATGCATGTCTGTGTGGCCAACCTGGTTGGTTCCCAGCCAGGGATCATTCTCCAGCTGAGAATTTGGCTTTCCAGTAGCAGTCTGGTCTTTTTACGAGAGCAAGTAGTCAGGCACGATTGCCTTCTTTCTCATTCTTTCTCCTGTACTTCGTTTGGTTTATCTACTTTGCTAAAACTGGCTAAAAGGTATCTGTCAGAAGATTGATGCAATAAATTTCATGCTATGTCTCCAGTAAGTGAAGTATTTTCTGCCCATTATTCATCCAGCTCCTGGAGTTGGACAGATAGTTTATATTAATAAAATATACACTAATATCAAAACATTTTTCAAGCCAAATCTATTAATTACTTTTTCCATTATCTGTTTGGCTCTACACATGAATAAATGAAAAGAAGCAGAGAAGACGGAGACATGACATGATCTGTTATGTAAATCACCCCATACAACCCAAACCATCTTCTGGGACAGTGCTAACTAATTTATGACAGTTCACCCAATAGTTATTAATAAGTTATTAAATTGATACAAAATTAATCCAGTAATATTTCTTGAATTAACAATGCCTGACCCATGACTTGAATCAGCCTGTTTATTTTTGGCAAAAGGGGCCAAAAATCATGGCCAGTTTCAGGGTCTATGCTCAGAAAATTGCATTTTTCCCTGCCTGTGGGTAGATGTTGAATCTCTCCTTAATATTTGGGAAAGATTCAGCATTGCATTGCTTCACCACACAGTCCGTTTCCTCACCCAAAGGGACGACCCACTTTGTGCCCTCCCACTGTGGCTGTAGAAGGTATTGCAGATCCCAGTTTGCTCTGGGATATCCCAGTGACATTAAACCCTCTTACATGTCCCAGCTTTAGGATTTGACTAACTGCTTGAGCCTGACTTTGGATACACTGAGTTTTCAGAGGCATGAATGCAGTTTTGGAAAACTCACCAACATCATAGGACCTTGCTAAAGATGCATGTAATTATTAAAATGCATTTCTCCTTCGCCAGTGGAGGATGGCTTCATAGACGTATGATCTTAATGCATGTTAGGTCCAGAAGATGTTCTCTCCATATCCTCTGAAGCCTTCATGTTTCCTCCTCATTACGTCAATGGATGGCCATGCACTGTGTACTCTGCTTGCCTCCGCTTGAATTTTGCATTGAGCTTTCAATTAACAGGATTCGAACTGATTATTCTGGCAGTGCTTTCCCTTCCTGAAATCCAACCCTTATTGCACATCAATTTTTAAAAAGGTGTTATTGATACTTCAGGAGTTGTCAGGGATCTGCTCTGGTGTGCCTAAGGGAAGAAACTCACCTGGCATTAGGATAAAACTGCTTCCCGTAAGCATCGAGCCGCATGCACATGGGATGGCACGGGATGGCAGGCTCCTGGTGGAAGACCTGTCTTTGCAGCCCCTAACCAGAAAACTGGGAATTTGATGAGAGAGGCTGTTAGCATAAGACTCAATTCAAGCACAAGGGATATTTTGGTGACAATTTTTTTAAAAAATGCATGAATATTGGGTGGGGTCTCACATCCCAAACTTTGAATCATTTGAAGTTTGCCAGCCCTCATGTCTTTTATTAGTCAAGGGTATTTACTTCATTTTCCATCCATTTTTCTTCCTTTTGTCGCCTCAGCTTTGCTGCCTTCGAGGAAACAATATATTGCACAGAGGCTGCTTTACCCTTAGAAAGTGTACAGAGGGTTGTTTAGCTCTGATGATCTTCTCTGGTGATGTAGCCTGAAACTCAGCTGCTACCTATCTGTAATCCAACCTATTTTTCCTAAGCAAAGTTAACCCTTTATTTGTTAAGGGAATTACTTCTTATCTGTGACTGTATTGGTCACACTGAGATTTCCTCCTCTGAGTCCCCGTGTGCAGAAACAAGCCTGCTGCCTCGGTGGTGTGGTCTGAAAGACACGGTCAATTCAGCCCTACTTCCTCCTGAAAGGAGTTCAGATAAGCTTTCAGACCACAACTCTCTAAAAATATTTGGAGCCTTTTCGTTCTCTAACCGTAATTTTGATCAATGTCATCATTATTCCAAATTGTTACTGTACATGTATGTATTGTTTTTTTGCAGTGGTTAAGCTATTAGTGTTCTGTTACTGATACAGCAATGCTGCAAATGCCTGTGTTATTCATAGAAATGCAGTTGCCTTGTCTTAATGTTTTTGCAGACCAAACTTTGTCTGATGAGAATATTCACAGGGAGTGAAGCGTAACTGGTTTCAGCACTCAGGGAACTATTTGTATGCAAGATTTTGATTTTCCATTTCAGATATACCTGAGAGATAATTATGTAAAGTTAAACCAGCTTAAAGATGGCTGAAGAGGTACTGAAGTTGGAAGACTGCGTGGGCTTGTGCGTGCATACTCGTGTGTCGTGGTTTCAGGTCAGCTCAGTCGGTAACAAAGCACCACGAAGCTGCTCACTCACCCCCCACCCCCTCGCCTGGCCACGTTGGGATGAGGAGAAAATCCAAAGGCAGGCTCGTGGGTCAAGACAAGGATTGGGAGGGATCACTCCCCACTTATGGTCACGGGCAAAAGACAGGCTCAACTTGGGAAAAAAACAAAATCAATTTCATTTACTACAAATAAAAACAAAACACAAGGGTATTAGGAAGGGAAACTAAACATCAGACCAACCTCCCCCCACCCCTCCCGCCTTCCCGGCTCAGTTCACTATCGATGCTTTCTACCTCCTCCCCCCGGCGGCGCAGGGGAATCGGGGATGGGGGTTGAGTCAGCTCGCCACACATCGTTGTTGCCGCTTCTTTCCTCAGGGGGAAGATTCCTCTCTCGTTCCCTGCTCCAAC
>VYZV01015861.1:112106-162094 GCA_013401275.1 Pandion haliaetus | reverse complement strand
GGGTCCGACATTTTGGCGCGCGCATCCGACATTTTGGGGCGGCGAATTCTTTATCTTTATACGACATTTTGGGGCGGTGAATTCTTCCAGCAACTTCTTAAAGGGGCCGCCTCTGCAGCCCCCCCCTCCCCTGCCACCAAGGAAAACTGCACCACACAAACCCATAACATCGTGCCTCTCCAACTTTTATGAAACCACTTTCCACCGCTTTGAACAAATTGCAGGTGCCCGCATCACAGTGTGGTGCTGCAGGACTGGGCTTACTCCAGTTAAAAGACCCTGACTGGAGAAGGGCGAGAGCCGCCAGCAGCACATTTTGCAGACGCCCGCTGGCTCTGGAGCCTGTCCCCAGCCCCACTGGTGTGAAACAGCCCAAATATTCCTGACCCTTCCGGGCACGATGTAAAAAACCATCTGTATGCAACAGCTTTGGAGGAGGCCTGATGGCATGGGATTTGGAGCTGGGTGGAAGGGGCTATATTCTGCCACTTGATTTATTGGCTGGTCAGATTAATTTGCTTTGTTGTGCTGGAGGATCATTATGTTGCCAGGTGTTTATTCCAATTGGACTGTGAATCTAGCTAATTGCCAGGGCACCTAGAACTTGTGAATAACCTTTTATGAAAACAAAACAAAAACTTAATCTAAATGTACAAAACAACGTGAAGCATCTTGCAAAATAACCCTCATTAGCTGTTGATTGGAGGCCACAAAGTGGAACAAGAACTTAAGACAGGCTGGGGTTGTGGAGCCAGTAGCATGTCCTGAAGCAGAGCTTTTGCCCTCAATGCACAGGTGGGACTTGTCTCCGGGCTGTATCCAGAGAGGATGCTCATCTTTGGTATTCTCATCTCTGCATGAGTACATGGCAGCCTGAGACCAAGGAGCCCCCTCCTCTTCCTGGGCTTCCCAAAGGGGGAGTTCAGTAATTTGCCTGGCAGGGAGGGGAGCGATGCAGAGCCAGGAGCAGCTGGAGGGATGGGGTCACTCCCCAGGTCCTGCTGCCCGTCCAGCTTTAGCACAAGCCCTGTGCAACCCAGGGGGTAGGGCCCAGGACGGGATGCAGGGATCCCAGATTTTGTCATCATCTCTTACAACACCTGGTCTGCCTCGCCTTGTTTAGCATCTCCTCATCATCCACTTGCTCTCCCAGGGTGAGCCGGGTGGGGTGGGGACCACTTCTGATGGCCAGCACAAGAAGGCTTTGCATCACCTGGTACCTCATCCAGCTGGGAACCTACTTGTTCGTTCATTTGAAGCACACCGTAGCAGGACTTATACTTCTGTTTATTTTTACTGTTATTCTTACAGGTTATAGGTGGTGCCTTTTTTTCTTCCCACATTGCTAGTGCAATTGTTAAATGTTTGAAAGCTGCTGGGCACATCTGAGGGATATGTCCTACTCGGTCTCCTAGGAAGTGATAACTTTCCTCCAGCTTTTTAGCAATGATGCAATAAATTATTACCCCACCATAGAATTTAATTGCACAATTAAATACATCATTTACAAGGCTTTTAGCATGTCCTGCTAAATTCTCAGTTTTTCATCTAATCTCTGTAGGCCGTCGTTACATTTTCAGAGACCTGTATGGGTTTCATTCCTGTTAAACATATCAGTAAATCACAGCAGGAAAAAAACCCTGACACATTTCCCTAGAAATTTTTGCTGCAGTCTGAGCTCCTAACCTTGTGGCTTCATGTTCAATAGGTCAGCCGAGACGCCATTTGTCATTGCTTTTTAATTACCGCGGAACCTCTAATCCAGGCCACAAATTCTTCCCTGCCCATACTTCTTTTTACTTCAGAATGCGTATCTAATAGCAACCAAGGACTTTTCCTATTTTCTCACTTGGAATCTGTTTTGGGAGCTTGGAATTTCTATCTAACTGAATCAGTAACATCTGTGACTGCGGGGCAGCTTGAGTGGGAATAGTTAAAGGGTTAGACAGATTTCCTGCATTTTAAGACTCTCTTCCTCTGAAGAGACTGCTTTGGGACAATCCAATTGCATTTAATGGTGTTTCTTTCGTTTTTCTTTTTGTTGTTGTTGTTGTTGTTTAACCCCATCTTTTACCCCCTTTCTTCCTCTCCCCCTTCCCTCCAAGTTGTTTAGGTTTAAGAAGTAAAAATTATTTTAAGGAACCATGCCAGCATTTTGAAAAGTTTCAGTTTCAAACAGATGAAAAGGAAAAGTCTGAAGGGATTCCTAGAACTCTATTGCAGCTTGCAGGTATGGCTTTGATTTTTCTTTTGGCAGGCTTTCACCATTCACTCTTTCATTGCCCTTCCAAGAAACACTGCTGGGTGCCTAAATACCGGTGCACTTCTTACACTTGCCAGGAGAAGATAACAGTAATGCTACAGTTTGTGCTTTGAAAGATTAAAAGCAACATTTATTCCTTACAGTACTTTCAGACTCTCTCAAGTTAATTTAAAATCCATTTTAGAGAACGTTTGACTACTTATACTGGATTTTTAATTTTTTTAAAATTCTGCACATACTGTACCTGTTATTTAAACCAAATAAGAGGTGGATTAAAGTCAGCGCAATTCTTTAAAGTGCATTAACTGCTTTGAGGACTGCTTTCCCTCTTTTGGACAGAATACCCTGTGCCTCTGTGACTGGTCTCTTTATGATATCTCTAAAAGTTCTGGCAAGAAATGACCATACTTTGAGAGCAAATTTCCATTTTTCAGAAACTTTTTGCTCCTCCCTCCCCTTTGTGGTGGCAACCAACCTCATTGCTAGTCAAATAGACAACAAAAGTGTCCCTTCCCCACCTTGTGGGGCGGCTGATAAATTATTCATATGACTAATGAGGATTTTGAATTTTCAGGCAAACTGTGATGGCATTTTTAAAGGTTTGCATCACTTCAGCAACATTTCTCCCACACCTGCATGCTTCAGGCAATCAGGTGTTTAAAATTACCGACGCAGAGCTTTGCCCCTTCTCCTCCTGCAAGTGCTTTGCTCAACAAGGGGGTCCTGTGGCTATTTTGTCTGTTTGTCTGTGTGAGGATTTTTCTGTGCTAATTAGTGTGAGGGGAAAGGGGAATCTGAGAGGGCTGCGTTAATTAGCAAAAGGGATCACATACCTTGCCTTATATTCATTTTGAAATGACAAGACACAGGTGCACTTTTAGTGGTGTTTGAATGTATGTTAGCATTTAAGGTCCTTTCATATTTTTTTTTCCTTCTTATGGATTGGTCTTACTTTAGTGGGAGCATATCAGAAAAAAAAATCTCAAAGTAAGGAAGCTCTGGCTGAAGCAAAGAGCTACATGATGTGAAAGGGCTGATTATGTTTATATTACATGTTCTGCTGTGAAAAAACCAAGCCCCCCAGCTAGCAGGGGAAGAAAGGTCACTGGAACTGAAGAAACAACTGACTCAGTGTCTTAATTCTGAAGGAAATGAGACCTCTGGAGATGAGAGGGATTTTCTGATCTAGTTCAGTGGAAGGCATGCAACTATGAAAATAAACTTTTCCTGTTATGTTGGAGAATGAAGCAGTGAATCAGATGGACTGGGGATTGAAAGGCAAAAAAAAAAAAAAAATTTACATTTAGATTTGTTTTTACGTTTGAATGTTCCACAGGTGATTGACAATACTTGATCATTCTCCCAGATTATCATCCACAGCATCCCTAAGAAAAAATTGAAAGATTAACAATAAATGAAATCCTTCTTGTATGTGCCAGCCAGACTTCCATGGCAGCCCAATGGACTTCCATTCCCTTCTACATGGGTTGTAAAGAGCCTCACCATCACTGGTCTATCTGATGGCATTGGGTCCTGAGGTTCTCACATCTCCTTTAGCACCCACCGCACATGAACATTTGAATGTGAAGGAGATGGTAGAAGGCTTACTCTCCAAAAAAGCCTTGCGCGGGGAATTTGGTATGTATGTATTGCGCTTCGAATACGGACCTGAGCCTATATTTGAGCCCAAACTCACCTTCAGTCCACACTTGGTGGAGCTGAATATGCCGTGGCTTTTGATGAATATGAAAATTAGAGCTTGTACTGTGACTGGTCCATACCCCAGGGAACATCCTAGATAGGTTGGCCCACTTCACCTTCCTAGGACACTTCTGTCTGTCCTGTTTGCCCTGACAGGTATGTCTCAAGAGTGCAAAATCCTTCCCATATATCAGTCACCACAAGGGAAACTATGACCTATGCTGGGTGGCATGAAGCAGGGACGCTTACACAACAGTGTGGATTTCTACAGCTAGGGTATAGATGGTGAATTGAGTTTGGTTATAAATAGCAAAAAATTATCTTAAACTTAGCATGTTCCCTTACTTGGCATCATAGGGTTACTGTAGTCTTTGCGGTCATGGATAGGTACACAGGAATGCACATGTGGTGGTAGCCAGTTTTTATCACAGGTTGTTTTGGTAAAGGTCATGATAGCACTTGTGGGGCTGCCAAGGGTTTAGAAATGTGCTGAGGAATCTAAATCCTCGTATAAACTGCAATGGCATTGTGAAGTATGAGCACCATAAATCTTTACAGATTATTGGTCACCTGAAACAAATATACTTGAGAGCTTTGGTGCATATGCCAGTCATTCAGTCATTCTTGGACAATAGTTTTGCTCTGAAAGAAAGCCAGCTAAGTAACTACAGCTACTTCACACCATAGCAGTAGGCACAGAGCATGCTTAGTGCTACGCTTACAACAAAAGTGACCAATCTGAAAAAGCAGATCACCGTGGAAGTTGATCAGAAATGCAACAGAGCATTGTTTTTAATGGCTTTTAGGGAAATATTAAGATTTATTCCTGTAAAGACTTACTCAGCATGTTGCACAAACACCTCTTAGCACACTAATAAGTCAATGTGTTACCGAATGCTTAGCTATTATAATTACAGCCACATGTTGTCCTTTTTACAAATAGGTCTGGCTTAATTGCATCATTTTTCAGCAGGATTTATGTGGTCCTGTTTAATCTAAAATTAGTACATGCACAAATGAAGTGCAAACTATTTTCCATCACTGAACTGTGAAATGTTCTCCAGAACAGAGATATACCAACATGTTCCTAAAAAGATGCAATAAGCAGTCAGGCAACTTTTTGATTTGTGTGTGTGTCTGCACCTATACAATTTTGCTAAAAGTAAGAAAAAATATACTAAAATATATATTATCTGTAAAATGAACAAAAAAGTCAGTTAAATGACCTAAATCAAGCAGTCTTTTTTGATTATCCCTGGTAAAACAAAGGATGGGGGAAATCATAAATCTGTCTTGGTATTGCCAGCTTTCAGCATTTTTTAAATACAGTAAGAGCTAATGCATTTTATATATTACATCAATCTATCACATGTAAATATATCACATTTATAAGATGCTCTATAGGCCAAGATTGTGTTGGCCTAAATTCTAAGTTACTGTGACTAATATACCATATTACCTATGTAGCTCTGAGGGCCTAAGGATATGCACAGGACATACTAGACATAAGAGTTTGGGTTTCCTGAACCTAGGTCAGATACAGTAATTGAAATACCTACATATTGATTTGAAGTTTGGAACATGTGTGCTTTCTGAGAGTGCTGGAACTTAGAAATTAAAATATAAATGCATGATGAAATCCCAGCTAGACCCAAAAGCCTAATGGCTGGAAGCAGATGAAATCCTCTTTCAATTTGTATCTAATAGGGAAAAGTTACTTTGACTTCAGTAGAGTGGAGGTCTTGCTATCCAGAATGGAGATTTATGTACTGCTGTGAGGAAGTCTGCTGATTTTTAGTGGGTAAATCAGAAAGCCAAGAAAGGTCCCCATACTGCTTAAGCACTTCTATAGAAGTGCTAAGGCTTATTCTACCTCTAAACATGGAAGTTTCTTATCTTTTTTTTTTTTTTTTGCTGGTGTCATCTTGGTGAAAATAAGTGTAGCTGCAATGTAGATACATGCAGCTTTTGAGAGCTACTCAGTTTTGTGTGATACATGATTTGGGTAGAAAGTAGGAGAAAGGCTCTATTAGTAAATATATATGAATAATGAAAATAGCCCTTGCTTTAAATTTGGTGTTCCTGATTTTTAGGGCTTGAACGTATTTTTCTTTATATGTCTCAACAGGCCGAAATTTCAAAGACCTACTTAAAGCAGGGCACCTAGTGACCTGTACAGTATGATTTTAGCCATGAGAAATGCTCATTGCTGTGGGTATGAATTGGTTAACATACTTACAAACAGTAGCTTGCAGGTCACTGCCATTTCGATCTGCTTCAGCGTGTCACCACAGTAATTCACACTCTGAAACCTTAAGGCTATATCTGGTAACGTGCTGCAAACAGAAGCTTCAGCTGAGCTGCCTCTCAAATAGCGCCAGCCCTGAATGAGCAGAGTGATCCTTGGTGGTCCTTACCATCCACGAGATACCTGTCTGTTTCTGTGTTTGGCTTAAAGGGATGTTTATGGTGTGTATTTTCCCAAAGCTGAAAGATCTGATAAACCAAGAGTCATCGGCTGGACTCATCATTCCTGGCAGCCCTTTAATCTGGATCCTTCGAGATGACAACAGAGGTGTGCCTAAAATAGAGCCCTTGGTTTCTCCAGTGGTACATGATTGTACTGATGTTTGAACCAGGGTACCAACCTTGACCATCTCCATGCCTTCTTCTGCATATTCACAACTTCTGCTTTTCCTAAGAATCTTTATTTTGCAAATTAAAGGCAAGTGCCCAGGCTGAAGGGTTTGCTACCATTTGTAAATCAGGAGCTGAGCATTTACCTGGTACTTCTCATGTAGGCTTTTCAGAACGTACTTTTATGAAAGCATTTAAGCACCATCAGCTTCACTTGATAAGAGCAAAGCGTGATGCAGGAGTAGGATGTGGGCATCACCATCACACTCGGAAAAATCATATGTGGAAAAGAAGGCAGGGAGGCATTTTAGAGAGCACTTTCCTAAGGTGATGAGGCATCCTCCGTGGATGTGGCACCACTCAGTGAATCAGGCTTCGTGTAAAGTCCTTTCTGCTGCAAAGGAGATTTGGACCTCTTTGGCCTCTGGTGCAGACATAATCTTGCACAGAGCAGGAAACTGTCCTTGGAGCATGGAGCTTGGGTCTTCCAAAATAATGGTCTACTAAACAAAAGCGAGTGAAGAAGGATGCTCTGCAATCTACTACGTAGGTTAATAATTTACAAGGTTCTGTGATTTTTCAGTTACTGCCACAACTGAATAAGCATTTTTGGTGCTGTATGTATGGTTTTGAACATCTTCAGGTAAACAGCTTATGACTCTCCTGATTTGGTTGCATTGTTTCTCTGTAGCGTGTTCCTCTCCACACAGAGCGACCTTAGCCTGTCTGCATGCCAGGGGAGCGATCTCCATCTGTTGAACACTTGTCAGATGAACTACTGACCTGCACTGATCTGACACCCTGCAACACCTGCGAGCTGCTCAACCATGGCCACCGGGCCACTGAGTGACATGCAGCAAGATGCACCCACAGCAGCTTGGAAGAAACTGGGTCACTTTTTTATAGACTTTAAAATAAAATATGAATCAACACTCCTGATAGCGGTAAAGCTGGAAGCAATTTCAAGACTTTCTTAAGCAGCAAGGCAGCTCTTGACTGTTATTTCCCAGAAATGAACACTGAAACATTAGCCTGTCATCTGCTGAACACTTTAACCACATTAAAGGAGGCACCTGGACTCAAAACATTGAAGATCTGCTTGGTTTTCTCAAGTTGGATATTCTGGTATTTCTGGTGCATCTTGAATATGTAGAAGCAGCAAAACTTGTCTTGGGGAATAGAGGCATCAGCACAGAGAGGGGACAGATGGCGTACATTATTGAGACAAAACGGCGGTTGGATGTTCCCAAAGAGTGGTTCCTGCAAGGTAGGAGCCATTTTAAATGAGCCGGTGACACAGAAAGTTGGAAAACAAGTGCTTCGGGTACAGGATCGTTCTAGTGCCAAGAGGGATGAGGGGGTCCTCTGCCTTGCCAAGCTGCTGAGGGCAGTGCCTCGGGCGTGGGAAATTGGTGCGGGGAGAGATGTGCAGAGGGCTCAGCTCCAGCAGACTTGAGAGGAGCCGGTGGAGAGATCATTGCCTGCTTTGAAGACTTAGTCATTTTAAACAAAAGTGTGAGTGTTGGTTTAGGTAAGTTCCATGTTTTTCCTGGGGAAGGCTTTTTTCCAACCCACCCTGCTAGCAGATGACATTCCCTGAATTGTGAGAGTTCATAAACCTTTCAGAAAACTTCTGTCTTATTTTCAGGCTGTATTATGGTACATCAAGATGTTTTTATTTGCCACGTAATTGTTCCTAGCATAACTGGTTTTTGCTATTAGAAAAGTATATAGATTAAATGATACTTACAGTTTTGAATTTACTGGTTTGCATAAGATTTATGTTTATATTTTTCCTTCAAATTCTGCAATTTAGAAGAACTTTTAAAAACCCAGAATCTAGGGGGAGTGTTTCTTTATCACCAATTCCTGTAGGCTGTCTGCAGCTAGTCTGGGCTGAAGATGAACTTGAAAAGGATACTTATATGCTCCTGGAATATAAATTAGTCCCTAACTTCTCCAAGTCAGATTCATGATACCCTTTTTTATCTTGTCAGAACAAGGGAAGACATCGGTTAAATTGTCATAAATAAACACTAAACTGTTGTGAAACGGCTTCTGATTTCCTAGATTAATCTGAAAGGTATGCTTTCAGATTTCAAAACCCTTTCCTTATCCTCCATTCCACAAATAGCTTTATGCTGAGATGAAGTGTAGACAAATACACAATAGAACCTAAATATCACTTTCTAATAGGAACTGATGAGGGGTGTGTGCTATAGCAACCATAGGCCACATCTCAGATTTGGAGGCTGAATGGATCCTATGCAATGGTTTCCATGGTTGCACAGGGTTTTGTGTACCCAATAACGTTAATATTCCAGTCCATTATAGATTAACTTGTACAAAGGCAATTTTTTCCTTTTTATTTCCTATCTTAAATTATTACTGTATAAATGATTGAATAAAGTTAGAACATGAAAGTTATTATATTAAAACTTAAAATGTTGAGATTGTTTTAGCATGAGCTTAAGTCTGCAGTACTTCTGTAAGCAAAATTTCAGGTGCCTCCTGAGCCAACACTGTAGGATTTGGCTGGTAAAATAATGATGGTTTTTTCTTTACCAACTTGTTAGTACCATTTATCTTAACAAAGTTTGATTGCCACTTCTTGCCTGGCAAAGTTAAGTATACTGACAATGGCTGACTGGTTTTGGAAGAAGACAGTTTGAGGCTGAGAACTTACAGGTGGGATCTCAGTTGTGGTAATATGACTTATATTTTAAGCCCAGTAAGTTACATTGGATCAATGAAAAATGTTTTTTTTTAATGGAGTGCCTCCTTTTGTGTTTTAGTACTGAGTTGGAGGTGGTTACTGTCCTTGCCTTTGTTGCCACCTAGGGTTTTCAAAGGCTTGCCTCTGTTGGAAGTTTTCCACTACCTCATTTTTTTATGTCCTTGTGAAAAATCTCAGCTGTTAATTGTGGTAGCTATTATGAGAAGAGCACTCTAGAACTACACCTTAGCAAACAGTCAAAGAAAACTCCCTGATAAATATTGATATGCTTGGGTAGCTCCAGCTGACTGGGACTTTCATACAACTTAGAGCCACAAGTCCTTAGGCTGTATGAACGATTCCTTTCAAAGTGCCAATAACTTGCAGGTGCTGTCCTAGTTCTGGGACAAGCCGTGGCTAAATGAGGGCAGGATCATGGGGAAACCTTGCTGTGGGGAAGCAGCATCGTGTAGCTGTCTGTTTGATTTACAAGAGACAGAAACGTTCTGGCAGTCCTACTTGACGTTTCAAGCCTCAGTGGGTATATCCAGCCCTACTCAAGCATGGGGTGTAATATCCATCCCAGTACCGCAGAATAAAATATGCAGAGGTCTTAAGAAACCTCTTCAGAAATACAAAAAGAGCTTAAAGAAATTGTCCAAATGTGTGTGACTTTGATATTTATAATGGTTAGTTGCTACTGAGATGTAATCAGTGCTGACTTCTGGCCTCTGCTCTACAACTGAAAGCCTATGAGAGTGCGTAGAGCTCTCTAAACTGCCCAGTGATTTATCTGAGGTATTTATTATCTGGCTCACAGATGTGTATTAAAGTACTGTTTACAAAGAAGAGCTCAATGTGCGAAAAGGTTAAATTCTTAGCTTGTGTAAACTGTTGTTTTCCCACTGAAGTCAACAAAGCCTCCTTGTGATGTACCCCAGCAGAGGATCTGGTCTCTAACGAACGTTCAATGTATTGTTCTTGGCTGTGTCCATGAATATTTCAGAGTGTGCTGAAGCTGGGCTCTGAATGCATTCATTCATAGACCACTGTATAAATGATCAAAGGAGAGGCTTCTTGATCTTGTATGTAATAAATCCTCTGCTTTCAGGTTTACTGAACTGGAGACTCTCATAGAAATACTTGTTCCTCACATACAGACCAGGAAGCTGGAGTCAAGTTTTACTCATGTTGGACAAATGCCTCTGGAAGCCCATGAGTTGCTTGGCACATCTGACAGAGCAGACAGAAGCATCTCAGCCTTTGTTTACTGAGGAGTTGAGCTGGGTACAGTCTGCCTGCATGGATCATGTCTTTGGAGACATTGCTTACTGCTTTAGGTCAAATAATGGCAGAGGAGAAGGGGCATTTAGCTGCATATCTGAAAATGCAAGCAGAAGGAAAGTTGACTGATTTGAAAACAACCAGTATGTGTTGGGATAAGCTTATTTTTGGATTTCAAACCGTTTACCATAGAAACATTGCCTAGACTTTTAACAAGGGTTTATCTTAGTTTGCAATTCATCTAGGTTTTTTTTGCATCTTGCAGGTTTCTTTACAGAACAGTGGTAAATCATTAGAGCAAAACTGATGTGAAAGGGTTTTTTGGGTCATGAAAGAAATACAGAATTCTCCTTAGACAGAAGAGTCTTTTGATGGCCATCCAAGTAGTTATACCCACATAAGAATTGTTTAAAAGCAGCATTTTCTAAGGTGGTTTACAATCTGAAGATACTAGAGAAATCTGTACAAGGAAGACAAAAAGTGAAAGTAAAGATCAGAATCTTTTCACCCTTTCTAGGTTTCTTAAGGGGATGTTAATTCTTTCTTCAATAATGATTCATGGGATTGGCAGTGCTCAAATCTGATCTCAGTCAAATGAATACTTCAAAATATTGTAGCAAGGGGATTTGCTTATCTCATGTGCATCACTGTGGATGTCCCCCATGGTATACTGACTGAAAATTTCCAAATCAAAACCATATTCACCAAGGACTCCCATGATGCCTATCTTCCTTGCAAAGGGCAGAGAAACAGTGACAGGTGGGAAATACAGTCTTGGGAGGCAATATTTCCTAAGAGAAATACTTTTCTTTCAGGATAAAACATTATAAATTCACATATTAACTTCTTTCAAGTTTGGTTTGGTTTTTGGTTGGTTTTTGGTTTTTTTTGTAGAATTGCTCACCTTGCACTGATAATGGTACGGTTTGCCAGAAACCCTAAGCATGTGCCTGAAGGTACACACCCACGCACTTCCAAAGACTCTCTATAGGACACTGATGCATAAATTTATTTCCATACTTCAGTTTGTACTTAGACATATATTGCCTCTCCAACTCCATCTATCAGGGAGGGTTATCCAGAACTGCTATTATTGTCTAAACAAGAGTGGTCAAAGTGGTCCATCACAAGATGCTTTAGCAGAAGTTGAGATGTGACTTCTTTACGTGTGAAAGAAAGATCTTTGTGTATTGTCTTCTTTAATTAGCCACAGCAAACTACATTGCCCTAGTAACAGGGTCTGCCATGCAGGGTCAAATGTATTAGGTAGTATAAAGACTAACAGTGAAGATTTCCTGGGTGTGGGTCTGCAATAGCAGTACCAAAGCCCACCATCACCTGAGATGCATGACAGCCCCATTCAGTTAGAAATCCCAGATAAAAACCAGTCAATTGGTGTTGGTGAGAGTAGATATGGGCTGTTTGACATCTATTTAATGATTCTCTAGAAAAGTAGTAAGGTCTTGCCAGCTACACCTAAGCTGTACTGATTTATTGGCCAGTGTTGCGCTGCTGGGCATGAGTTGGCATGCTTTGGCTTCCTGGTACCTGGACTCGTCACAACTTTTCATGAACAGCAGTCTGAAGTGCCTTGCCATGACTAAATGACATAAAAAGGAAATAGTGGTCTATCACAATCCCTGTCCACTATTAGCTGTACAAAGTACCTGAGATTGCTTGCCTGAATTGAATTTATGTTATTTATAAAAAGTGTGGGGGGGGGATAGTTGTCTTACTTTTTTTTTTTTTTTTTTTTTTTGCTTGCTAGCTGAATCTTCCTTGGAAGTAGCTATGGCCACTTTTACACACAAACAAAATCGCTTTTGTGAATTTTGAAAACCCCATGGGTTGTCACCCCTGTGGAGGGTGCGTGCATCTTTCTCATTCAGAATTCAAGTTGTCTGGATGAATGAGCACAAACTGGGCTTTTGAAGTTTCCAAGGGCTTATCGTTCATGCCATGTCTTCCTACACTTAACTGACATAACTAATAAACAACAAGTGCTTAAATCTGGCAAATTAGTGATTGGATTGTGCTGGGCATCTCTGCTAACCTAGGTATCACCGTTCCTTGTGAAGTTGTTCAAGAGGTAACAGAGAATCCTGCCCTTTTGAATGGGAATTTTGCCAGCAGCATCAACTGGGACAAGATTATTGACTGTCTGGGGCAAAGCTTAGAAGATAGAGGTTATGTTTAACTGTTAATTCTATAGCATTATCCCAGTAACTTGTTGATGCATCTAAGAGTTGCTTGATGTCTATATATATACACACACACACGTGCACACACTTGCCTTTGGGAATTCATAAGCTCCTGCTAGCATGTAAGCAAAAGATTCACTGGGCTTTCTTATTTGTAAACAAAAAATGTTCGGACTTGTGATAAAGGGAGCTATTACAAACATAATGTGAAGCTGTATTTATGTCTATGTTAATCTTAGAAGCTTATCAGTTCATCCTTGCGCACTTACAGCCATGGTTCAAGACGCTGAAAATGCAGAAGCGCCAAAGGACAAAGTAACATTACACGTTGCTAACCCCCCACTACAGGGATAGTTCGCTCATTTGGAGAACTGCATGCAGACCATTACGTCCTTCACTCGGCAGGATTTGTATGATCTGAGACTTGCTACCTGCCACCCGACGTGTCTCATGCTGGGAGACAGGTCTATGAAGTAATGGAGCCTGGTTGTCTGCAGTCAGGACTGCTGTACTACATCCAAAGCAAGCTTGCCAGTCAGCAAATACTGCATTAATCTTTCAGGGAGTGTTTGTTTTGCTTGTTTTGCTAGGCTGAGTTTCAAGCAACTGATAATGTGTTCATAAGCAGTTCTCCTGCTGCAGTCCGTTTTTCAAAAAGAAGTGTGAAGACCAATGCTCCTAATGTTGGGCGGAATATGGATGTGAAGGGTTATATACGATCTTGCTTCAATGTCTGAGCTTACAGTGCTTTTGAGTGCATGTTAATATGTCTGTGCAGGTACATTTGGGACAGTGGAGTTATGGTTCTTTGAAGTCCGATGAGTGTTTTTAAAAATATACCTTGGACATGGTCCTTCTCTGTTGGCGCTAATTCTGCTAGCGGAGTTACCTCACTGCAAATGGGATGTACATTTGTTTGCTTAGTAATAGTCAAACCTTCAGACTGCTGAAGGATAAACTCTGAAGGCTTCTGAGGATTAGATAAGATAAACGCTTTAGAGCTCACAGTTTTATGAGTATTGCAATGCCTGGAATTTTGGGAGGTAAATGACAGTGTGCCTGGCTTCTTCCCACTTGTACCAGCAGTGTTGCTGCTCTGCCCAGCTGTATCACTGAAGTTACAGTTCTCACAGGCACTTAAAGGCCCATCCTTCAAAGTATTTTTGCATTTAGTTCCTCCAACCAAAAAAGAATTTAGATACCCGTGTACCTTTTAGGATGTGAAAAAATTCAAGTGTGATTCTAGAGCCTCCCAGGTGTGTAGGACCTTTAAATAGGAGGCATTTTTCTGGATGACTTTTTGAAGAAACTCTGTGCTATTTCTTGAGTTGCAAAATAAAATCTAGCAACGTCTCCACAAGTCAAGAGAATTTTAGCATCCAAGGTGTGAACACAAGGATGCACTGCAATCTTGACGTCTTTTAGTCTGCTTATGTACTCTGAAGGAATGTGACTGGGCGGTCAGTCTGTTACAAAATGATGATTTTTATGGTGTCGGGATAACACAAAACCAGTGGATGTTTCACGTGCACATACTTCCCCTGGAAACTCTTGCTGAGAAGAAATCTACTTAAAATCTACTCTGTGAAGAGTACTCCAAAGGTAGTACTACACATAGAAGTACATTTTTTTGAAGTGTATTTTTGATGAAAATATGTAACCTCTGCTTAAATTTAAGGCAGAAATGTACTTGAAGAAGGTTTCGGGTGGGGAGAGAAGGGGAATATTTCAGTGCTTTTCTGTTTTCTGGCTTGTAATTTTTAAGAATTTTTCCTCTCCTTTACTGTTACACTAATCTTGCACCTTTTCCTAGTCACAATAAAGATGATTAAAAAGGCAGAAATGAAAAAAAACATATCTGTTTTGAAATCCCCCGGTCTGGGGGCTGGTTGCACACATTTATTTGTTTCTTTCTGGTTTTGAATTATGTTTCTACCCTAAAGGTCAAATCACCTGGTTAACGTATTGGTCTGGAAGGACCCAAGGCTCGTGCAGACCTGGCATGCAGCAAGCAGGCTGGCTAAATGGGGAAAGCTGTCGCTCTTCCTCACCTGCTGCAGACATGAGCACCCTGAGAATTCCCTTGATACAGGCAAGTGTTGTGGTATTAGACTCAACATTTATTGGTGTGGTAACAGGACAGTTCCTCCAGGCTCAAATAAACATTATAAAACCTCCCTTCCCCAAATCAACTCCTTAGATTGGATGTAAGAGAGGGTTTAGCATCTTGTATTCTGCTGTGTATGATCAGTCGTCAATTGTAACATATATGTGTATCATAGGGGTGGGCTTTGCAGGATGGTCGTACCCTATTATGCAGGATACTCTACAGACTGCTGACAATGACAACCTGAACGCTGTCCAGCTCTTGGTGATGGAAGGTCCCCAACATGGATGGATCACAGTGTGGGGGTATGTTGTGTCAGATGGGAGATGAACTATGGGATGCAATGTACTGCCTACAAAATATAAGCACAATTTCTCTTGTAAGACTTATCCTCATAATTTTCCTAAGCAAGGTTTGATTCTTTTGCATGTATTCTAGAAAAAATAACAGAAATCCTTTGATAAAAAAAAAGATTTTCATATCTTTTGCAATTTCTACAGTGAGAGTATGCAGACTTCAGGCTGGTTACTAAGAACTAAGAGGGTGAAAAAATACTCATGTCACTTCTTTGGAATGTGATCTAAAGTTCACTGAAGTGAATGAAAAGGCTCCTGTTGGTTTTAAAGGGATCCAGCCTTTACACGGTGAACAGAAGACGTGTGTCTTATCTGCTTAAATGTGAAAATGTTATTGGTAATTTATGTTGATAGAAAGAGCACATGGTAAATTTCTTCCTGTATTTATATAACAGGAGGCAAAAATTTCAAGTGCACAGTTCAAAAGCATCAAGGATGCAGTTGCCTATTACCAGCATGATGATAGTGACACAACCAAGGATTAGGCTGATTTAAGAAAATTTGATGGAAGGCAAAGCGCTAGGCACTGGTAATGGTTTCCCATTGCCATCCCACCCAAAGATGACAGCTTACCGTTCCTGGTGAGCAGTGTCATCTTCAAGCTTGCAAAAGGGGAGATGGTACTTACCGAAACACCTAGGATGATATTTTCTGATTTTTATTCAAGTGATGATTATACCCTCTCTAGAGTAACTGAGCCGACAAGTGTCAGAGAGGTTATCAAGGAATCCATTGCAGACGGGCCAGGCAGGGTCCTGCAGTCTGTGGAGGTGACAACAGTCTCCTGGTACTGCTCAATAATGGAGTGGCTAACATTTGGGAGTGTGGGAGTAAGTTGTCTACAACAGCTAACAATGCCTAACAGCTGTTGGCCCTGTGGTATGATGAATGAGGTTACCTTGGGCTGGAATTAATAGAGGACTAATGGGAAAAGAGAAAAATAGCAAATGACTACCTAAAATGATCCGTGATGTATCTTGTATTTTTAAGGTATCCCTGTGTCAATGTGCTTGCAAAGAGATCTCTTCTACAGCCTTGTTTACCATCATCATTTTGGAGAGAAGATTTTTCAGGACTCATCTGAGTTCATTTTATCTGATAGTCANTTTTTTTGACAAAAAAAAGTGACATAGCATTCAAAATATTTGAAAGCCGTGCAGAAGAATACTGCATAGTAGAATATTGTGCAGAAATAAGATGGCTGAAGCTGCTCATCTGTAATAACATAATGCTTCATATGTTCAGTTTCTGTTTTACGTGAATGACTTGATTAAAATCAACAGAGCTGCTCTGGGTTTTCATGAGTTTTAAAATAGGTGAGAGCAAGAGCAAAAAGGCCAATTGACCTTTTTTTTCTTCTTTTCTTTAGGTATGCTGAATCAATTTGTTTCTCTGGAACACTTAAATATAGAAAATGAATAGAAATGTCAAGACAGTGGAAAAAACAACACTGAAAGAGAATTTTTATGAACTGATGAGCTGTGAGCTGAGCTGGTAGCAGCAGAGTGGGATCAGTCAGTGGTCAGATAACATATGCTGGATCTCCACATTTTTCAGCCATCTTCAAGACTGATGGCTCATGTTACACGAGCCAGAGGAAGCCTGGAACTACACAACTTGTTGTCAAAGAAACTTGCACCATCACAAGGCAGCAACTCCGCTCTCCAGACACCCAATCTCCAGACAATTAACTTCCACGTGCTGTTAGTGCTTTGCCGAGCTGAATTATACTTTATAAGGTGATAGGCAAAAGATCTAACATTTATTTTTCCCTTTTACAGATTTTTACAGTGTGGGGAAGCTAATTTTTACAGCCTAAAAACAAACTAAGCAAAACAAGTCCTGCTACCCCTGACCTGACGTCTTTCAGGTAAACAAGAAAAGCATCTGACATAATTTGCAATCATTATAACCATTTTTTTAAAATATCTCTGCTTTGATAAACAGAAGTTGGGAGAGGCATAAGAACAAATGATGTTTATTGGAATCTAAATTTTTACATTAAAGTCCACCAAACAAGAGCACAAAAGCAGAAATTTAGGCCTGGACACAAGTCTGGCATCACCTTCTCAATCCCACTTCAGACCATTTTCTGGGGGAGTTGAACATTATGCAGCCTCACTGCAGAAAGCAACGTTCTCCATCAGTGCATATACTTGAGACCTTCTCTATGATCCTTGCAAAAGGGGGCCAAAATACTTGATTTTCTTGGGCTTTCACTGAAATTTGTCCTGTGTGGACACCAGAGCTTTCCAGCAATGTAAGCATTTTTTCTTTTTGATGATGGACAAGCTATATATTTCAAAGACCTGCATAAGCTCCTGGCTGCATGTTCACCATGGCAGACAGCGACAGTTGTGCTCACTCCTGACTCTCTGCAGAGTAAGAGGTTTGCCGTTTCTGTGCCAAACCAGTCAAACCCCACGTCTCACATCATTCACTAGAAAATGAAAATGGTGAGCTGTACATGATGCTGTTGTTTCTGTTCCCTGCCAGCACTTTGACACATATGGCAGGAAAGTTCACTGTATGAAGTGTTTTCTACCTTGGTGAGATCTTTTCATGACATTGCTTGACAAATCCAGGTTTGCCAGTTCCTTTGTTGTATAATAAGCTATGCAGCTTGTTCCACACATTTATTGCCTTACTTCTTCCTATAGTTTTCAAACGTTCTTTTATGTACCGTTTGGTGAGCAAGTCCTTGCTATAGTCAGAGCATAAAGCTTGTTCAAGGTGCTTGCATTCCTTGAAAGTAGCCAGGCAGGCATTTTCTACACCAATGAGAATTATTCATCGAATTTATTCCATCTGGGGTTTGTATGCGTGCATGTATTCTTTGCTAAGTGTTTTAGCAAATACTAAAATCCCAGGTACGTTAAGGGGATCAGAAAAATTCATGCCAGTATTAAATGAACATTTGTGGAGAGTGAATTTTAAGTATGCTGTGTAAAGCCTGTAATGCTTAAGTCTATATTCTTCAGCTAAATGGTTAAACTCTGCCCTAAGACCGATTTGTCCAGAACAGTAGGAAAGTAGAAAAGAAGTGAGAGTACACTTGTAGTGAAGAACATACAACCATACGAGAGGATTATTTGGGAAATTGTAATAGGCAGTTGAAGTCTTGGAGGCATTCAAAAGACTTCACTGCTTCCAATAGCAAATTGTTTATGGAAAGAAATAAAGCTAAACCTATCTGGTTTTTTCCAAGTAGCTCTAGTAACGTGTAAGATTTGTGTCAGACTCCAAGTAGAAAATGATCACCAATTATATTCCAAAGAATAACAATAAAAGCTTCGTAAAAGGAAAGCAATACTGAAGCTTCTCGAGTGAGCTCAGTAGCTTTAACTGCTATGCTTTTTTGGGAGGATTTTTTTTAAAACTCTGAGCTCATTTTCTCTTCTGTAGAAGTATTGCAATTCATCTACAGTGGGGTTTTTGCTTGTTCTTGATCTTATTTTTCTCAAACTCACATTTTAGCTGTGCACCTCTGGCTATTAACCCTGTGGATTTCTTTTAGATATGAGTAATCTTGTTTCAAGTAATCCAGAAGCCTCAAAAACCATCACAGTGGGGTAACACCCCCCTCACCCCCTGCTTTTAATGTCAAAGAGAAAAGCATCTTTGTGCTCTTGTATTGCTGAGAAGTTGCAGCAGCTTCACTTCTGACTCAACAGCCTTGGACAGCAGAAGGTAGCCTTTTCCTTCTTGTTTTTGTCCATCTTTCAAACCAGGAGGCAGACATTTCTCCTAAGAAAGAGGTAACATTCTTCATAAGCTTATGCCCTGGGGACAGTCTGTGGTCTCCTAAGGGCTCCCACGCTATCCTTGTTATCTGATAGAGGATGGCGATACTGGGATGTAGAGGCATAAAACCTTTCTGGGGCAGGCAGATTAAGAAAGCTTTTCATTCCCACTGCAGTTAGAGGCCAAGAGAGATGAACTAAACAGCACATTATCTGTTTCCAGTTTTACTCAATGCATTTTATCAGCAGTCCGATGGGTAGAAATATATCTTTAAGCTGGTTTTCTACTTGCTGCTTTGATTCATGGTGGCAGGTCAAAAATGTTGTGGCTCACCTGGTAGTTTGAATGATCTTTCATCAAATTTAGCTTTGCAAGTTGGACTCCACATCCTTTCAAGTACAAGCTTTTCATCAGAGGACTGGAAATGGTTACTTTTGTGCCAGTTAGACTCCAGGCAGTCCTGTTAAGCTCTAAATTAGAGATTTGCAGAGCCTTTGGATCTGCTGACATGCATTTCAAGCTTGTAAATCCACAGGGCAGAACCTGGGGGAGGAAGAGTCCTCCTATTCCAAAAGTGCAGGCACACTTGCTTAGCATCAGAGGACCTCTTCCAGCCCCAAAGAGCAGGCAGGCTTGCTGGTGGGGCGGTCGGATCCTCACAGGGTCCCTCTGGCTGCAGCAAAGTAAAACCCTGCTTCATGCTCCCATGAAGATCTGAAAGTTTTTTCTAATTAAGAAACTTCCTCTGTCTGGTTTCACTGATCTGCATGGACTTGCCATGGTGGAAGGGGCTTTGTTTGCAGGCTTTTAAAACCAGCTGCTGAATTTCGGTTCTTCCTTTAAAAGTCTCCATCGCTGATTACTACCCAGAGTTTCAAAAATAAATACTCTGCTGTTGGATTTGGGGGGAAAGTGAAGCCTGTATCTTACCCATTACTGTGTAATGGTGTTTGATAATTCATATTTTTTAAAAAAAAAACCTGTTTTAAAAAGGTGCCTTCTGATTTTGTGAGGAGGAATCCTAATATGGCAGAGGGAAGGAGGTGGAGGGGAGCAGAGATCAGGGAAGACTGTGGCATAAGCTTTCCCTTCTGTTACCTGCAGGCACATTTAAACCAGCTGTTTCTGTATTAAAGAGGGGGTTTTTTTTAACATATAAGATATATGCATAAAATTATGATACATTTATTCTGTCAATTTAACCAAGTGTTTAGAAACAGCACCCTCTACTTTAAATACTTCTCAAAGGTAGAAATGACTGCAGTTTTTCTCTTGCCATCTCAGCTGGCTGACAGCCCACGTGGTAAGGAGTCCTGGTTCAGCACAGCCATTCCTCCTCATATGGGCGAGGACTTCCCAAGGTTTGATGTCCTGCCCCACCAGAATCTTTAGCTATGGTGTACACTCTTTAGGATTTTGCTGTCTCCATGCCCTCATGGGGATGTCAGTCATGAAGCCACTTCTCTTGCCCACCTCCGTCTGGCAGAATAAAGCTGAAGGACCAGGTCCACATGGTAGGCATTACTGAAACACCAGTGAAACCAGTAGGACTGATGGTGCTAAATCCAGAGTCCAGAGCAATATTTTAAGTGGGAGCAGCCAACATGATCAATTGAGAAAGTGGGCAATGCTGGACCTCAGTTCTTCCCTTGCTCCCCTCCCCTCATATTTATAGGTTTCTAATTTCCGCTGGATAATGAATATCGCTCTTCATTATAATTATGTTAAAAGGTACCAGCATGATGATTCAGAAACCCTTGAAGATATAGTCATATTTTCAGCAACAGATGGATTTAACACTGCAGATGGAGTGTTAAGAGTGCAGGTAATAACAAACTCAGCAATGTACTGTACTGAAATATAATTGGAAAGTATTAATCATATATTGGTTACTTCAGCTTCACTAAGTAGATGTTTAATTTTCATCAATCTTTTTACCAGATTCCCGGAAAGATTTCTGTGTAGACAGAGTGTGGCTTCTAGGTGAAACGATTGCCAAAGTTATTAATGACTAAGGCCTTGATCTTGCAGGCATGTGCCCATGGCTTACCCAGGCATGCAGAATAAAAATCATTTGTGTTAATAAGGCTGTCAGATGGGGCCCCATTCATATGGTCTAAGTTTCAGCTGGTGACTAGTCAGTAGTAAAACTGAGACCCCTCTCAACTTGGGGGCTGCTGGAAACCCGCCAGCAGGAACGACTGGCTACAGGATTTGGGGAAGAATGCAGGCAATTTGAAAAGCCCCGTTTATAGAGGTGAACCATGAGTCTAAGCTTTGCGGACTGGGAAGTTAGCATGTAGACAAAACTGGAAAAGGCTGGGGGTTTTGTCATTCCTTACTATTTTCTCTAACTACAGACCTTTTGAAATTATGTGCATACAGAGAAACGTCTGCTGCTATTTCCATAAACCTTGTCATCTTACTGTTTTTTAAATGTGCCTCTTCCTAGAGGTTGCTTTTGAAGCCTGGGTAATTCAGGGGAGCTTTTGCTCTGAGCAGGCCATGCAGGACCAGGGCAATCAGTGATGCCTGGTTACATACCATGACTCTGATTCTTTAATTAATGCTATTTATAACTGGGATTTCATTTGTAGGATCAGAAAGTGACCCATGCTCTGATGTGGCACCTGGGTATGCAGGGAGCGGGGAATGCTGTAGGGCACAATTCCACTTCACACAGGGAAAATCTTCATCTATTTTATGGCAGGAATATCCAACGTGATTTTTGGTGAAAACAGAAACACTTATCTTCTGAATGTTTCTGTGGATGGTTTGTGTTCACTTTCTTCTCTGTGGGTTCAGGCATCACCAATCTGTAGCTTCAGCAGCTGCATCTCCATTGATTTCCTTATGAGCTTTCCTTTCCCTGATGGAAGTCTGTAGCCATGGCATGCCATGATGACTATGGACTGATCAGGCTTGTAAACAACAACATAAGCATTCAATACCTGAATTTTAAGTCCCATGAAATACTTTGGCTGAATGCTTTTGTCTTTTGCTGAACTATTTCATTTTCTAGCTATCTGTGGACCCCAAAAATGTAATGAAAATCTGGAATTCTCTCTGGAAAGTTGACTTTCATTTGATGGTACAATATCTTTATCTTGGCTGATGGGAAAAAATAAATGGGTAATAAAATTCAGTGTGACTGGAAATAAAATTGAGCATGACTAGAAACCACAGGTGAACATACTTAATAATGCAAAATTAGTGTGCTGTCTACTTTCTGACAGGCATTTGTATACCAGAGATACACAAACAGGTACTGATAGATTGACCATGATAATCAAATAAAGGTCCGTGAGTATAAATGACTCTAAATATGGTGTCTCTTTAAGGGCACCGGTGAAGATGACTGGTTTGTAACACAGGTCCCACATTGCTGTTGTGGGGAGGGGCAGCTTGTTGCTAGAATGTGAAGACAAATAGTATTTTTGCTTAATTTTCACTTACACTTGGAAATAATCTCTCCCTTATCTTCCCTTCCTATTCTGTCCTGATTGTGTGGCTGGGAAGTGAGCCCTGGAGCTGCAGCAGGGATTGCAGGCAGGGATGGGTATCTGGAGGGAGGATTGGCCTGGATCACCTCTGAGCACCTCTGTGCAATGGATGCTGAAGGTGTTGGCACAGAGCTGATGTATGCGGCTGCCCAGGCTCCGACATATGAGGTGATACAAAGGATGAGAGTCATGGTGCATCAATTTACCCTGTTGGTTGCAATCTGAGGATGCTCCTCCTATGTGCATACTGGTAGGATAGACTTTTCATCTTTCTGGCAATGTTTGACCCTTCCTTCTCTCTCTTTTTTTCCTCTTATTTATGAAAATTAATTGAATAAAAAGTGATTAAAATTGTCAGGCATCTTAGTTTTGATTTAAATAGTATGTTTTAAAACTTCTTTTGCATTTGTAGCACAGAGTTATGTTCCTTGGGAGAGGTTCAGTCTCACTGGTCACAGGCAGGACAGGACATTTGGTACTTGTTTGTGAGAAACAGGTGGGTAATGCATTGCATATACACGTAATAATGTAAGAATACACATTAAGAAGCTGTCTAGCCCTGTAGAGAAAATATTAGGAGGCAATAGATCCCCTTTAATAAATCATCTCACACTTCTCCCTAAAAGGCTTAAACTCCAGCTCAACCAAAGGGGATTGAGCAAGGGGGTGTAACTTAAATCATCGGGACCTGTGAAAGCTGCAGAGCCTCTGTTGTCTCCTCAGTGACATCAGGACTTTCACCTGTCCCTGTTTGCCCTGAATCATCTTAGGATATGCTGCTTGATCTTTCCAATTACTGTGATGATTTTTTTCCTTTGTGATTTGTGACAAAGTGCTTTGGATGAAAATTGTAATTGAAGCAAAATCACAAACCACTAGCTTTATGAAGGTATTTTATTTGCTAGCTCAAGCTGTGTGAATTTGCTAGATGTATCACAAAATAAAGGTAAATATCTTGTATTTTAAAACGTGATAAACTATTGACAAAGGAAAAATGCCCCAAGTTAATCAATCTGATGGTTTTGTCACCATTTGCCCCTTGAGGATTTAGAAGTAGTGGCTCATGCTTTAATGTTGGTGTGCTCTCATCATTTGGGAGAGAGAAAACAAACATTCCTGTGTCTCAGCTCCTCGTCAGGGTCTGAACTTGAATGAATCAGCTATTGAGCTGAAGGAAATGAAATATAAATTGACATGAAGAAAATGTTCTCCCTGCAGCTGCTGAAGCAGCTATAGTTGTCAAAAGCTGATTTTTATCCCTTCAAAGACCAGTATTTTGGGTCACATCATCCTATTAAATAGCTGGACTTTCTAGAAAAGTTTGGCCTAAAGGTACTGCTTTAACATTATATTTCTAGATTTGTTAAAGTAAGTTTAATGAAAGATTGTATTCATTTTAGTTGTGACTTCTAGCAGACATGTAGAAGGGAAAATCTGAATTGAAGCTACTCTTTTTAAATGTTGTTCCTCTCTCTTCCTTTTTCATTATCACAAACACAGCATTTAGTAGTCTCACAGAGTAATTTAAAAATACAATAAGCAGTTTTTTTATTTTAAGACTTGTAACTCAGTAGTTTGTGTTGCAGAAATGCTCCTGTCTGTGGGTCAGATGGTTGTATTTACTCACCTTGTCTTTGCTGGGTTTGCATGCACAACTGTGCAAAGACATAAAGCTGTAACTTACTGCGCAGGCATCCTAAACAAATACTAAATAGTTTGTTTGGGGGAAGGTTTTCAGACCATTTAGATTTGCAGGACTGCACCCTAGACCCCTCTGGCTGCTACATTGAATTACCTGGAATAAATTCCTGCAACTTCTGTTGCCCTATTATCCTTGTTGTCTTAAGTGGAGCCATTATTTAAATGTATTTTTCTGGGCAATTTCTTTGCCATGAAACTTTCCTGACTTTACTTTGAAACTGTGCTTAAATACACAAGGGAACATGACAGTTTCTCACTGCTCCTCTTCTCACGTATGCTTGGAGAAATGAAAGAGCATTAAAAGACAATCATCTTGTAAAATGCATTCATTATACAGGAGAGAAAAAAGAAACAACGTTTATTGGTATTTTGGAGATGTCTTGTCCAGACCGGTTACCATTCACTTCTCTACCACAACAACTACTCCACTGTAGTATAGATGCCAAACTTATTATCAAATTTAGATTATTGTTCAAGCCATTGGCATGGAGAAGAGCTCTACTTCAACATGTTAACCTTTCTTTCAAGTTCAAACCCTGCTTCTTTCCTTCTCTGCCTGCTTTTAGGTTTTTTTTCCCCACCTGCAATGGCAGCATCTTCTGAGGTAGGAAAGAGCTTTCCTTGCTGCTCTGCTCTTTCTCCCAGCAGCAGTTACTCACCCCATAGGCAGGGTGGACTTTCTAATCACTGACAGTGTTGTCTGAATACTGCTCCTGGTACACATGTCTTTTGTAAGTAGGTGCCTCCTAGTTGCTGTTAAATAATATGTATCTGCCTTGAGACCAGTTGCATCAAGCATTTGTGGAAGTTGAGTCTTTGCCTCTTGGATCATCTAAAACATATTTGAATCATGAGATCCCTTTGGTTTTCTTAGAGGTCTCTCTTTTTTTTTTTTTTTAATTTTCTTAAAGATTTAGTTGATTCTGGGTACGATAAAAAGCTACTCTGATACAGCACTGAGACCTGCTCAAGTTATAGGCTTCAATGCTCCATGCAAACATGTTTCCTTACATAACTGGTATTTCTTATTTTAATACAGTACATTTTTAAAGCTGAACTTTGAAACTGATCCCTCTATAATGCTTGGTGGCACTCCCTAACTAAACAGAAGCCTTTTATTATTTTTAAAGGATTTGTACACTGTCAGAAAAACAGATGCTAACATGCACCTGTAGTCTGTCTCCACTGGGAACCACATTTACCACTACTGTTTAGAACTGTTCAGAAAATTTTTGAAACAAATTCACGATGAAAGAATAGGCTTTTATGTAAAAAAGCTTTCGCGAAAAGCATCTGCTTTGTATGTCTAGGGTTTTGGGTTGCTTTTTTTTTGCTAGAACTAAAAATTGATGTATATCTTTTGACTTGAGAATTTCTGTTCAAAATACCAACTTTCTGTGGAAAAAAGAGATGGAGAAGATTTTTCTGAGGACTTGTCAAAATTCTGTCCAGACATGGTGATGACAACTTCTGTGTTTTAGCTACTTATCATAATTTGTTGATGTTTTAGATACTCTTGTTTGATATTTGTATTCATGTGGCTGAAGTAAATGGCTTATTTGGGGTTTATTCCTGATTTTGCCATTGGCTTTAATTTTCCAAGACATTGACCAATTTTTTGTACTGTTTTAGGAGCTGGTGGATGAGGGTAAAGGGGTGGGGTGAGCAAGGCAACTTGGAGATGCTTTAGCCTTAACTCCAAGGTGCTTAGCGCTCATATCTCCAATCAGTCATGAATTTCCAGCATGAATTAAGCATTAACTGTTGCAGAGCACTGGGCAGGCATCATCTGGACATGCAAGATCCAGAAAGACAAAGTCAAACCAGAACAAGCATAGAGAAAAATGAACGGCATGATCAGAAGAATGGTGGGTCTGTCACTAAGGAGGATTAAGAGTTTAGCTCTTATTGAACTCAGCAAAACAAAGCCTGAGAGGGAGATAGTTACCTCCAAGTATCCTGAGGGAATAAAAAGAGGGGGTAAATAAAACCTAAACTATTTAGGCTAATAGGCAATATTGGCACAAAACGAAACAGACTTAAACCACTGTGAGAAAATTCAGGCTAGCAATTAAAGGATGCTTTCTGTCCAATAGAGGAAAAAGATTCTGAGCAGGTCTCAAATGGAGGCAAGAACCTTCAAAATTGGAGCATAGTCTGTCTGTGAAAGGGGCTTTGTGTCCTGCCTGCTGATGACTGGAGGGGACAGAAGGTGACAGTCAGATCTCTGGGTGCTCCCTTCAAAACTTCAGCTGTGATTATCCCTCCCAATGCTGGTGAACCCCCCCACAACCCACAGGTTTCTAACTCTGTTTCCAGCTCTTGAATTGGTTTGTGTGTTCCTTCTGAGTGTGATTTCTGGACCGGTGCTCTCTGCTCCTCCCTAGGGCATCATCCTCGTGTAGACACCTTTGCTCTGTCTCTGATGAAGGGACAAGGGCAGTGTTGCTGTTTTGATAAAGCTCTTCCTTCACCTCTACCACCTCATAGTGCTCTCCCAGTTTATAACCTGAATGCTGCATCCCTGCCCATTGATAACCAGTGGCCCAAGACTCATGTGGGTACCTTGTGTAACATGATTTCACTTTCGTATTTAACCTAAATTACCACTTGCATGTAATTTTTTAAGTCTGTATTTAAGCCTGCATTGTTTTGGGCCAGACTGTAGTGGCAGGACTTATCCTGGGTTGAAGGAAAATCACACTGTTTCCCCAGTTGTAAAACCCATCGTTTAGCAGGTGGAGACTGTCACACTGTCACAAACTGGGTTGCATGGGAGCCAGCAGCAACACTCTTCTTTTCTAGAGGTGAGTCATGCTATTTCAAACTGTTCTGCTGCTGCTTTGCAGACAATATATAATATTTGCTTTGCCTTTGCGCGCTACTTTACATTTTGGATCCTTTGCCATTAGGATTTGAAGCGTGTAGACTGCATCTAATCCAATTTATCCTGTTCATTTTGGCAATGCTTGCAATGCTGACAGCTTAAAGAAAACACTTAATTTGACTAAGTGTTTTCAGTTTACTTCTCAAAATATTTGAAATCATTAAAGCCAGAGTACCCCTGCACTGCAATACACACAATTCTGACCTACTTTAGCAAGTTAATTACAATTTCTGTGATCCCGCGGTCTTTGCTCATGCTGCAGGCTGAAGTAGTTTACCTGGTTAAGACTGGCCTCAATGTTTGAGAATAATTCTCCTGCTTTGACACTTTTTAATCTGACTTTTAAAGAAGCTCTTAGAGCAAAAATGAGGAATACTGGGGACCTGGTGTAACATGTCATGTCTCCTGCCTTGCTGCGCTGGGCAGGGCACAAGGGGGCTGAGTGCTGAGTTCCTCATGCAGATGCTCTCCTGCTGTAAGGCTGTTCGAGTCCATGTATTTGTAGCTATTTGTATTCATTGCTACCCACCAGAGGTGAGGCACAGCAGAGGGATGTAGAGCAGCCCTGGAAGTGCCCTGATGAGCACAGTGATTATGAATGGTGGTTCAGTAGCACTGGAGCGTGCCAGTGCTGATGGGGTCACAGGCTGCATCCCCATCCTCTGCACAATACGCTCATAGCTGAGGACCTGTCACAAACCCCTCTGTGATGGCATCTCACCCTTCCCCTGCTGCAACCCAACAGCAAGAAACATAATCTAGGCTTACTGTAATTGCCAAACACAGATACCAGACACTGAGGATGGAAGAGAAGAGAGAAAGCATAAATGAGAATAGGAATGGACCAAATGGATTTATCAGTGCAAGCAGTAACGTGTTATACTAGTGTGAGGCAAGTGTAGTTGCAAATGCCATCACAGATAACACTGAGGCAGCATAAGCATCAGTACATGCTAATAAGTAGAAAATATATCCTGAGCTCCTCAGCGGTCTTATGCCTTGGCTAGCTCATGCCCCACTGTGTCTCTTCTGCCAATGCAGGTCACAACACCTTGTTTAGCTGCTGCGCCTGAAGTTTTGGGAGATGCCAATAATCCCGACATTCTGGGTGTCTTACGACCTGTTTTGTCATTTGGATTCATGTTTACTGTAGTTAATGATTCAAAAATTAGGAAATAGTTCTCTAATCCCAATTTCTTACAAAAATGGCATTAAAAAATCCCGTTATGAATGGCTGATTTTGAACTGCTGGATAGGACCAGGTGATTCAATACTGTGGTTTGGTAGCACTGGAGCATCTGTCTGTGATGATGAGGCAGCCTGAAATTGCCAGTCATTGAAGGACACGTGATACAATCATGCTACAACAACACAGAGATAGCTTGGTTTGGCATATCAATGTGATAAAATACTCCTCTGTGATTTTTTTTTTTTCCTTTTAAATGATTTGCTCAAGACCTCCCTTTCAGAGATGTGTGCTGGCAAGTTGCAATACCACCGAGAAGGGAAGGTCCGGAGCTACAGTAGGAGAAGGAACTTGGAAAATGCAACTGGTGCGGAAGAGCGAACAAGGTCACTGGTGACAAGGCTCTGCTCCATCTGTGCAGGCGTGCTCGTGAACAGAAGCATTCCAGCAACGTGGCATTTTGTCACATTATTCCTTTTCTTTTTAATTTCAATAGCTAGTTATTTGCCTGCCTTTGGTTAGGAGACAAAGCCCCTCTTTATGCAGCCACACAACGCAGCTATCTCATGTAACGGAGAAATGAAATGCAAATTTCTCCGATAAGGCAGGAATGGTGTTTGTCTGGGGAAGAAGGAAGCATTGTCTGGCCAGAGGAGCAGAAGAAGGTGGTGTTGCCCAGTGCCGCTAACAGTCAGTCCCAAAAAGTGGAAGAAACCACAATTTGTGGAGTCTTCTGATAACATTGACATTAAAACTGCCCATGTCCCCATTTCATCTTTCATAGAATGGGGACAAAAATTACTCTGCTGGTCTGTGCAATTCAAGCAAAGCATTTTAACATGCACTTTTTTTTAAGTTCACAGGAAGATCCCCAACTGCCTGCAAAGAGCAATATCGATGCTAAAACATTTTGTAACATTGGGTCTGAGTAATTTGTAAAGGATCTGGAGAAGTTTAAGTGAGGGTCATTAAAATTACTGAGTAAGAAACTCTTTTAACCATCATTTTTTTCTTTTCTTTAATGCATTTTTCAAGGAAGTGGGAATTTTTACACTAAATGTTAATATTTTTCTCTCTCTTTTGTTGAGGTGTTGTACAGAGTAAATGACTAGTTAAAAAACAGTAAAGTAAAGTAAAACTGATGCTGGAGCAAAGGCAAATCTTTGAGATATGACTCAAATTCATTCATTCAGTATCAGCACCCTCATAAGAGCAATGCTAATGTGTGTTGTGCATAAGAAGAGCTCTTCAGAGTTTAAATTGGTGACACAGTTGGGGGACAGTTTAACCTCTGGCATTAGCTAGAACTGGGCAGCGATACGAGCCAGTGCAGTAGTGCTAATTAATGCACCCTGAGGGGACACAACGAGGCATTGGCCCTGTACACCTGAGACATACTTCTGTCAGCACTGAGGTGCCAATTAGTGTTCTCTCATAAAAATAACCCCTATTAAAAAAATTTAAAAAGCAAAATTCCAAGTAATACAGATAAAACAAAATTTAAGCATAAAATAATAAAGTGGACTTAGTAATGCATCTCTCCAACACTTTAATACAGAGCAGGATGAGCTCTGCTGTAGCTGCCGTTATTGAAATGCAGAAGCTTCATTCCCAGGCTGGGCAGCAGCATCTTTGCTAACCTTGCTCACCCTGCCTGGGCTGAGAGCTGACAGCGCTCGCAGCCATCACCTCAGGGCAATCTCCGGTGGAGAGCAAGGGTGAACATCTCAGGGCCATCACCTCTGTGGATAGCATGGGGATATCTGGGAAAGGATCTCTGCCTACACTGGTGGTGGACACAAAATAAACCCATTTGTGGGTGGTAATAAGAAACCAGGAAAGGATTTGTTTCCTGTTCTGCTTCTGGTTTAATATTAGTAGTGCATTGTCCTTTGCAGGCTTTCATTCTCAATGAATTCAGTAATAAAAATCACCACTCAGCAGTCCTCAAGCAGAAAACCACTGCATAGAAAAATCAAGCTGTTATGGGAGTATGGCAAGCTCTTGGCTTCATCAGATGACCCTTTCTTGATAACTGAGGCAAGCAAGCATTTTGTCCAGACTAGTTAGAGTCATGTTAACCTGTTTTGTCTCAGTAGATGCTTTTGGGGGGGAATGGGGGATCTTAAGCATGTATCTGTTTGAAGTATCTCAATGTTTCTGATGAAGAAGACCCCAAAGACCCTAACTTCACATCAAAGACAAGACCTTCAGTATGGCTTGCTAGAAAAAGCTCTTCCTTCAGCTGAACATGAGAAGATCAATGCTGGGATTGATATAAGTGAGTATGTACCCTACAATATGTTGCTATTCCTCTAAAAAAAGTTTCAACAGCATTTAGTATGGTAATAGCTAATGGTTGTATGGGGTACTACTTTATAACCGCCTGGATGGTAGGAGAGAGGAACCATTTGGCAAATCAGGCCAGACTAAATGGCATTCACTTGGTTAATCACCAGCTATTAAAATAGCATCAAATCATAGCAACCTATTTGTTTATCATTCAGTGCACAATTTTCTGCACAGTATATTCATAACTGCTGTACCCAAGCTAATTTTAAATGAGCCAACAGAGCCATTTCCCAGCAGTCTTCTGGGAAATGGATCCGTCGACTGATCGATCTCTGTGCTTCTGGGGCTAAGCCCCCACAAAATCTGATGACGTTGGTGTTTAACTTTGAAATAAGCTGATTTTGAATTTAGAGTCAATTTTAAAGCTTTGTGTGGTTTTAATCTCTTGCATTACTCCAAGATTCATTCAACTTCCAATGCCTCCAAGAAGGTTATATCTGCTACGTTCTCTCCAAGCATGTGAACATTCAGGCATCGTTGCAGGTCGCGTCACGGTTTCTATTAGAGACACCCTTCAACATTTACCTGGTGGTTCCTCTCTTTGTCACCATGAATTCAGCAAATTATGAAATCCCTTTTCTTCAACTCAGGAATATATCAGTAACTTTGATTTTGGTCTTCAGAGTGCTGAACTTCTGTTTCTGAGAGCTGATACCTCACTGCTGGAGCAGGAGCCCTTTACAGCTATGGGGAGCAGAACGGTAGAGCTATGGTCAGTGCAATGATTAAATTATTTTAGTAGGGAGGGGAAAAAATGGACGAAGGTGTGGTAGTAACGAGTACACAATGAAGTTCTTCTGTTGTTTATATTCCAGTAGAGCTTAGGAGTCTTAGTGATGAACCTCTGGTCTCAGCAAAAGCTGGTGAATGAGCGGTACCTGTCCAAAATACCTTTTTTCGTATAAACAAACAACTGGAGAGTTCAGAATTTCTCCTCTGGCACTGTTGCTGTCCTCCTAATCTAGCTTCCTCACCTTTAACATAGCTGCAGAGAAATGAGGACAGATTCTGGCTCTGAAGGTAGATCTAGTCTTGCACAGATTTCTACTGTGTGGGACACTCTTGTGTCGGTGAAATAGGTATGTACTTATTTTCAGGGATGCAATGGGATAGGATGAAACCTGAAAGCCATCTTAAGGCTAGCTGAATCGTTGGCTTGACATTTCATTCTGAACGTCAGTTGATTGGTCATTTTATCACCAGTTACGAAGTGAAATTAGATAATCTCAATGCCATATGGTATACAGTATTTATAGTTTAGTATGTTTTCCATATATGTGTGCTAAAGCCTGCTTCAGGGATTTGTTACGGTCCTTGTGTTTACAGGATTTGGGTCTTGGGTGAAAGAAGAAATTGACAGTTGTTAATGCTTGATTTAAACTGATACATCAGAGGCCACATGGGTGATCCTTAATTAAAGTCAATTTGCACTTTCTGTCCTTCACCAGGGAGGCTGTTGGGCCCCCCCAGGACCAGACCCCATGTTCACCCAGCTCTGCTACCTCTGGTAGCGACTAGGAGGGGGTGACCCCAGAGGACAGGGGGAGAATCCCGTGAGAGGCTGGGGATGCTTAACCTCCACCCCAGCTCCCGTCCCAAATGGCCACGAGCACACGGTGTCTCCTCCAGGTCTCTGACACATGTAGGCTTAACCCTGAAGCATCTCTCCAAGGATTGTTGTCAGCATTAGGTTTCCTTCAGATTTCTTGTTTTCCATCAAAATGCTCCATTCCCCTTGAAATCTTGATAAATAAGGAGCTACAGGATTTATTATGTGGCACATTAGTCACTCAATATGTGACATTATTTTCTCAAAACAAGCCTAAATGAGCACCACAGAAGGGTCTTAGAGATCTGCATTTGGAGCTGACTCAAATGTGATAAAACAGGAGCGTATTCTCAACCCCAAATATTAGTTGCCTGGTACAGGCACCTGTGTTGGTGACCTCAGTCAGTTGTACGGTGTAAATACACCTCGTGCAGTTTCTTGACTGCTTCTTATAAAAAAAGATCCCCACGCATATCTTCGGCTCCAGAAAAAGTAGTTGCAAAGCTGTGCTAAGCTTTAGAGCACAAGTGCTGGTCTGCTTGAGACCCACATCCCACGTCCAACTCCCCATCTCTGTCTCTGCTGCCATGCCTTGGTCACTCTAAGTTGTAACGGCAGACACAACAGAAACTGGCTGAAGCTGGACCAACAGTTTTTAAAAAGCGGTAGATAATAATAATGAACACCAAACCCTGAGAGAGGAGAAGCAATGTTCAATTGCCCTGTAAGAACCCACTGAGCACTTGAACAAAGAGGAGTTAATAAATGTTACAGTCAGGTTTTTTTGGATAGGATTCTTGCAGAATATGATTTCATAATCCGCTGTCTCTAGTGAACAACAAGACCTCTGTAAACACTCAATATTCAAATAGAAAATTGTTTCTTCTAGGCTTCCATGGCACAAAATAAAAGCTCTGTAAATCTGGGCCTCCATATGTGGTTCTCAGCTGGTGTAAGTCCCTGAATGAATTACATGTGAACAGAGAAATTAATGCTACACACATGGTGGCCAAACTTGAAAGCAAAAATTGCAACTGAGAATATACTGCAGTGGATTGTGAAATATTTGAAGATAAATGGAAGCTTGAGTCCTTGTTGATATAAAACATCATTGATGCATTTCAGTGGATACACAACTATCACAGTGAGATAGTACAATGCTGAGATCACATTTGGGAGAGTGCGAGGACTTGCTCTTTAAAATGAAAGACTGAATTTAAACAGAATGAAGCTAAAAAGGCAAATATGCAGTATTGACTCTCTAGCATAATTTTGAAGAAAAATTGGGTAAAATACATCCCCTTTTCTAAAATCTAGCAACTTATTGTTGCAGTAAATTTATAACCTATCTAGGTTTTGAAATGATTGTGCTCTAAAGCCGCTTTTGCTAATCAGTCAACGTTGAATTACCCAAGAGTTTTGGTACTTTTGAAACAGTTGCGATCTTTTTGTTGTTTTTTTCCCCCTTCTCCTCTCGACAGAGGAGGAGGGAAGAATGTGCATGTTACACTGAATTCTAAATGAGGACTGTGCCTCCCCTGTTTGCAAAAAGCCAAGCAAAGCAGTAAAAATAATAAATAAAACAAATGAAACCCTCTTTAATCCATTCATGAGCTCGAGTGTTTCAAGTAGGCCATAATATTAAGACAAAGAGTTCTGAAAGAGATGGATCAGAGGAAAGGGCTATTGTTTAAACAATGTCAGCCTATTTAATTGAATTACGTATTTGTCAGCACTGTGTTTTCCCATGTCCAGGATTCTTACTGTTGATTCAAGGCTTAGGGCCTAAATAGAAAGGGCAACAACTGCCGTGTATTTTGATCCCGAACAATCTGTGTCCTTTGAAATGCCAGCGCTCGGCGTTTGGAAGAATGCTGGAGTGCTTTGCTGCAACAGAGAGCACCAGCAAAAGAGGTATGAAAATATGTTACCCCCATGGATTCGACCTTGCCACAGCATACTGAGGGAATTTGACTGAGAGTTTTAAAGCTTGATGTTATTTCTGTAACAGTTTATTTGTATTTATCACAAGGACAGCTGGGACTGGGGTAGTGGACCAAGAACGGGGCCAGGAGCCAGGAACTCTCAACTCTTTTCTTTGCATTGATTTGGCAGGGGTTTTTTAATGTATAAAATCTATAGTTTAGCCATGGGCAACAGCAAATGTTCATTGCCTTATGACCAAAATTTAAACTGTTTTCCTTGTTGATTTGTTGCACAAAATAAGTGCTTGTGTTTCCCTTCCCTCAATGGATATCTTATGCCTCATACACGACAGCAGGGCTGGAGGGAGTCACTGAGACTTGGACAACAACAGCTCAGGCTGGAGCAAGAGACAAGTAAAACTTGCAAGCCTTAGGCCAGAGTATCTGCTCTGTTTCTATAGAGAGCTTCCCACTATGGGATGCTCCTCTGTCCCAGCAACCTTGCTATTACTGCTATATACATAAGAACAAACAGAAATTTGACTGTTTTTTCTCTTCTTTACCCATACTGGTTTTGTTTATAGATTATTTTCAGGACAAGAAGTGGTCCGTGAAAATGAAGAGCCATGCATTTTAATGACAGCTACCTTCAGTTTACCTGTTTTCTTGATGGGGGGACGCTGATGTAGCCAAGCAGTTTTCTAAACGAATGAAACCTGAGTTCTGGAAGGCATAGAAGAGCATTCTTTTCATTGTGGTTGGAAGACAGCTGTGATATATCTTGAACAGATAAAACTTTAGTATTACGGTGCTTCAGCTGCAACTGCACTGAGCTCTTGGCTCTGCCCATCTGTCGGAAGTTACTTCCTTGGTAGCAGAAACAGTGGAAGACAACATGGCTGTGCTTCTACTTGCAGTCTGAGTTTAGCTGAAATTGCAAATCAGTGCCAGTTTGAGTTAGAGGGGGCAACTGCTGAATGGGGGTTAGCTGGGATGTAGATGCATGTTCTAACAGGTTTCTACACCACGTGTAGATGTGATGCTTAGGGACATGGGTCTGGTTCAGTGGTGGACTTGGCAGTGCTAGGTTAACGGGTGGACTTGATGGTCTTAAAGGTCTTTTCCAACCTAAACAATTCTATGATTCTGTGATCGGTCCTTTGTCCAACTCTTTGAGACATCTTTGCAAAAACTTTGGGAGCATCTTCCCACTAGAGTGTCAAACATAAACCATACCATAGCTGGAGCAAATGTGTTGGCAAGGCACCCTGACTTCAATAGAGATGTCACCAGAAGAAGGATGCTTGAAATTGGTCCCTCCATGCAACCATCCCTATAAGAAAACTCTGCTGAGTCACTTTTTAAAATTCAACCAAATACTTTGTAAATCTTCCTGGGTGATATTTGACCAACTTACTGTGTCCAGATCCTCAATCACTTCTCATTTACGGTGAGTGTATATAGCCTCGGTACCTCCTTTTCCATTGCGTTGTACTCCAAATGCCCATGAAATTCCATTTTTTGAGAGGCTGGAACAGCTCTTCCCTAATTACTACATGAGTGACAGATTAATGGCTGCTTCTGCTTACACTGATGCCGGTGGCACAAAATAAGTTAACTTTGGTGCTGTGGGATCATGCTCTCAATATCCTGAATGCTGAGCGTAGAATCTGTCTATTTTAGACTAAATTGCACTTCAGTTGTGCTTGAAGGGTCATGAAAAATATGAGCATGGGCACCGTGTTCCTTGAAACACACCATACATGAATTAGGCCAAATAAGGTACATTTTTATCTGCCAAAATTGGTAAGTATGGGATGCAATAGAAGCAGTGTGCATTGGATTTATTTTTCTTAATATTTCGTTTTGGGATTGGATGTTTTACTTGAAGAAATGCCTTAGTGAAATACAAGTTACCAGGCTCAACAGAACAATGATCTGGCGAAATTCTGTACTTTATGTCCACGCAGGAGTCTGACTATCTTAACTGATAGATCTTAAAAAATCTGTGGTGCTTCGAAGTACACTTGTCCCTGCTAACAAGCCCACCCACCTCTTTGCCACTCGTTTCAGCTTTTTCCAACAAATTTTTCTGTCACTAGAAGTGTCTTTGTTTTGCCTAAAGTTCAAGGTGAGATGATATTTCTTTCAGCTGGCTCTAGTTCTCCCAAGCTGTGTCAAGGCACGGCTTTCCCTCCTGCTGAACACGCAATTTTAGCAGCATTAATTGTAGACAATTTTTTAAGAAGTGCTAAAATAGGTTCCATAAATAGGAATGTTATCACCCAAGGGAATGACTTACCCAGGTGGAAAGGTCTGACTCTAGTGCATCTATCAACCTGGCTCCACAAAAACCGTGCAGCAAAACTCCTCTGGAGTTTCAACCTGCCCATATACAGAGCGATTTAATTTTGTAATTCCAGTTCCGTGGAGAGTGGGACCGCAAAACCAGCTCATGGGGCTGCTTCAGTCTATCTAAAAAGCCTGTGTGACCCTGTTACCTCTGCACTAGAGTCTTCATTTGTCCTCCCAACAGATGGTAGGAAGAGAAGTGCCACCACCTCCATTTGCAGAGAAAGAAGTGGGGTGCAAAGAGGTTAAAGACTTCTGAAGCTGGCTCAGGGATGGTACTTTGAAATCGAAATTTCAAAGCAGTGGGCTAATCACTATGGGCTGCACAGCAACAGTGAAAATCAGACTGAAAATCTTTTGCCACTCTCTGGCTAACTGAATTCAAAGGCAAAAATGTTTATGTGGAATCTAAAGATTTCGTTTGCCATCTTGCCTAATCATTTTATGAAGCTTTTAGTTTAAATATGATTTCAAATAACAGCTGAAATACTTTATTGTAAAAAGTCCTTTTTTTTTTTTTTTTTAAATACTACTACTTCACACAGTACGTTTTTCAAGTTTGGGGGGATTTGTATTTATTTTGATTGAAGCTTGCTTTTTTTTTGTGCATCATGCAGTTTCTGCTCATGTCTGAGCTCTGGTTCTGATGTGTGTGAAGAGCACAGCTGCTCTGAACGCACCACATGTTAAAGGGATGAATATTAACTTTTGTTTTTTCAAAGTGACTCTTTAATTGAAAAATTAAATATTTAATGAGCTATTTCTATCCAGAAGGGAGAGGGGAAGAAAAATCCTGAGGTTCATACCCAAGCAAAACTCATGCTGGTGTCTGGTACACCGTCAGTGGTGAGCTGGCAGCAATTAGTGCTAACACAGCCTGCACGCAGAACACCCTTGGGGGATGCTAGTCAGTACTCCCAGCTCTTGGTACCTTACCTACACTCCTTAACATATAGCCTATGTCCAGTATTTCAGTTAGAAAACATCTCTGGCTGTGGTTCTTTATACGAGTCCTTACTCCATCAATGTATTTGGGTAAAATTTGGTTCTACTCGCATAAAACCTTGTAATCAAAACAAATGGCATTTCTAATTGAGCAAGGCCCTCTTGGTAATGAAGGGCAGCAGTGCTGTTGAGATCACTGGTTCGTGTTTCTCTCCCTGTTCAGGAGACTAAACTAATTTATTTGTGAAATCAAAGCAACCCACCAGATTAGCCATATAACTAGCTAGCTGCGTTGTTTAGATTCACTTGTTTGCTATCTCATGACATCCAAGTGAACAAGCTATATGTCAATGAAAGCGTTGGCGCTCTATCGTATATTATAGACTAGTTTGAAGTGCAAAAAAAAAGATCCTGCAATGGGGCTACAAGCAGTAATTATTTTTTTTTCCAGTGAGCATATGCTGCGAGTGGGAAAGGACCGTATAATGTAAATGGAGGTTTCATTAGCGATGACATGTGGCAGTCCCTGGGTAAAGGAAGAGAAAGCAAATCTGGGAGCACCTGTAGACTTCGCAGGCTTGTTTGTACCCATGAGGAAGAGGCACGTGCAGGGATGTACTGAGGGCAACGATAGGATCTGCTCTTCCCCCTTCGCCTCCCCTCGGGCCTCCCTGTGAACGCAGCGTGTTTGCCAGGCTCAGGCAGTTTGGATGCAGAATGAGTCCCTCTCTGTGCATCTGGCCTCCAGAAACCAGTTTTTGCAAACGATAGGCAAGCACTCGCTTCCACGGGAAGTTCTAATATTTCTCTCAGAAAGGCAGAGGGTCTGCTGGGAAATATTTTTGGCCAAATGTCTCTCATGTACCAATCATTCTGGTTTTAAAAGCTCTTGTTTAACTTCTCCAGCATTCTTGATGATTGGCCTGGCTGGGTTTCCTCTCCCCTGACTTTCTCCTTGCAGCAGGTAGGGGAAAGTGCCCTGAGTGTTACGGGACTGGCCACGCTGAATGCTGAAGACCTTGCCGTCCCCGCAGGCACGCTGAGCATCTCCATCATTGCCCTCTAGCCAGCTCCTGAGCTGATATTAAATGGACTCTGCGGTGGAGATACTGGTGGCGTGAGCTGCTGAGCTCAGCAATGCTTCATCGGGACGCGCAGATTCACAGCTTTTTTCCCCGGCTGAACTCAAGCAAGGTCTGAGTAATGGCACTTTGGCTTTCCTCCGCTGCCTTTTATCGTTCAGCTGCTTTTCGCTGCATCAGGGCTCCGGGGATGATAGACGGCGGAGCGGGAGGGATGCGGGCTGGCCGGGGCGGGGTGCTAGCACCCCCGTAACGAGGTTTGGGTTCATTACAGCCCGGCTGGGTTGTGCACGGGAGGTNCTCCGGGAGGGAAAGGTTGAGGCTAGGACAGCGCCAGAGCAGAGCAAAAGCCTCCTTTTTTTTTGCTTTATTTCCCTCAGGCGGATCCCACAGGAGCNGGCTGGGGGCGATTTGGCACCCCTGCAGCCCACAAATGGTTTGGGTTAGAGCTGAGAAACATGCGACGTGCGCTAATGTAAAGTGTGTGGGTTTTGAAATTTGAAATGAAAAAAAAAAAAAAAAAAAAATTGCCAGCGGGTTGATTCTGCAGGCTGAGTTCAGCAGAGTCAAAATCCTCCTTATAAGGGGGGGGCCTCTGCACACGTGAGGTGCAGTTGCAAGGGGAAGCCCCCACCCCTTATCTATTTCAGAAGGCACTGAAGGTGTCCTGGGACCCTTCAGCACCAACAGTCGGCTCGTACAGCTAACAACCCCCTTGATTGTTTAATGTTCAAGCCTGTACAAGCTGCTTGAAGCAAGATATAAAGCAGGTGTTAGAAGCCTCTGGAAAGTTTGCTGTCAATTACTGTGATTTCCTCTTCCCAACAAAGACTTAAAAGCTGAATGGATCTTTTCAGTTATGTAAATGCACTTTTCCATAAATACTTATTTTGCAGCAGAAGCCCAGAAAAATGTCTGTGGGGGCTGGTGTGTCTAGTTAGGGACTGATCTAATCCCGCTCACGTCCGTGAGGTCACGGAGGTATTCCAGCTGGCGGCGGCCTGGGTCAGCTCTGAGCGTGGGTGTCCGAGGCTGCCAACCTGCTGTGGCCATGGATGCTCCTGGGGCGGTTTGCAGGGCATTTCTGCACCGCTCCCATGCAAACGCTGCTCTCTGGTGGGCTGCGGGACTGGGACAGGATGTGTTTTTCAATTTTGCAAAATCTGAACTGAATAGGAATTGTCTCACTGCTATCGATTCATCAGGAGAAAACCTTCCTACTGCCCTCAAATTTGAGAGGAATATATTTACACCAAGGCCATGAAGACTAATCCATTGCTTCTTGTTTCTGAAGAGCCAGAGGTTTATTCAGCTTCTGGACCATGAGATGAAACTCCTTTACAGGCATGGCTGGATGTGAGGTTTTTTTTCCTCTTCACTGCAAAGGCTGTGTGCTGGGGTATAGCAATGCAATAGGTGAGACTGGGAGGACTGCGCTTAAGCTTCTCCCCCAAACTGGTGGATGTCTGGTGGCTTCAGTAGATGATGATGCAGGCCACCGGCAACGTACTTTTGGGGAGGGAAATCTAAGGGAAACTGTGAGCCATGCTGCCTTTACATGCTTCTTAAAAATCTTTGGAGAACAAGTGGTAAAGATTTTGTTTCTATATCTTGTTAGTTGCCCAGGGTGACTTCTAGTGGATTAAACTAATTATTTCTAGGAATGGTTTTTCTTTAATGCAGTCTTCGTAATTCAAAAAACATACAAATATTTTTTTCCCAGTGCATTCAAGTACCTAAAGTTTAGCAAACTCTGGATGTATTAACCTGCATACACCCAAGCTGATGACTACCCCAGTTAAGCGCATTCAACAAACAGCTTGATCCCATGTTTCCCCATTACCTTGCCCTAAAACGGATTGAAGAGCTGCATATGGGTAGGAAGCTACAGCAGGTCTCCAGGAGCATTGTTTCAAATCTTCTTGCAGTCACTGACTTTCTAGGTTACTTGTTAAACTTGGCTTGTACTCGCCTGTGTCTTCCTACCGCATCAAGGGTTTGGCCACCAACCGGCCGAGTGTGAAGCACTTGAATGTCATGGTGACAAGGGCTATGTTTGTGCCCAGGGAGCACAACATTTAGGGAGAGCTCTAGCCTTGCAAAGCAGACATGTTGAACACATTGTGTATGACTTTTTTTTAAGCGCCCCCCAAATTTACTGAAGAAATTAGACAGTATCTCACTAGTGATCGAGGCCTCCCATGGGGACTGCTCCAAAGCATGCCGAGCTTGGCTCACTCTCTGCTCCGTAAGTTAGCTGGGGAATGATTTCCAGAGCCCTGCTGTGGTGCTTCTGCTCTTGCATTTGCAGGAATCACAGCAAGAATAAAGGATCCACCGAGGGCTGCTAAACACGGACTTAACCCCTTGGGAGGGGTCTGAGCTACAAGTCACTGCAAGGTGGGAGACCACAGAAGAGAAATATCAAAGCCCTCTCCCTAGGAAAGCATGGCTGTGGGAGAGAGCAGCAGTGAGGAGACACCATCAGAGGGGCAGCACCCAGTTTGGGTGCTGGCGTTGGGCTGTGAGTTGTGTGGGTTTGCATGTGGCCTCACCAGGCAGGTCCCACTGCAGGACTGGGTATCAGCATCACAATAGCAACAAGGATTTCTTTCAGTGGAAGTAGGCTGGGCTTTCTGGGACATGGAATCTGTAGTATTTAAAGAGCACAACTGATGTCTTAAATTCCAGGGATTTGGGGTGCTTTTTTTTTTTAATTGAAAAAATACGATCGCTATGTTCTAAGTTTTTAGAGGATCTGGGATTTTCATTTTAATTTCCCCCTCTTTCCTGTAGGACTGATGCTGCTGTACATGCATAATGACACAGAAAGCCTAGAGGATAGTTTTACCGTGCAGCTGACAGATGGCAAGCGCACAGTCCAAGGGACACTTTACATCTACATCATGCCAGTCAACGATGAAATCCATCATCTTTCCAGGTTAGCTAAGTGACATTCAGTGCATAAAGACTTACAAAGAAAAAGAAAAAAAGAAATGGAAGCAACCCATCTCCCCACCAGCATTTCCAAGCCCACCCACAGTACAGAGGAGATCTTGCTTTCATTGCATGTCTTATCCCTGAAAGTTGGTTCATAGCAAGGCTGTGCATGCTGCTGCCTGATGCAGGACCGTGACAAGTCACACAATACTATCCAGCAAAAACCATTCATGCAGAAATAGCTGGTTTGTGGTCTCCAGGCAGAGGCTTGTTTGTATTTAAGTTAGTGGCAAAATTCTGGTTTTCTTCAATTAGGGCAGAGTTGCTCCTTTTTCACACTCTACGAACTCTCTCCTGCTTCCTTTATTCCCTTCTGTATGTTTTCTCCATTCCCTTTAATCTATTTTTAACAGTGAATCTTGTTGGGAAGAACATGGTGTGGATTTTTTTAATATTTAAGGTCCAAAGCCAATTGAAGGCAGTGTTAATGCTCACGTTCCTTTCAAGAGAGCTGAAGTGCCACCTCTGGGAATAAGGCTTCAAACAAAGAGGGGGAAGCTACATAAAGAGTAATATTAATTAATTGTCTCTGTTCATGAGTGGTAAAGTCCTTCTGACATCCTTTTCTCATAAAATAGTCTGTCGTAAGGTTTTTGAATGGCACGACGAGTCTAAAGAGTGTCATGAGCGTGCAGGTATGAGCTTTTGTTTATTCATTTGAAGAACATGGGAAGAAACCTGGTTTGGTGGCATGTTGTGAAACTGGGATTTGGGAGATGTGGTTTCACTCAACTCAGGATGGTAACACATGTTTTGGCCTAATTAGGGTTTCTACTCTTAAGAATTCACAAGTTGAAAAAAAAAAAAAATTCCTGTGGGGTTGCTGAATCCCTCCAGAAACGCCAGATCCAGTCTAAAAAAAGAAGATTACAATACTGATTTTTCTCTTTGCCTTATGTAGACCCTTTAAAAGATCTCCATGGGCCATAGGGGAAAAAGCATCACAAGGGCAAATACTTAAGTGCCCTCTCTGCATGGTGATGGTAATGGCATTTTCTTGACTCTCAAAAATAGTTTGTAGCGCTAAAAATAATTTATTTTCTCATCCCACAAGAGTTTTTGGGACTTGAAAATAAATTTTTTGTCTCAAAGAGAGAAAAAAAATCAAGCACAAACTCGTATTCAGGTTTGGCTTTTCCCACTAGCAGGGTTTGAATCCCTATTTTCAGGGCACAAAGAACCTGTTTGATCACAAAATACCTGGTGAACAATAAGCACAAGTTTTCTTTTTGAGGCATAAGTTAGTGCATGTATGAAACCCCACATTGCTCTGCCTGGGTGCCTCGGGCCCCTTTGCTGGGGTCCTTTTTGCAGGGGAAAGCAGAAAAATCCGGTGCGGTTGCCCCTCTCTGCAGTGGACCAGCAGTCTGTGGTGCGTGCAGCGGGGGCATCGGTGCTCCAAACAAACAGCCTTGGCTCCATTCCCAGACCATCATGTGTGTATTTTGAAAAATTCCATAGAAGTAGTAAACAACAAGAAGTTACAAAATGGACATGTGTCTCTGCTTCCTACCAGCGTTTCTTTAGGGGCTAGCCGGTGTGGAGCCATCGAGCCCCTTTGCTCAGGAGGAATGCTGCCAGCCTCCCCCTTCCCTCTCCAGCCAGGTCATCTCCTTGCAAGACTCACGTCTGCTACCATGTGTTCTCCTTCATCCTACTCTTCTTTGCCTGTTCCCTCGGTCTGGTTTTCTCCTGCTTCTTGTCTTTTCTTACTTTCCCCCATTTCTCGCAGTTTCCCTCTCGTTGTCTATCTGAGGATGGTTCCTTGCTGCTATTTCTGTTTTCATGCACGTGAAATGGCTTTGCTGGATCCGTATGTTCACTCCTTCCTAGTGTGAGCAACCCCACAGAGACACCCCTTATTTAATCTTTTAATTTCCATGTTATTTTCTAGTCTGTCGGAGGCAAGCTTCATATCTCAAATCTCGTTTATGTGTTCCCAGCCCATGGAGCAAATTGAGCGCTTTTGTAAGAGAAGGAAATCTGCCAGTATTACCATTTTCCACTAAGCCATGGAGCTAGGAGTATGCCCTTCTTCTGCACAGAGCCATGAATCCGACTCATAGTTTCATCAAAACCTATGAGGCTGAAGGACAATGTAAGAAAAAAAATCATGTGCGTGTATGTGGCAAAGCTTTCTGTCCCAGTTCTGCGGGAGCAGGTTTGTTGAAATGTTTTTTAAAAAAATTTATCTGCTCGATGCTAAGAGGAGCCTCTTCATGCTTAATAAATTGGAGAAATTGCTCAAAAATATTCATTCATATGAAAGCGTGAGCCCTGTACTGCTGCCATGAGAAGCGAGACCTGTGGTGTCATGCTGAGTAAAGTGATGGTCACATGAATTAGAAAAACTTAGGTACAGATCCCTTGCTACCACAGTTTTCCCAAAGATGTGAAAATGTAACAGGGAGAATACTAAGAAGCATTCAGTCTTCCCAGCCAGATCTGCCTCTTTTGGACACAATCATGGGCCGTGTACCAAGCAGTGTATGAGAGACCAAAATAACATCTTTAAACAATCTGTGCTCCTTCTTCCACCACTTTAAAATTAGAAGTAACTAAGAAATAAGGAGCCTCAGGTGAAGCCGCTGCCCATTTCCCTGTGCTGGGTGCTCTACCAACACATCAATGCCATTCCTGTTGCAGGTCACACAGAAAAGCCAACAGCCTTTCTTGCAGCACACACATGCATTTTAATTATCCTTACCAAGCTTTGTTATTACTATTCTTAGCTAATTTTTGCCCAGCCCCTCTCCTTGTTGCTTTTCCAACACCAGACTGGAGAAGTCTCTCGGTTCCCAGGCGCTTCACTTCCATCCTGAGGAGCCACGGTGACTTTGGAGGCGTTGAGACATAACTTACGCTTTAAGTTTGGACAAGAGCGTGTGTGAAGCGAGTAACCTCTGTGCAACATGAAGGCATGCTGAGCTTGAGGAAGTCTGGCTTGAATCTTTAAATTGCTCTCACTAAGTAGGTAGCAACTGCTACTGGTTTGTTTTTTCACCAGTGTCTCCCTTCCTGTTTCTTTTTTTTTTCTCCTTCTTCTTTTTTCCCCAGGAACATAGGTTTGGAAAAAAAAAAAAAAAAAAAAAATCCGTTTCCAATGCTGGGTCAGAAGCAGACACCAGTGATGCTCCAGGGGATGAGCTTGGCCAAACTGTCCCTGGGTGCCCAGGTCAGCAGCTGAAGGTAGCGATGGCTTTAGGGCTTTTATTTCTCTGTTTTCCTGGGGACAAGTGAAATCCCCAGCCAGCTCCTGCAGCAGCAGACTTGTTCTGGAAATGGTTTAGTTCATGACTTGACTTGATTCATAGGTAAGCAGCAACACCAAACATAGGGGTTTCTTTGAAACTTTCTCCTGCATTTAGGTGGCTCTGGTAGGTCGCCTGCAGGATTTCTTTCTCAAATCCTCCTTGACTTTGCTTCAGAAAGGCCCATAGCCTCTGCCCCTATCCCACCTGGAGCTAAGACAAGACACCAGGGCGAGCTAGAAGCTATCCTCCAGCATCGCCCTGCAGCATCCCAGCCCTGCTGGGGAATAACTCGGAGGAAAAGCTTTGCCTCTTGAGCTCAGACCCTCGAAACTACTTCTTGCTACACGTCTCCCTCCACCATTCCTCTCTGTAATGACACTTTTTAGCTGACTTTTATATTGGTTCGCTAAGCCACTGTGCTGTCTTCTTCCTTTTATAATTAAGCAACTTGAGAAATCCTTTGAGGTCAATAAATTCTGAGGAGGCTTACATAAAACAGAATATAAAGTGGAGAGCCCTGCCATCAGAAGCCAGTAAAAGTCAGCCTCTTTGCACGACACCTCTGCAAATGGCATTATGTCATTGCCTAATATTAGTAAGAAACAGTAAGATTATGTTTTTTGTTCAGAGCTATAAAAAGTAATGAGTCTCACATAATCTACTGGAGGGAACAGGAGGGGGGAGAGCACGAGAGGGGAGGAAGGTGACTGTAAAAGTGAACTTCCATATTTTTGGGCATACTGAGTGCATTAGGAAATCTAGCTTGTAACACCCAAATAGACTTTAATGTGCTCTGTCCCGTGGATTTAATTTATTTTGTTTTGCTTTGCTTGCCGGGAACACACACACAAAACCTTTCAGGAGTCAGACGGTCTTGTTTCAGTAAATACAACGTAATAATCAGAAGCTGGAAAAAATTATGGGGTGGGTGAGGATGGCGTTATTCATCCTGGGTCATGATACAGTGCTGCGAGTGTCTTGGATGCTGCTGATCCCAGCCTAATGAAGCCCACGGTGTTATCCTCAATCTTCACAAACAGGGTGACGTATTTCCAGTGCTAAATATTTACTTTCTCACTGTAGGAATGTAAGTGCCCAACCAACAGATCTGTGGAGTCATTCATTTCAGAAGAGGAAGGAAGGGATCCTCTAAGGGAGGCTTTGTGCTACCGACCTGAATACGCAGGTTGTGTGGGAGTTAAATACGAGCTGTGAGGGCTGGGGTCGCAGCAGACCGCTTCCCCGCTGTAAGCCAACATGTTTGTGAGCAATAATCTGTAATAAGGACCAGGCTTTACACGCAGAGCCAAGCACTGTAGGCGATGGCTGGTTGGTTTTTTGTCCTGCTTGGTCCTAGTGAAGGTGGAAATGCATCGAAATGGGGTAGGAAGAGACCCCCGCAGACTGTGCTCAGCAAATACCGGTACTAAATCTCAGACTGGGGTAAGGGGGGGGCGGAAATATTTTAGCAGTGATATTCTCCAACCAAAGGAGAGGAAGGCTTTTTTTCACACACCATAGCTGTTCACTAATACATGCATGAACTAACTGTCCTTTCTGTCAAGTGCCTTCATTAGTATTCTTTTTCTTTCCGTACTGGAGTTAGCCTGAAAGGGAGATTATACCAAAAGCTGGCTGGCTATCAGTTGGTCCAATTTTATGTGTTTTAAAATGTGTGCTTTTCATAGGGCTAAAAACTGGTCCGGAGCCTCTGTGTAAGCAGCAGTTACCAGGGTTGGTGGTTGTTAGTTCTCTCTTTGGAAACCCAGTTGATTCTCTTGTGCTGTGGGATAATCATCCCAAATATGTGCAAGTCCCTCGAACACCACAGAGCTTTTCCAGAGCTCATCAGTGCTGATGAGCAAGGAATAGTGCAAGAGCCATCAGCGACAGCTAGCGTCGGGATGCAAAATAATCAATATTAGTGCATGGAAGCACATATCCAGAAAACCAACAGATATGGTGGCAGCCCTGGAAGGTGCTTCAACCTGGTGGGTTATAAGTGGTTCTGGTTGGAAAAGATGCAGTTTTTAATGCATTAAGCAACATCCTGCCCACTTCTGCTCCTCCATGCTCTAGTGACACCAAGCTCCTCTTCTCCTCGGGGTACCATAGTCCTGCTCCCCCTGCATATGTCACAAGTGATCCCTCTCTGTGTATTTCCAAGAGATCACTACTAATTTCTAACTTGCCTTCCTGCTACCTTGTAATTTTTCCTTACCTTGTTATGGGTGGCAAATAAAAATGGTCAATAGAGGGCAACTTTCTGAGGGCCATCAGAGCTGCTCTTGCCCTTTTCTCTTTTTCCTTTCTGAAATTTTATCTAAGAAGTGAGAGAGTGGCAAGGTACAGTGTGATGGGGCCACGCAGCAGGCACGTGTGGGACCAGCATCTCTGATAATATCAGCAAGGGCTGCCAACCCTCCAGAAATCCTGCATGGGCCACAGCATACGTATGGTGCATGGCTTTATAGCCCACGTGCTGCTGATCCAAGGCTTTCTGGAGTGAGCCAGTGCTGCACAGTTGCTCTCCACGTGTGCCGCAGGTTTGGCACGTCTCCGAAGCGTTGGACCCTGCTCGTACGTGCTGCTCCGAATGCACCCGCTGCAGACAGCTGGGAAGCCCCCGCCAGCCAGATGGTCGGAAAAGCTCCCTGCACCTGAATCCTTAAAAGCATTTGTTCTCCAAAAAATTTTGTTCTCCAAAAAGGGTTTAGCCGAGACGTAGGCAGCTCTAGCTCTGTGCGGGGGGCTGGTGTGTGAAACCGCACCGCGTCTCTTTGCCTGTCCGCTACGAACGTTACCGTGTCACCTGGGGTGTGAAGCTGCTGCTTGTGCTGTCTAGACTTGTGATTACTGAAAATTAATTAAACTGAAGGAAATTAGGCTGGAAGGGGAGTAGGCTCCTGGGAGGGGAAAATGGAAGGGAAAATAGGATACTGGTGTTAACCCTTTCCAGCTACTGAAATAGGAAGATCTCTGAGATGCTCTCAAGGCCACGTGCATACATGCAGATAGTGAGTTGGTGTGATTTCAGGAGCTCTGCTCCTTATATGCTCAGAGCCTGTGCAGGCAGTGTCTGTAGCCCAGGCGTGATGAGCACATCAGAAACAGGCCGCCCCTTCTCCCTCTGCCCGTGTCTTTTAAATAACTCGCTTTTTTGCTAGCCAGACCTGAAATAACTTGCAGATCAGCAGTAGGTTTGAAACGAGCTGGTCTGATTGCAGATAAGGTCAGGGGAACAGAGATGCTCAGATGTAATCTGATAATAAATCAGAGCTTTATGGGGATAGGACGGGAGGCTGGATGGGCGTCAAAGGGAGGCAGTTGCTGGTGGACCAGTCTCCTCTTGCTTTTGCATAGCCTCTTACCTGCTCTTCTGTCTCTTAAAGTCTCTCTTATATAGCTTTTCAGCATGGTATCTGAGTGCTTTGTGCCTTCCCCTTGGCATATAGCCACCGTCTGGCTAGCGAGCAAGTACAAACTGTAACACCTGGGTGTCAGCTATGAACATTAGGGTGTGCTACAATGGACCCATCTGTAGTACTTGGCACATGCCGAAGATTTTTATATGTGGTTGGCTGAAAAGCAGGATCAGAGAGAGAGAGGAGGGAGAGCAGGGGAAGAGGGCTCCGCTGGGCACGCGGAGAACATCATTTTGGCAAAGGTGCCAGTAGGTTTCCACGGGCTTGTCTGCTTCTTTGCTCAGCTCATGCATTCAGTAAAAATACCCAGGTTGTTTCTAAGAAAAGCAGGAGTAGATTTCCCCAAAGAGCAAGCTTAGAAGCCTCATTCTTTGTCTCTGGAGAACAAATCTAATGCTGTAACTAGATTTAATAAGAATACATTTAATAGTAATAGATATAATAAAAACTTGATTTAATAATAACTAGTTTTATTGTTCTTCCACATGAACCAGTCCTGTTGACTGACTCCCTGAGCACCACAGGGTTTCTAGATGGATTTGGAGCAGGGAGTGCTCTAGTTTTCAGGCTGTGGCAGCTCTGACAGCATTTTGCCCTGGAATAAATTTCAGTTGAGAGGGTATGGACAAGGGCTGCCTTTGCTATTTCCACACTGATATCTTGAGTCCGAAGCATCGTCATAGTTTCCAGTTTTACCAAAGGGATGGAAAAAACATGTCCCCATCTGAAAATGTCTATGTATCCGTGAGAAATCGCAGCAATGGTAGGGAATAAGTTTACAGCAGTAAAAGGAGTCATAGCTTATTGCATCAGGTTCACCTAAGTGAAAACTGCAGTGCACTGAAAGGAGAGGAAACATTTTTTTTTCCCCCCTTTATGTGGCACTGATGTGTTTTAAAATGCATGGGCAAAGTTTGTAGTTTATTTCCTCCAAAGGGGCCAAGTCCTCCTGGCATTCTTATGAACAAGCTCATTAGAATAAAATCCATTATGCGCATAACTAATGACACAAATTTACAAATCTGTTGACAATTATGACCACATCCCTCATTGCATTTGTTTGTAGCTCACTGAAGTGACCGGGCGAAGGAGTTCAATCCAGAAGTTTTACAGCTCATGAGCTCCGAGTGCAGCCATGTGAGATTATTTCCCAACTGGATTACAAAGCTGTCATTAGGCAGGGCAACTCGGGAGGACCAGGGCACGAGACCGTAAACTGTCCTCGGGAGACCTGAAGTCATTTTGAAGGCAGGGCGAGATATTCCTGGCTGCAGAGACCATTATATACTTTTTTTTTTTTTTTTTTTTTTTTTTTGTTAGCTGAAGGGGAGAAACACATGCGCATGCACACAAATGACGGCTGTTCCAAGTAGTGCCTGGCGTCCTCTGGAAATGAATAGAAATCAAATTGAGACACTGGTGTCCTCAGAGTGTTAAATATTTCCAAGTTCTTGCCAGGCGGGTGTAATTTATTGAATGTAGGTTTTGTGAAATAGTGCTCCTGTCAGGGGGAGATTGGCACCAGAGAAATGAAGGCGGCTAATTCTCAGGGGGTCCTCCCTGGCAAAAACCCTCTATTGAGTCCTCATGCTACTTGTGCTCATAACTGCCGAAAAACCAGGAGTGCCATCTGCAAACTGTGATTCATAAACACTCTGTCAGTCTGCCATCTACCCTGACATCATAAAATAACAAGAAGCAGCATTGTAATAAAGAGAGGAGGTTTGCAGTCGACCAATTAAATGCATCTAATTTATTTCTGTTACAGCTGAGGCTTTATTTATTAGTAAACAGCTGCATTTGTTACACTTCCCCCCC
>VYZV01015861.1:88434-106659 GCA_013401275.1 Pandion haliaetus | reverse complement strand
GGGGGGGGAATGTCCGTTTAAATTACAGTGAAAAGCAAAAGTGTGGGCCAGCATCTGTGGCCCCGCTATGCCGTGCAAGGAGGGGGGCACAGGAGAGGGAAGGAGCTTTGGGGAAGGACCCCAGGACGAGGCAGAGAGGAGAGATGTGGTTTCCCTGCATGCGTTGGTTGCTACAGCCCAGCTGCAGGGAGGCAGCCAAGCAGGGATCAGAAAATCTCTGGCTTTTGGACGTGGAGGCATAAATGTTGTTTAATAGCAGCTTCTGCCTCCATCCCTGCTCTGCACGGGAGCTCAGGAATGCAGGGGCTGACCCAGCCTCACTGGAAATACCTGAAATGTTTTCACACTGCTTTGATTTTTATTTTTTCCTGTTGGCTTTCATAGGGTTAGTCACAATTTAAACTACTTGGAGACAATTTCAGAATCAGGCCCACCATGCTGCTTAGCTGGTTTGCATTCTACACTTTTAATCTTGCATTAAGGAGCATACTTTGCCTGATGGCACACTGAGTGCAGTAATGTTACCTAGGGCTAGTTTTTCATCTTTCTTGTTCGTTGAGACTTATAAATCTAAATTTTACACAAGGAATGTCATCACTTTTGCAGGAGAGTGGCTCATCCATCTTTATGCTAGTATCTAAAGACATCTTTAAACTGTAGAAAATTAGGCAGACTTTCCTTGTCAAGTTTTCTGTAGGAAAGAAGGGGTCAAAATGCTTATTGCTTACTTAAAAGAAAAAAAAAGGGGGAAGGGAGAAGCATTTCTGCTTGTAACCTCCCATTTGCAATTCTTTTTATGATCTTTTCTCCTCCCTGAACACATGTATGAAATGGCAGCAGCTCTATGCTTGCTGGGAAGGGGTACCTATTACCTTGTGTTATGGGCCAAAGATTGTCAGCTGGTTTAAATCAGTGTATCTCCATTTGCTGAAATGATGCCATAGCCATTTAAATGGTGGCTTATAAAGTTAGTTCATAAAGTTGCTGAGAGGGTCTCTTTCCTAATGGACTTTGTGGTCATGGGACCTCATCTCTTTTTTTTGTGGGACCGGGGAGTATCGCATTGATTCAAGGTGATGTGGTATCTCAGGAGCTGTTTGCCCTCCCTCTATTTTGCCCACCTGGCTGCTGTGGGCAGGATTTGGTGCATGTCTTTTGGCAAAGCTATGCATGAGATCAGAGGGCTACAAGGCACAGCAGTCGCTCCCTGCTCACAACACCCCTCACTGTTGGCGAGAGCAGGCACTTCAGGGCTTCCTCCAAAAATGAGGGTGAACCGTTGAAGCCTCGTGCCTTCATCCCTCCCGCTGAGCTGGCACTGAACCAGGGGATGCACATGAGCATCTTCACCCTGGTGTCCTCCGTGGTGGCCTCAGTGGGTGAATCACGCTTATCTGGTGTTTCTGCACTGGTTTTCAATCCTGGTCTTGCTCTTGAATAATAAATGCTGCTGAACAGAGTAGTGCTTATGGAGCAGCCAAGAATGAAGCCTGTTTTTTCCTAAGCACTGTATAAACACAGCCAAGTACGTGTCCCCAGGGCAGGTGGACATCTGTGGTGAGGACTGGACCCATGCGATGGCTGCAGAGCTCATCTCCGGTTCCTGCTGCTTGTGGGGGACAGAGAGATGGGGGACATGGAGGATGGGCAGGGAGCAGAGAAGCAGCAGCGGGGCCGATGGGGAGCGAGCTGGAGGTCCAAGGAAGAGATTGCAAAGGGCAGAACTGGAGCAGATGGGCCAGTTGTCCCCACAGGGTGCCACCTCTGCCTCCCTCCTCTTCACATTTCCTTCCAAAAAAAGTGTTTATGGGCAGGTGTGGGACTTCCTGGCCCAAGGACGTCAGTGGTCAAGTTGTCTCTGAGGAACCTACAACCTTGGCTGCTCTCAAATATGAGGGAGATGTCCATGGAAGGAATGATGTAGGAGGAAGCCAAAGGAGAGGGCACCCACTGTCTACTTCTGCCACGGGGTTGTAAAGTGGGTCCAGCATCTCTGCAGGGAAAGGCTGGGGTTAAGGGAGAGACATGCGTGACTTGTCTTTCAGGCATGAAGGAGTTAAAACACAGGGATTAAAAAAAAAAAATTAAAAAAAACCACCACACTTACACACACATACACTCACACACTCTCACAAAACCCTGCACCCTAAATTAATTTCTGCTGGTAATCTATATCGGGTTAAATAACGCCTCATTATTCTGCAACACAGCTGAGGCTTCTCAAAATGTTTATCTTGTTTTGTAACTGGTACCTTCTGGCATATTCCAGTGCCAACTCTCCTAGCTCTTGCTATATTTCATTCTCACTATTTTTGGAATGGAGCTGCTGGTTCCAGGTGATTTAATAAATTGCTTTTTTTTGTGTTCCTTTTAACTTACCCATCTGCTCAACACATGCGTAACTTGCAATCTGTCGGCAGTTTGCAGAAAGACAAACTGTCAGAGCTGCATGCATTTGACAACTTTGTTCCCAATTAGATTAGTGGTAATTTTAACAGATTTCAGGGCAATCGAAAAAAGGGATGACATGTTATTAAAGCATCAATTTTGACAGACCCAAGCACATACAATTTCAGTGTAAATTATTTTAAATGCTTTAATTAAAGCTATGAAAGATTTACCCTTTTAAGCGGTAAGTGATTGCAAGACAAATATAAAGGGAAAGTGGATAACAGAGTTTCCTAAATGGTTTATGCTGCGCATGGCAGTCCACAAGTCACCACCACCATAATCTATGACTGTAATGTTGGAGGCATAGTTAATTATTCATAGCCTCATCTCTGGAGCAGACGTGATTAAGAACATGAGGAGCATTCGGAGATCTAAGCAGTACCTATGAAAACCAGAGTTCAAGCCCCTCTTAGATCAGATGCTGTTAGGAAACAGTTTAGGGGTATCTCACATGATGGATATTTTTATAAATACGCTTTCATTTTTGCCCCAGTTCTGCTCTGGTTTAGATGGCCAAAGCCCAGTGGTCAGGGTGATTGCAGATTTAGAGCAATTGGGTATTTTTCTATACTTGAAGACACGTTACAGGCTGTACAAGCCCTGTTAAAAAAAAAAAAACCAACACAAAAAAACCCAAAACAAAACAAAAAACCCCCCAACATTTATTATTTAAACAGAATACAGCACTCTAAATTCATCACTCCAGGAGCACTCTGCCACATATGTAGCCCATTTAACCATTTAAATGATTTTGTGAATTATGGCCCCCTTCCAGCAACCTTCGTTCAGGCAGGGCTGACCTTGGCTTTGTGGCGAGAGAGCTGGACTTGGCCCCTCTTACCCAGCCCTTGGGTCACAGCTGGAGGACCATCAGCCTCCCTGCAGTCACACCTTCATCGTTCACTCAAATGTTGGTCTGAATTGGAGCCGAAACCTTCCAGGATGATCACTCCATGGGTTTTGTTTATTTTCTGCGTGGCTGGCTGTGTGGTGCTGTACTGTCTCATTTTCAGATTGTTAAATGTGCATATTGCTTTAGTGTATAAACTATTGGTCCCACAACCTGCACTGAAAGTTTATTTCCTTTTTAATTCAGGGACTGTACAGCTTCCTGATGCTATTTAGACTAAAAAGCGACAAGCATGCTGTTCCCACCCTTCCCCGTTTCTTGAAACCAAGCTTGCATGCATCTGTTTGGGGTTTTTCTTGTTTCCTTTGGGATTGGGTATGACTTGGTACAACTTTCTCAAAAGCTTAAAAGTTTTTCTTTGGAGGTTGCTGACCCAGAGTGTTGCAGTGCCAAAATGCAATGGAAGTGAGAGAAGCTGCTCCAGCAAGCACTGCAGGAAGCTGGTCAGAGCCCACAGTTTCATGCCCTTTCCAGCTGTTTGACTGCTGGAATATGCAGTGATTTGTAACTGGCACAATGGGTCCAGCAAATAAGATGAAATCCTGATGGAAGCGTCTCACCACCTTTGGGACTCTTTTTGATCTGCATGCATGTACTGCCAGTCTGTTCTCTGCTTTGCAGGTCTGCGAACCAAACTTTAAAGGGTTTCACAGTTGGGACAGCTCCTAAATCCTCTCAAATCCCTTCCTCTAGTGCTCTCCTCAGCTGGTGTGAGTCAGCGAGGCTCCATTTAATTCAATCAGCCTACTCAAATGTGCATTGGTTTAAGATCCACCTTATTGTGTTTCGGTCGATGAGCACCGGCCTCTTGGGATGTCTGAGTTTGCCATGAAAAATCACCTTCCTTCTTAAAAAGTGAAGGAGACTGTGCATCAGAGATCAGAGTGTAAGAACAAGATTCTCCTGGTCAGCCTCAAATCGATGATGTTAAAAGGCCAACAAGAGGATGGGAACAACATGATGGGTAATGGGCAAGCAGATAAACATGGGCAACTGGAGCAGATTATTTCAATGCTGATATCAGAGCACCCATGCTCACACATATCAAAATGCCTGCATGGTAGACAACAGCATGGGAATCCTGCCCAGAGGTCCTTCACCAGCTAGCCCTGCACAGCCTCTCAAAAAACCTTTTGTATATATTTTCTCCTCACCCAGGTATAGCCATTTGTGTGTGAAAGAGACTGTTGTACACAGGGGCCAATTTAACAGGATGAAAATACTGCATTGGTACAAGGGAGGCACTAGGAAACTTTTATTTCATTGGTACGGACTCAATCATGGTTTGTTTTCTTGTCAACAGACCAAGAAAGGAGCCAGTAGGACCTGTAATGCAGGTGAGTCACCAACTGTCCGCAGTGGTCTTCCAATGCTCCACTGAATAGTATTGAATGACAAGATATGATGTAAAGGCTAAGACTTAGCAGGAAGAAGGCTGGAGAGAGCAACCTCTTGAATCTTGTGGTCTTGTCCTTGCTTATTAGTGCTTCCCCTTCCGAAGGAGCTCTAATCATTTTTGTTCCAAAGATGATACACTGAAGATACTGGAGAGCTCATCTTCATGACAGATTAGAGTTATGATAGGGGCTCAAAAAGCTTGAAGTCTGATAAATCTTCCAATTTTCAGTAAACTCATCTGAAGATTGTGAGCCTGTTAGAGTTCCTGAGGTCAAATGATTGGTAAAGGTAGGCCCTGTAAACAAAGCAGACACCTAACATTGTTTATTTAATCAAGTCACATACAAAACAGAGCAAAAAAACCTGCTTGCACACATATCGAGCTTTGCTGCCTAATCTATTTTATAATGTTTTGCAATTAACAGGCCAATGTTCATCAGTTGATAAATAATTAGCAGCTGTTGTTGTTTCTAGGGCATGACGTAAAAAGCTTACATAGGACAAAAACTAGCTTGAGTTGTTTGCCAAAACTCTGACCAAACATACATTTACAGCTCACAAAACCAAATTTCTCTGAAAAATTGCACTTCATGGTATCTCCGAGGGAGTCCTCTTTATGAATCTGCCCAACTTACTAGAAAAAAGTATTCACCTGCTCTTTTTGTCAACCACGTATTGGAAATCTAGGATGAAGGCTTCTTTTTTTTACTGGCATTATTCAGACAAATGAAGAATTCAAGTGTAAACACAAAGGGATTTTTATGATTCACCTGCAGCTTGCTAGTATCTATAGTCTTCCTGACATTACACGCAGGATTGTTTGATCTTTTGCTCAAAATCCTCAGATCTGCGAGGAGAGAGATCTGAATTTACTGAGATGTAACCACCCCTAGTAGGTTTAAACAAATGTAGTGGTCTAGTTATTATTCATCTGAAATAACTAAAAATTGACTTGCTGTAAACTCTGATTACAAACGGGTGAGGCAGAAAACAGATCGTTTGGGAACACCCTTTGAATGAATCTTGCCGACCATCTCGTCAGCTTGCAACTCTTATCTGCTTACTTGTATCTCTTTTGAGTGAGGGGAGGGTCTGCATGAGCCATGAATGCCAATAAGAGGAATACCTGCACCCAAATTTGTGCTGGTGGAGAGCTCAGTGGCTTACTCCAGAGCTTTTCTGACTTACTTATTTTTATACTACATATTCATCAAGAATCTACAAGCGCTCTTGCCTGAGAGAGGGGGATGACTCCTGTTTACAGCACACGCAATCATCTATGATTAAGCAAGTTCATACCATGCCCATGCAAAAGTTCAGTCTCCCACATAGACAAGCTTTACTCCTGTTATAAAGGCTTCTACTGCACCAGAGAAGCCTGTTTCTTGACCATGGTTTTTATCCAATAGTTTCACACAGTTTTTCAGATATCCTCGCTTCAGGCCAAGGAGCATCAGAAAGAAAAGGGTCAAAAATTTGAACATGTCTCCAAATTAAAATTGTGAAGCTATTGTAGACAGTTGAGGATAGATGTGATGTATTTGTGGCAGTGAGTGTCACTGAAGAGGTTTTCTGTAACATTTTGTACTATTTGGAGTTTCCTAAGTGTTGCAGGCTTCATGCCCAGGTATATCGGTTTGCTGTAATACAGCCAAGTGACCAAGGTGTGAAAAACTAAGGCCAGGTCAGTATCTGCCAGGATGGGATGCAGTCTCCCAGCCAGCTGGGGATAGTTGGAAGTGATAATTGTTGCTATGAGAGAGCTGAATGTACTTGTGGATTCTTCTCCTATTTTTTTAAATAGGAGCACAATCTTGAATGTGTGCTTTAACCAAAAACTCTTCCAAATTCTCTCCTCTGCTTACTCATCTCCTGTCTCACTGGGGTTCAACTTCACCTACCTGTTGTGTATGTCTCAGGTTATTTTGACTCAGCATTGGGACCTCATTCTGGTATTAGCATGATTGTGTATGGTGAAAAGTAGAGATGTTTGTTTTCTGTGTCTTGCCAGCACTGAGACCACTTACCCTCAGCTGTATATAAATATTGAAAGAGCTTGAGATATGTCTTGGCTGATTTGATACCCCAGGGTAAAGGTACAGGCTCAGACTTTGCTCTGGACTCATGTTGCTTCTTGCAGGTGAGATGGCAGTGCCCAATGTAAGTGGTGTTGTATAAATACAGAGAGACCTGGAAGGATAGGAGTGGATCACCTTCCTCTCCATTGATGGGAGAGGACCTTGAATCAGTGGCAGCAGAGCCATTTCAGCTCTAGCTCTGGTGTGAATCCAGTTTGCGCTAGGCTAGACTATAGGTCACAGCAAAACAAGTATTCTGCTTCCCAGTTAGAGCAGTCTAAATATGCTGATCAGACATCTGAGGTTCATGGTGGACATTAGTTTACCATTGTATGTAGAGGGGACTTGGTTAGAAGTGGTTGTTCAAAGGAGCAAAGAAACATTCCTTTGCTGTATTACACTGGGACTGTTTGGTTCAAGAGGAGCACCAGTTGTTTGTGACTCTTTCTCCAAACCATGGTGCCAAAATCAGGATCATTGGTGGCTCCTGTTGACTTCCTGTCTCTTATTAAACTCTGGAGTAGCCACTGCAGTACCATGATCACAACCTGTATTACCAGTGGTTGCAGTGCCCTCAAAATTATCAGGAAGGCTGAACATATGGTCAAGGGTGGCTTAGATCAGAAAGTACCTGAGATCCTTAGCCAAGAGTGGCCTGTGTATGAACACAAAATCTGTAAGATTTTGTCTCATTTCCTTTTGGTAGCAACTTAGTTTTTATTCTTTCTCCCCCTTTATCTTTCAGACTTCCCTGAAATTTTGCATCTTCCTGCAAGAGCAGAGCTCTGTCTTTTAGAAAGGGCAGATTGTAAAGCTGGGGTAGCTCTTTGCACCCCAGTGGGATGTGTACCAGCTTACTGGCAATGGGGTCTGCCCACCCTCCCCAAATGTTCGTAAGCCTCCTGGTACATATGCAAGCCCTCCATCTCACCCACCGAAGGAAACCCTGTGCCTTTAAATGCCCTCCCCAGGGCGGGTGCACACTTTTCTGCTTATTCTGAACTGACAGGTTTAACATGTCGCCTGCCTGGTCACCGGAGAGAGGCACCTCTGGCAAAAGTTCAGAAGTCAGTGTTTTGGAAAGATTGGTTTGACCAGCTCTCAAGCGAGAGCAAATCCCTGACCAAAGGCAGTCAAATCTTCAACGACATTTAACCGCTGTGGTGCTGTAGCTTGCTGACATCCTTTTAACCTGGAGAAGAGTGTTCATCGCGTTTAAACTTCAAGTTTTATTTATTGTTTCTTTTCTGCTCTGTTGGCAGGGGGAAGCTGGGGTGAAGACAGGTTGTTTTGACTTAATTCTAATTAATTAATTAGCTTGCGTATGGTTCTGGCCCAACACTATGGGACAGACTAGAAATTTTGGATGTTGCCTTGGTATCTAGACTTCTGTAATATATAGCGTTGCAGTAAGGACGTATATTCCCTTATTGCCTCTTCAGGGCTTGTTATTGAAGGGATCTTAAGATTTACTGCATCTTGCTTTGTTAAATTGCCAGTTCGCAAACTTTTTCTCATCCTTTGTTATTTACATTGAAGGGTAACAATTTCTTAAAAAAACGAGCAAACAAAAAAGAGCATGCAAACAGTTAATAGTAAGTGGTGCCCAAATTACATATTTCTTAAACTCGTGGCCTACTTTACTAATCAGTTGTCATAAGATGTCAGATGGGGACCCATCACTGAAGAATTGCAGAATGCAGCCAGTGAAGCAACTAATTAGTTGGACAGTGGCATGCAGGTGTGCGTCCCCAAGGAGCTGAAATTATCAGAGCAGGTGAAGAAAGTTTGGAGAGATCAGTATCTCCATGGTATACAACCCAACACTTGGCTGGATCACAACGATGCCAAGGGTGAAGGCACCACGGGTCCTCCATCAGGGACCGTGCACAGCAAGGGACTGCAGTATTGCTGTTTCTAGAAAGAAAGGCGAGTCAGCTGAACGCTTGAAGGAACACGACCTGAGATGTGCAGGAATTAGAATAGTTGAGCAGTTTCTGGGTTTCATTTGGGAGAGCTGTAGCTGACTGGCTTGCTCACTGATGGTTTGTTACTCACTCCTGAAGCCTTTGCTCCCCAGCCACTGCAAGAGTCAGTGTTGGTTATTCCCTGTAGACACCAGACTTGCCTACCATCACAGAGTAGGTGATGGTCACTGAGCCAGCAGACCGGAGGGTCCATTGGCTCCTGTTGCAGCTGGGGACAAAAGGCAGCGGTAAAGTCCTCAGACCTCTGGAACAAACATAGATGCCTCTGTTGTGAGCTAAAAGTTGTAAAAGACTAAAACTTATAAACTTCTATAGATGGCCCAGCTACTCCTTTAACACAATTTAAGTTGTTTTAGGAGTGCTACCTGACTTTCTTCTCTCTTCCCTTCATCCCACCCCTATACAAGTGCACCGCTGCTGTGCTCATGGAGTTTTGTCTCCCTATACAAACTCTTTAGGTGCAGCAGCAAAACAAATCCTCTCCAAAACTCCTCCAAAGGGAGAGCCCCATCACCCTGCAGGACCTGAGAGAGGGTCAACGTGGGATGCCAGGAGCCCCTTCACATAGGCAAGTCACTTGCTTTCACAGCAAAAATGAGGATCTCATCCTCAGCCTCTTCTTTTTGGGTAGATGCAAAACTCAAAGCCAGGTATTTGACTTGGGACCTTTAGTGCAACAAGTCCTCAGTAGAAAATCTTCTTTCCAGTGCTTTGATCTTCAAAATGTTATTGCATGCTGTAGGAGCAGTTGCACAAGTCGATAAGAACTGTTGCATTAAGTATTAATAAGTAATATTAAGCTATATTATTGTACAGATTAAGGACAGCTATGTCACAGGAATTATCAGGAGATGCATTTCCAGACCTGGAGGTCACTTCTGGAGCCTTACTTTTGTAACTGCTTAATTCAGTGCAGTGGGCGACTTCCACCAAATGGGATGATTCAATATGCAGCCTGGATCAGCAGTTTCGGGGCTGGCCCCACCCGAGGAAAGGGATGCTGATTGAGGACAATGATCCTCCTGCAATTGTGTGGCCAAGGCTGGTGGATGCATGTGGAGGATGCCTTGGACAGGTAGCATGCACCACGTGCCCTGGCAGAAAAGCACTCGGCAAACCCATGCAAATGCTGTCTGGAGGTGTAAAAGTAAAAGGGCACCAGTTCTTTTCATCCTGTTGAATTCAGGCAAGGTACTTGCTCAAGGGACAGATTCTCAGTTCCAAAAAAGCTGCCTCGACCTTTGAGCTGCCAAATTCCTTCCCGCATTACCTCCCATCTTTCTTTCCAGTATAGCACAGCTACTCTGAGTCATTGTTTATCTAATTTAATTAACATTTGCCAGTGCCTGCAACCTAAAACACTGTCTTAAAACATTTGCTTGAAAAGCCTCCTTGTCCCAGAGCTGTCATTTTTTAGCATGATGGATAATGGATAGAAATAATTATCCTGAACAAGGTTAGACAGCTTAAATGATTTGAGTTTCAAGGAATTAGTAAGCTTAGCTAAACATCTTATTTTTCAAGACACATTAATGGAAACACAGCAATGACCATAATGGATTGTAAAATCTGTACTCTGCTAAAACGTATGCAGTCTTTCACAGGTAGCTGTGTCCGCAACACCTTCACCCAGGGAGATTTAAATCAGCGCATCATCTGATACCTCATCAATACCTGCGTTGAAAGGACTTCAGTTAACTTTGAGTCCTGGATAAGATGCTTCCAGGGCTGTGAGTGCTGGTGTCCAGTTCAGCTGGTCCAAGTGAGAAGGCAATGCGTGCACGGGTCCTCAGGTGGACCTGGATCCATAGAAAGCCAGTGCTACAGCTGCAGCCCCTGTAACAGCCCTGGAAAAGACCAGAAGAAATCAGAAGGCAGAGACTTGGTGCAAACAGAGTGAGCTATTTCAGGTTTACAAAGGTATACCGGAGGGCAGAATTGGGCTCACTGCCTCTGCATTATTTTCCCAGCCCATAGTTTTGGGGAATTAAAGTTTTGAATTAATCATTGACCTTTAGCTTTGAAGAAAAACAGAACTTCAGCATGAAATTGCCAAAAAATGAGAGTAACAATTTGTAATTGCTTAATTTCGCTCCTAGAAACCCAGGTGCAGCCAGGCCTCTGCGGTGCTTTGCACTGCGCAGAAGTGGGCTCTCCTCCAGGGAGTCTCAATCCAAGGCAGACAAAGAAAACACGGAGAAAAACAGGCACCTGGCAGAGAAGTGCCAAGCCACTCGCAACGGGACACAGGAGATGCCCCCTCCATGCCCTAAGCATTGCACTGTGACCTCTTTCAAATAATAAACCCCCTCCACCCAGCAAGATGCACAGACCTGATGTTGTTCCCCTTGGTGCAGAGCAGAGGGTCGCATCCTGCTGCCTGTCGGCCATGGTGAGTGCTCTCAAGAGCTGCCCAGCCATCCCGCATGGACCCGGACCTGGGAACACAGTCTGGGTTATAGGCTCCTGTAGTCTAAATTGTTAAATGCATCAATATGGTGGAGATTTCCACTTAAGGTAGATTTTTTTTTTTTAATTCTTGTTCACCAAGTTTTATATTTCTGGGTCCTTTAGGCAAATTAAATAAAAATCTTCATCCAAAAATTGTCCCTTTTCACTTCTGAAAGCAAAAATTTTCTTTATAAAGATGGAGAATTTGCAGACCCACTTGGTAAAATCCAAAAGTTTCACTTCAACTCTCACTTTTTATGTTTTTAAATTTGTTTTTTAAAGATCTCTGCATTGATGTAGAACGATTTAAAATTCCTCTGGCAAAGTGCAGTTTTATTGCTCCAGAGCTAGCATAAAGCTGAATGGGTGGCTGTATTTCAAGCAAGGAGCTGTGGGAGAGTGCAGCTTGCAAATGGCAATAGAGCCCAGAAATTGAACTCTAGCCTTTCTATTCAGTGCTCTTTTTATTATTAAGTCACAGAATAAGTAAAATGTTACAGGGACACTTTAAATCTACACTTGTTTGTACAGCATCCGATGAATATGTGAGGGGGAAAGAAAATGAAAAATGTGGGGATGCTGAAAATAAGGAAAAGATTGGATGTTGAACAATCATGTACGGTAAATTATGGGATACGGTTAAATCTGTAATTCTAACCTGAAATAGAGGAACACGGCTTTGGTGCACTCTCGTGGTTGTGGGGTGTCTTTGGGGTAGGTGCCCTCTGCTTGGTGGCTCAGAGGATGGGACATCTCTGTGGCACAGCAGGAGTCAGCAATGGCCAGAAGCTGCCTCAGCTGTAGCAAAAAACGTTATTTTTAATATCTGAAGATCCCTTTTGGTTTTGGGTTTTTTTTAGTCTTGAAATAAAATGGTCCAGAACTGAATCGCACAAGACTTTTTATTGTGCTCATGAAAATGCTGGCACAGGTGGCAGAGACAGGCGAGAGTGTGGAGCTGTCATTCATACCAGCATCAAGGTAGGATCTGAAAGGGGTTTGGGTGGACGATGCCTGCAGGCTGCCTCTTAATGATATGAAGCCTAAATGTCTGGTTGCTGCATCTAATTCAGACAAATGAGTCTTGCTTTGTCTTTAAGGGCCAAGAAGTTTCAGCTAGAGCTGGCCAAGGTTCACCTGCAGGGCTACAGTTTAGTGCAGGTGGATCCTGGTACAACAATGCTTTTATTCTGTTTTATTATGGCTCTTGTAGCTGTCATTTTAAAAAGGCACATACTGAATACAGTTCAGAGGAGAGGAGAGATATCTATGTCCTCTGCCCCTGCATGCAAGCTGGGCTGGGGAAAGGCTTTTCTCCACAGACATTCCCGACGCTACAGATCCCTGGGCACCTTCCTCCATGATGCTTCTCATTACCAACACCAGTTGCGGCCATGGAGGAATGAGAGGGCAGAAACACATCCATGCTGCTCCTGAGCTGGGATGAGACCCCATTGCCTGCTCCTTCCACCATAAGTCAGTGCAGGTGACCCACCACCAGCATTTACCCATTGTTTCCCATTAGGATCCAGCCTTGCTGAGTGTTTTTGGTTAAGTATCCCTATCCGGACAGATGTTAGCATCTCCCAGCATGGAGAAAGCAGAAGGAGGCAGGGGAGTGCGCCCACTTTTCCAGGCAAGGATGATGGACAAACACCCCTAACACTGACACCATGGAGGCTGTAATTTTAAGAAGCAGTCTGCAATTTTGGAGTCCTTAGTTGTGCTTTTATAACCCAAGATAGGAGATACAATGCAAATATTGTTCCCATTCCTATGTCCTTGAGCGGGGTGGAAGAGAAACCTCCAGAAAAAAAGTGTTTCCTGTGCTCTGGGCTGGCTGGGGCCATGAACTGATTTCTGTTTCTCACCAGTGTCAAACAAGTTTCCTGGGGACCACCACTGGCCCTGGTGCTCCTATATTCACTCACCTCTTCATCCTGGCCTCATGACTGTCATTCCTGCTGTGGCGATTGCCCTGGAGGGAGGAGGTGTGAATCCCCACACCAAATGTGTTGGGAAAGAATGGAAAGGGCTGATCCTCCTGCTGTAGTTTCTAGCCTTTTAAATGTGGTTTAAATTTCACAAATCAATTGTAACTATTTTTCTCCCTTCTCCTAGCCTGAGAAAATAACAGTGTTAAATATGATTTCCTGATGGTGTTTTTAAAATGCAATAGCAGAACCAATGTGAACAGTAAGGAGCTTTTTCCTGTGTTTTCTGTGCCCCAAATGAGGGGCAAGTGACCCATGAGCTACACCATCATTTCTAGTTTGTGTTTTCTGTAGAACAGAGATGGGTGGGTCAGATGGAAGAGGTCACCGAGGCAGACAGTCCCATGACAAAGAGATGCCACCATGCAGGCAACTGTTCATCTACCACAAAAGTGAGTTAGATGAAGACGGATTTGGATGGGGCACCAAACCCTCCAGTAGCCAGTTGGGCAGTGGCTTGAGACACGATGACGAAAAAATGACATTTAGAGTTATTAAGGCTGGGGTCTATGGTGTAAACATGCCATGGATGAAATCCTGCTGCTTAAAAGGTAATACCATAGGTATTATTGTCAGTGGACTCTTGCTCCAGCTATCGTGGCACCCAGGATTGTTGCAGCTCTGCAGTCAGATGGTAGCTGGAGAGGAGCAGCAATAAGAAAACCACATCCAAGGGATGGGGAAAGCAAGGTGTACACAAGACCCCTGGGTAACAGAGGTACTCACCCACACACCTGCCCTGCGGAGCAAGAAGAGAGCCAGCCCTGCCTTTTTGCCAAAAACAGAAATCAAGGGAAAGGAACCGTAACACACGATGGCTCTCTGCTCCTTGGGTTTGCCTTTCAGTAGTGCAGTTGGGTTTTTGATGCAATTTGTTTCTCATGCTTGTGGATGTGTAATATGAGGCAGAGCACTCATTATTGGGGAGCCACAACTGATAGATGAATAACACAGTTGGGTGCCAATGTTAGCATTGGCCCTGAGTAACTATCATGTTGGTAACCTGCATTAATTGCTCATGGCAAAACCTATGGATTGGTTTTCCTTAGCAATTACTTTGTAATTACAGAGCGAGTCCAACAAAAGCAGTAATAAAGTATAATTACATAGTTACTTTTTTTACAGTTGCCAGGTCATTCATGCTGGGAGATAGGTGTGTGTGTGTGTGTATATATATATATATATATATATATATATATAATTAACATGTTGCTGCTGTGTGCTGGGTGGCTGGAAGAAGCTGGGCTTTGGAGCATGAAGTAGCTGCAGTTTCCTCTGTTGCTGGTGTTTTAGGAGGGGTAAGAGCCTCTGCTTATCCTTCTCGGTTGAGAGGAAGCATTGCTTTGTTCCCTCCTTTTTGGCCATGGTGCCAGATCTTGGCACGCCTCTGTCACCTCCTCCCATTTGATGGCATCTTTGCCTCTTGCCTGCCCCACGTCTGTGCAGCTGAAGTGTTTCTGATTGTCCTGCAGGGATTTTAGCCAAAGACTGTGGCATAAAGTGCTCTTAACACATTAGGCAGCACTGGGGAAGATGGGTATGAGAACAGAAAACTGCTGCTAATACAGCAGTATTTTTTAAAGATGAAATGCAGAATAGATGCAGTGGATCTTCTTTGGCCATGTGCTGACTCTTCTGCATTATGCATGGTGTGTAGAGAAGGTTGGGGTTTTTTTAATAGAAGGAAAAGGAAATTTCTGTGCAAACTTAAATTTTCCACATTAAAATCTCAGGTTTGCTACCAGAACATCTGATGGGGGCAATCAAAATACAGCACTGTGTTCTGGGTTGGTTTGGGAACACACCGATGTGCCAAAGACCAGCAGCCTCAGCTGGATGCCCTGATCTGAGAACATGATGGTGCCCCATTGTACATCCCATCAAACATAAACAGTTGTGACTTAATTTTTCTTCTGTTAAAAAAAAATACACTATTTCAGCACTTGGCTGAAAACAAACACCAGTTAATGTTCTTTATGTCTATTAAATAGGAAATCAGTAAATAAGAATGAGAGTGTGAAAAATGCTCTTTAATAATTTGGGATTTTGTGGATAATAATATAGATCTTTGCCCTGAAATTTGAAATTCAAGCAACTAGCCAACTTATGCAATATTTAGAAAATGTGTGATCTTCTGATTATTCCAGTGGAAAATGTTTAGGAATTTGCAGAGCAGTCTCTGTGATGAGTTTAGATGTAGGGATTCACTCAAGCATCTGCTTAAGTCCCATTGATGCTGTAAGACCTAAATCCCATTCCTAAAGAGCAGTACTTTCCTGGGTGAGGATTCAGGTTGGAAAATTGCTTCCATGTTGGGTCCGTGTCAAGCCTTTCTCACCACTCGTCCTGTAGTGGGACGGATGTCCAGGGGGAGGGAGTTGTTTCCCCAGACATCACCTGTTCCCTGCAGCTGGAACCAGTCTTGGCTGTGAGTTGGGCACAGCCCTCATGGTTTAGGAGGTGGTTCCTGTAAACCCAGAACAAGGCTGATTTCAGGCTATTAGGCTTTTGGCTCTCAAAGCCTTGGTCCCCCCTTTCAGCTCTCTGCTCAAACCCTGGCAGGTGGGTTTGTGGCTGTGTAATGTGAGTTTACTCCTTGCGCAAATCTGGAGTATGGCTGAATCCTGCAGAACTGCTCCACCATTTGACCAGGGTATGTTGGGTAGGACACTTGCCACTGTCTCTCTACAGTGTTTTCAGTGATTTTTCAAAGGACAGTTGACTTTTCCTAAATTTAAAATGTATTTCTATGGAAACTGTGAGGCTAGAAAAATGATTTGGAAAAGTTTAATACCTAATGGCAGCCAAGATAATGGCAATAGACAGACATACAATGGTGCATGGGATACCCCCATCATCCTAAACAGTTGAGCTGCAGGTGTAGGCAGGTGGAATGGAGGATCTATCCAGTATTCAGTGCTCAGCCTGCACGCCCTGAGCACCCCTTGCACAGTGCTTAGCAGCCTGTCATGCTCCCTGGGACCATGGGCAGTCACGGCCACTGGTGCTGGGAAGCAACTTGGGCAAATTGGAAGCAGGGAATTGAAAAGAGATGTGATAAAAGCACACAGAGTAAAGCCTGCGCAGCTCACTTGGTGCAAACTGCAGCGTGCCCTTGTCTGGGTGCAGAGGTCGGCGGTGGTGCAGCGCTTCCACAGCAGCGCCTGCACGGAGGCTATTTCCACCTCCCATAAAAACCTTTATGTCTCTGTGATCAGGATTCAGTGATGCAAATTTGCTGTGTCAAAGGAAGATGCTGCTGTAAATGAATTAGTACAAGAAGAACTTCTTATTTAAGAAGTGCTGACTCTGCACTCTCCCCTATGCCCTCGCTTTTAAAATTGAAGTCTGGGTTTGCTGCTTACTATGATCTATATTTAGATACTTGTAAATGAAGTTTTGCAGTCACATGGCTGCATTCTTGTATGGGTTCTTGAAGCTGTTTTTTCACATTACGGAGATTTATACGTTTGCGTTTACATATTGCAGGTGTTTCCATAAAAGCTAGGGGTAGCCACATTAAGGAGGATGGACTGAAAGAAAACCAAGAAATGTTTAAAATTATACTGAGCACACCTAAAGACATTGTCCTGGGGCAAAAGATGAAGTCACTGCAGAAACGAGGGAGTTGCAGACAGGTAAGATTGATGGATGTAGGCTTTTTGGGAGCACCTCCTCCAAGCAGAACGTTGAGTCGTGCAAGGGGACAGCATCCCTTTCGTGATGTATCTCGTGCGATGCTCCCAGTAAGCTGCCAAGCCCCTAGCAGAATATTTCAAAATGTCAGAGAGTGCTGCAGTGCTGAGCTCATGCTATGTAAATGATAGCCTGATGAATTATGTGCTGTACACACTACACACAAATCCTGTCCCAACCAGCCCTGGAAGAGGAGATAGCATTCTTGCCGATGTGTCCCCTGCTCCAGGAGCCTTGCCAGGAGGACACACCATAATTCATGCTCTGCTGATGCTTTATAAAAGTTGCAGCTTGTACCTTGGCTGCTGTGCTGCTGACCCCAGCATCAATGTCACCCACTGTCCCCTCTGAGCCCGGTGGCTGACCGCATCCCCCTGTTCCTATCCTGGGAAGGCTAGTGTCTCAGCTAGCCCTCTGGCTGGCACGGGCAGTGCGGGCAGAGAGTCCCCTGAGCACAGCATTACACAAAAAGTCATGGCTCTCCCTGCTTTCAGGATACACCCAGAGCTGTATTGACCCCAGCTTTGCCCTCCTGACTGGAGAAGCCTACAGCTTGACCCAGGAAACAAGGTGGTAATTCATAGGGTTTCCACTTAACTAAAGAACCCCTCCAATCTCTGCAGAGTAGTAGCTGTCAAAAGCAGAGGGTTATCAGCACTTAAATTTAACCTGGTCCGGGACTCACCGTAAAGCTGTAATGTAGCATCTTCCACAAGGCAGTGCCTGGGAAACAGGAGGTTTCCCAGAGGGACGGGGCAGGCTGACAGTATGGGATGACAGGGGAATTTCACAGTAAACTAAAATACTTCTGGAACATTGAGGGGGGATGGCAGAAGTTTGGGGCAGAATGGTGAGAAAGAGTTTGGCTGCGGGGGAAGAGTGTGTTTTTTTCCACTCCCCATCCCTTTTTCCGTGGTGTGCTGTAAGTTTGGCCCGAGGAGAACCCCTGTGCAAATCCCATCCTCCAGACGGGGCAAGGCAAGGTGTAATGTGGGGTGAGGAGGGTGGCCGGCTGGGTAACCAGGGCCAGAAGCAGCCAGGCGGGTGGGTGCCCAGGCGAGCACACCCAGAGGTGCCAACCTGCCTTGTTTTTGAGGCTTCTGCCTTTTTGGAGGGTTGTTGGGGACCTAAAAATCTCCAATTTCCTGCTGCCCCAGACAAGGCTGGGTGCTGGCCCAAATGTGGGTCAAGACTGACACCCTGTGGACAAGTTACTCTTTCCCGTAACTCCTCCAGGATTTCTCTCCTGCTGCTTTTTT
>VYZV01015861.1:20209-88279 GCA_013401275.1 Pandion haliaetus | reverse complement strand
GGAGCCGGGGGCACTCCCGGGGCTCGTAAATCTACCGCCTGCTCGCAAAATTTGGCAAGTACGAACCCAGGCTGTCTGTTAAACCGGGAGAGAAACTGCGTGGGCTTCCCCCCGCAAGCCCTCTCTGTCCTTAGCAGTTCCCCGAGCCCCCCCCCTCCCCCCGGGGAAGATTCCTGCCCGAACATGAAAACTCTTCCAAAACAACAAAAAAAAAGAGGATTACAAGGACTGCTTCCCTTCTGGTCACTATGATGGTCCCTTCCCAGTCTCGGACCCGTTGGGGTTGCACCATGCTGTCCTGATGCTCTTGGTGTTAACTCCAAGGAGCAAAATCTGGTGTCCAAGATCAGGCTGATTGACACCAGCTGATGACCTGGAGGGAGTACAGCTCTATTTTAAGCAACAAATAATTCAGTTTTATATTGGTGAGAAATTCCTCATCACTCATTGAATTATGCAGGTCTAAAAGAAACCATAACGTTTTGGCACGCCTGAGTGCTGGGAGTGGGAAAGAGGGGGTGTCAAAATCCTTCCAAGAGTTTATGTCCTTTCTTACCCCTGGCAGTTTAACCCTGCCAAGTCTGCACAGACCTATATATATACATACATCCAAAAGCAGAGACTGGATGGGGATTCCTTAATACCCGCAGAAGAAGCAAATACAAAGGCAGTAATTTTTTCCAATGACATTTATATGCCACCATTAACTCTACGTTAGCTGGTATAGGTTAGGGCTTTCAGAAAACATAACTTCAGCTACACCGATGACCATATGTTTTTGCTAAGAGGAGATGCAGATTTGGCCTGGACAGCTTATGCAGATGCTCTGCCTTTTACATTGTATGCAAAAATCTTGAAGAGAAAGAGGTGTCCTAGAGCAAAAAGACATTTTTTATGCCCTTATGCCATTTCCAGCAACGTAGGCCTAAGCTTGCATCCTTGTCAGATGAAAAGAAAGAGATCAGGTCTCTTAGTCCAGCTGTGGGACGCTGTAGAACAAGATTAGGTCAAAAAAATTGAAGGAGTGTGTATTTTTCCAACCATACTCATGACCTACCATGTGTTGTACTCTAGCCCTTAAAATTAGGAGGCTGCAACTGAGCAGGAATCAGAAGTGCTCAGAAGGCACCAGAAAAAGAAAAGTAGAAAAACTTCAAAAAATCTGCATCGTCCTGGGAACTTCCTAGTGAATATCAGAAGTGGAAGATCCACCAGGTAAAGAGTGTGGGGCAAGAAGCTGCTGTGGCTGAAGAGTAGGTTGGTTGGTTGGGTTGACTTCACCAAACAATGAAGGTTATGGCAATGCTACTGGGCTGTGGAAAACAGGGCTTAGGGACCCCGATGTGAGCTCAGGAAGGTGTGTACTATCTCCAAGATGTGGCAAAGCTGAAAAATTCCCTCTTCTCTTTTAAGAGCCAAGGCCATGTCTTAGGGGGAAACATTTCATGGCAAGTCCTGCCTCCTCGGTTCAGTTAGGCCACGCTGCCTACAGAAAGGTGTCTTCTTGTGTCCCTTTTAGTCTCACTGCATGGTGGGACGATACAGCTCTGTGCCATGGAGCTGGTGATATAGTTCACCCCAAAACTACAATTCACAGGAAATTTATTGCTCATGATCTTCATCATTGTATTGGATGTTCTTGCTAAAGATGTGCAGCCCCAAGTCCACCTGGCACCAGGGGCTCATGGGGGGCTGACTGTGCAACAGCCCAGCTACAACAGCTCTTGGCAGAGTTAGAAACAGGGACAGGCCATAATGGTCCATTTTGGAATTTAAATTTGGTTGATTTGATGTAAATAAAATAACCGTGCTGCCTAGTTTTCAAAGGATCGTTTACTTTTTCTGAAAGTAGAGTATGCTTTTGGAAAGCGCACAGGCATCTTTCCGGATGAACGGCTCCGTGTGCAACAATCAAGTTATTACCTTTTAATTAACAAAGCTTTATAAAGAATTTCAGTTCAGAATTACTAAACAAAGAAACTATACAAGCCCCAGATGAGATCTAAACAGTTTCCAAAAGACATTAAAAAAGAGAAAAATACTGGGCCACATGTTTTTTCTTACGTCTCTTGAGTCCATTTATTCCAGACATCTGATGTGCAATTCAAATTTCCAATAGTTTTAGGTAACCATGTCCAATTTAGAAACCGCAGCCTTCAGCTTAGCCTACCTACCTCCCAAATCAGTCCGGAAAACCAGAGCACTTGCTGATACTCTGCATTTTCAGATTTGCAGAGCTTTGTTATGTGTGTGCCATATATATTTGTGTTGAGTTTTCTGGCTCCATGCAATCCATTTAGACATATTTCATAGACCTGTAGTCAGTGGTCACAGTCAGATAAATTATAGTTTCTAATGGAGAGCCTGTTTGTGCTTTCAAAGAGTAAAACCACTATAAAATTGATCTCCTCTTTTGAAATGCCTTTGACGGCAGTTGTCGTATGGCAGTTCAGATGAGACGGAAGCAAAGGGCTCCCTGTGGATGAAGAACTAATGAGCTTTATTTCTGGCTCTGAGACTTGGGCTAATTTCTTAACCTTTCTGTGCCTGAGTGTTTGTATCTCAAACATGGAGATTAAACATGAGGGACAAAGCCAAACCGTGGCGGAAATCCTGAGTTCAGATATGGGCAAATAATGTCCTGCTATGTGCCCTTTCCTAATTCCCTGCAGAAGCCTCCTTGGTGAGGATTTAATGACATTTGGGAGGAGCCAGGTAAGGCAGAGGATGCATTAGGTGCTGGTTTCCATGCCACCCTTCTCAGCTTACTCCTAAAACCTGGGTCAGCCATCCCCACAGAGCCCAGCGCCCTGGTCGAGCTCGTACGGTGTCATTCCTGCAGAGGCTGGCATCAAACACCCTCTCTTCCAGGGCCCCAAGGAAATACTCAATGGTCAGATGTTACTTCCAAGAGAAGTTGGCTGAAGAAAAATTATGGAACAGATTCTCTGCTGCTAAACCGCAAAGTCAGAAGAGACTTCGACAGCCTTCAGCAGCGAATCCTGTTCGGCTGGTGAGTGGCCATTGCTTTATCCTGTAATCTCTCTCATACATCTCACCTATTTTTATTTTTCCAGCTCTCTTTCCAGTGGGAGTGCTCATACACAGTCACAAACTCTTCTACTGAGGAAAAAATGAGATTTGAATCAAATTTATTGCTGTTAATGTCTTTCAAATGAATCACGAATCAGAGGGAGCAGCTAGTGGTGGTGAAATGTCTGTTCATCCGCAAGGTAAAAGCAGCCTCTGACACTGGTGATCAGGGAAGAGGCCAGGAGTCGAGTGGGTCCTTGGTAGGGTTTAGGGACTGGGAACATGGAAAAGCAAAGTGGAGTTGGAAAAGTCGCCTGAACCATTTTGCTATCCTTTACGGTTTTCCTGAGCATCTCCCCCATTCTCCTTCAGGCAGAGGAGGCCTGAGCAGAATCAACATCCTTCCTTAAAAGTAAAAAGGAATAAAAGAGAGAATATAATAAATCAAGACATTCTCAGCTGATGCCTGGCTTGGGGTGATATTTATGTCCTTCAAAATCAGCAGTGTCAATTGCCACAGCCCCACTGACTTGGGAGGACTTGTCCTGATTTTAAGGACAGTGTCTGCAGAACGCAATGCATTCTGCAAAAAACAAGTAGCCAGATTATGGTCCCCCAGTGGGAACCCAACAGCAGACTTTCTTCAGCCTCTTTTTCTATATATACAAGGGCTGAGAAGTAAAGAGGGAAACGCTGAGTCTGCTAAAAACTGTTCAGATTCTTGTGGGTGCTTTGGAGGAGCTGGTATACAATTATGAGGCCATTCTCTCTGCTGGCAAATTAACAGCTTAGAAAAATTACAACAGGGGAAAAAAAGAAAAAAGACATGGAAATTCTGTTAATGAAACAGAACAATGAAAATCAAAGCTAAAGATGGAAGGAACTGAGTGGGCCCCATCCAGTTCATTGCCTGCTAGGCTGGATTTCTGCCTATAGTAATTTATGCCATAGCCTTGGAAGTGAAAACAGATTTCATTTACTACCGAACAGTACTACTCTGTGTAGACAGAGTTCATGGCCTCGTAGCGTTTCTGAGAAGGTAGTGTGGGATTATTGCTCCCACTTTGCAGATGGGCACGGTAATGCTGCTTGAATTCTTAAATTTAGGCTCTGGTGATGGGGAATCTGAATTAGGACTCAAGTGTCTGAGGGCTGTTCCTTGTCTCCTGCTGTCAGAGTGCTTGGCCACTGTAGGGAGTGTTGAGATCGTAGAGGTCCCAGTTAAGACTGGTGTTCATGTGTGCAAGACTCTGCATGAAGATCATCCCTTGTCCCAGGGATTTATCTCTCAAGGGTTTGATGGCAGAGTTGGACGTAAGATGCTCCTCTGATAGGCAAAAATCAACTTTCAGCTTTAACTACACTTTAAGGGGGAAAAGTAATCAGAAACTTTCAGCTTGCTTTTCTTTTTCACTAGTCTGACTAGTACCAAGGAGAGCCCAAAGCCATAGCCTGCCCTACCATCTAGCATCAAGACAGTGGATGGCGAGTCCCCGCGTCCTCACATCGCCACTGCTGCTACAGGCACAACCTTCCTCAGAGAGCTTTGGCCGTGAGAAATGCACACATTCTGATGCAAAATAGCAGAAAGCAGGTAAAATTAGCAATTGGAGAAAAGTTCCTATGGAAAAAACTATACGTTCCCTGAGAGCCAAATGAAAAAAAAAAACAAAACCAACCAACACTCAAACCCAAGCTTGCAGAGTCTGCTGTAATTTATGATATACCATATGAATCTAACTATAGAACTTCATTTAAAAATTTTATAAAGACTGTAAATCTACACTGAAATGTTCTAGGGACAATCTGCTGGCAGAAACCCACACTCTGCAGACTGACCTATGGGAGAACCACTTTGTCAAGGGCTTGATCCGAAGCCCACTGAAGACAATGGAAATAATCTCATTGACGTCAGTGGCCTTTAGATCAAAAAGCCCCCAAAGCCCAGCATGGAAAAACAAGTAGTAAGGAGAAGCAAACTGCTCTAATCAATAGATGCTGCTGTATGAAGGTCTTTAACAATAGCTTAATGGGCCATGATGAGCTGCTTTGGACACTTTTATTTTGTATTGTATGTATCTTATAATCTTTCTCCTGAAACTTTTAATGGAATTTATCTCACTGGAGAGTTTGGGAGAACATCTGCTGCAAATGATGGGTAAAGACATAAGCTGTTGTGGGTGGGGTGAGCCTCAGGAGATTCACAGTTTGGGTTTGGCTTCTGCTTCAGATTCTTATCTGAACTATACAGATCTCCTGTGGCTGCAAAAATTGGACTGGAAATCACAAGAGTACGAGACTTCTTGTGAGATTTCCAGCACTTTTCTTATGGTTTTGACTGAACACCAGATGTGGAAAAAATATTTAACAAAACTGGATGCAGTTTTTTCATGTCTGGTTCTAAAAAGGGATGAAGGTTCAGGAATCTAATTTTATCCTTTCCAGTTTCACTCCTTGCTAAGATTCAGTTGTAGTTTAAAAAAAAAAAAAAAATGCAATTTAAACCCAAAATGTAGCTATTGCAACCAGTCCCTGAAGAATCGTTCAAGTAGATGAAACTCTAAATATTACATTGACCATGAACAAAATTAAAACCTTATGCCTTTGGCAAGTGGAGTGCAAAGAATGAACAGGGTGAATGGTGACCATTAGGAAACATCCACTAATATTCTTTCCCTTCAAAGATTATTTTTATTTGCTTTCCATGCAAGCGTATTCACATTATTGACCCTTTCCTGCCTGCTTCCACCAAACGACCAACCTCTTAGGCTTTGCCTAGCACAGATATTTTTAAGAATACTTGAGCAATTGTGCTTGCCACGTGGAAATTTTAAATTTTACACCTGACCGCAAAATTTCCTATTCATCTAATAGACTTTGCAGGCTGCTTACACAAGCCTACATTACCTTTTGGGTGTAACACCACTACTGGCATGCTGAGTCACTAACCAATGGCAAATTCTTCTAATCCATACATTCTACATGTTCTTCGCAGACAACTCACAGCTAGAAAGGAGGGTCACTTTATTAGGTGGTTTACTCTTATTGTATCACCTACTCACGCTTGCTTTTAAACTGCTGGTCTTTCACCAGAGAGGGAAAGAAAAGGGGTTTTTGAATCCAAATAGTGAAGATAGGTTAGGGGAGCTCTTAAGTCACAGGCAGATTTCACAACACGTGTAGGCATCTTTGGGTGATGGAAGGTGGCCTGAAGTGAAGTAAGTGACGTATCTCGAAGGATTTGGACCACAAATGTTGGGAGCAAAGCTGAGCAACAAAAAATCAAACAAATCAAAAGAGGAAAAAAAATTTTAAAATGGCTGGGCTGGCGCCGATGTTGCCCACTTGATTGTTTTATCACTCCTGATTGATTGCCTCTGAAATTTTTGGTTTCAGTTTGGGACAGCAAGTTTGTCCCTGTAGGGTACATAAAGCCAGGCTGAATGGAAACTGAGCTGGCATAACTTTTAAACTCATTTGGTGTGTAGTCTCACATACAAATCAAACATGATCGATGAAAAGGCAGAATATTATCTCATCCAGAAGCTGTGGAGCAGTGACCCATAGCTCCAGCGCCCAAGGGGACTGTCTAGAACTCACCATGTCTTGTCATTTTACTGAATTTTTGGCAATATTGGGATGTTTTCTTCAAAGAGCTAGAGCCAAGCCTTCTGTGAACCTCCACTGTCATTTAACAAACAGCAAATAAACCAACTGATAATGGCAAGAAACAGCTCCGATGTGTGGACACCGATGCTGGAAAAGGATGGGGAAGAAAAACCCCGGGGTTTTTTTTTAATCCTATTAATCTGGGAGGAAGGAAGAGCTTTGGTGAGCTTTGGGAGATTTTATAGATGTCTCCTTGGGTCCCGGGAAGGAGCAGTTTGCAGAACAAGACGTGCCAAGACCCTGTCAGTGCCTCTGCTCCCACTGGAGATGGGGCTCCCAGTCCCGGCAGGCACAGGGCAGGTTTTGTGCTGGGGGAGGCAGCTTCCTCAGGAGCTGCTTTCTGTGTGTGCATGGGGAGATGAAATCACACTGCTTCTTCCTAGAGGCCTCGGAAATGTCCACTGGGATGGACCGTCCAAGAAAAATACTGGTTTTTTTGAAATGCAGCTTGGGAGAGTGCTAAAAAAGGCTGCAGAAAAGGGTAAGGAGAGGAGGGAAGAGCCCTCCCACTGCTCTCCCCGCACTTTGCTTGCAGGGCTGTACCTCCAGCCCATGTGGAAGTAGTTACCTCCAAATAACACATCCTGCGGGACTATTTCTAGTCATTTCACAGAAGCCTTATTAAAAAATAGAGACTTTATTAACCTGAGATTCAGGGACTTGAATTCATGATAGAGGCTGTAAACTCTCAGCCTATGGTTCAGTTTTACAAGGACGATTTGAGGGTTGGAAAAGGAAATCTTGTGGAGAGAGGCTTAAGGAGCTCAATTTGGTGAACTTAGCAAAAAAGCAGATCATGCAGTGACCTGACTCTGTGCAGTAAATGCCTTTGGAGGAAAAAATACTGTGTACAAAAGGGCTTTATAGTCTAACGGGGGAAAACATAACGAGATGCAATGGCTGGAAATTTAAGACAGGCAAAATTGAGAGATTGGGAAGGGAGAGGGGGCTGACTGCTGGGACAGACTGTTGAAGGGGGCTGGGGATTTGTCATCCTTTTGCATCTTGAAATCAGTACTGGAGGCCAGCCCAGATGACTTTGGTGAAACATATAGTAGTAGGCTCAATTAGCGAGTGAATGTGTGAAATTATTTTCTTGGGGATTTATACTAAGCGTTAAACTAGATGATCTGAATTGTCCATTTCAGCCTCAGAAATGGAGGAAAGATGCCAGAAAAGGAGCTAGATACCTAAATTCTACCAAACTGAATTGCTGGGGCCTCTGGGCCCCTTTAGAAATGCTGTAAGGGAGAGGAGAAATGGTCTGTTCTGAGTGCTGGGCTTACAAGAGGGACAGACAGAATGATGCATGCCATCACACGCTGCTAGCACAAACCCATTTGTAGCTGGTTTTTCTTCTTGGCCCCTCCAGCATGCTTTTCTTTTTTATATTTATTTTTTTGAAACTAAAAATATATCCTCAGAAGCATTAGTCACTCTGCCCACATATTAATAAATTGCATAATGATGCCACCAAGCATCCAAAAACCTTTCAAACTGTTATATATTATTTCTTTCAATAATATTCTAAAAGGCCAGTGAGGCTTAATGGAGCCACATGGTATTGTATTTAATCCAGAAATCTGGAACTGTCTAAAATCTCATATATAAATTAAGATAATATACAATATGTTTTTTCATTTAATTTGGTTCTCCCCATTTGGGTAGGCTATAACTCTGTAGGGCTGTGTCTTTTGCAAGAGATTTTTGTCTACCGAATCTCAGATTTGTAGTGTTGCAGTCGCTTTTAATTGCTCATGGCTGTTCTCCATAATAACTCAGCCAGTCCTTTGCCAGCCAAAGGAAAGTTTAATGGAACCACAGTTTAACTGGGCAAAGTTTAAAAATTATGCAAGTTACAAGAGATTTCCCGGGACTTTTCCTTACAGCCTCTCCCACATGGCTTCTTTTGTGTTGCTGCTGAGAATCTCACTGCCATGCAATGGAGATGGTGAGCTCTGTAGAGCATTGAACACTGTTTTGCAGGTGTTTCCTTGACTCTCCTTGGACCCAGCTGGGTATCTGGCATTTACACACAGGAATTTTTAGGAGATCAGGAACTATTGAGTGAAGAAATCCAAGTCCATGTACAAATTTTTCCGAGGCTGGAAAAAACATAAGGGCTTTAGATCTGAGTTTTGGGTGTGAGGCTTTCTTTCGTAAGTGTCACATCTGAACAGGTCCGCCTCTGCTGTACAGTGTCTGCAGAAGGTTTTCACATACTCTGGCAAGTTATGGCAGATATCACAGGTTATAAGATACAAGGGGGTTAATAAATGCTACTTCTTCCTCCTCCTTTCTTTTCATTCAAAGTTCCCTTCATGCTTTCAGAAGCTCTGACTATCACTGCACCAGGGTGGACAAGGCTGTGGAACAGGAACTGTGTAGGTGAGGATCACAATTCATGTATCTTCTTTTTCAAGTCTTATAATTTGTAAGCCTAGTGACCCAAAAAATGCACACCCATTTGCTGGTTTTAGAGATAAAGTGCTTCAAAGATGGAAGGAGAAAAGTATATGTTCTTGGGTATATTCTGCTCTGCAGTTTGACATCCTGCAGCAGAAGAAAGCCAGGTGTGGAAACAAACTGAGTGAGATGATTTCTTGTGGGGTCAGTGGAGTAGATGCAATGGAGATGCAATGGAGGTGCTGAAATCTCGGGCATACCTTTCGTTTGAGAGAATGTGTGGGAGAATTAAACACATTCTGGAAAGAAAGAGGTCTGTGCATTACAAGTGAACAGCTTTGAATGGTATGAGCCCAGGTTTTGGTTGATCACGTGAATAAAACTTCTTTCAGGCTTAAATACTTCTGTTTGTCATTTCTGGGTTTTTTTTTTCAGTTGGCTTTGAATTTTCCTTGGCTTCGTCAGGACTAGACCTGACCTTGGACAGAAATATTCTTGAGGCTATAATCTGGTTTTGACAAACTTTTGGTAGGAGCAGGGTGTATGGAGGCCCCTTGCTCTCCCCATGTCCACAGAACAGGTCTGGTTTTGGAAAGCTGTGTGATAGATTCTTATTATATTTACAACTCTCCCTATTTTCTTTCACTCCTTTCCCGATGCCCTGCTCACCAGAAGTGCAATCTACAGCTTTCTCATCAGTCGATGGAGTATGGGTAAAGCTGCTTGGCTTGTGTGTCCTAATGCCTGTCCAAACTGGGCTCTGCATCACTGCTGCTGCACAAATATCAAACTGCAATCGTAATAAGCATCTCTAAGTGCTTTATTTAACACCAGATTTGTTATACTCAGAGTTTCCCCCCTAGAAATATCTGGGTGATATAACCAGATTTGTGTTGGTCTTACAAACTCCAGCATGGAGGGCAGCTCAGTTCACAGCAGCATGCATTGCTTGGGAGGGAGGAAGATTACCTATGACACCATGAAACTTCATAAGCAGTAGCTGTGAAGAGAAAACCGGGAGCGAGCATGGGCCTTGAGGCCACCACAGCCCCATCGCCTCTGCCCAGGAGGCACTAAGCCTTCCTCACCACTTCTGTCCTCTCCTGGGTCCTTCGGGACCCACCATGAAAGTCCAAGTTTGCTCCTGGGTCCAGCACTTGTAAAATGCTCCTCTAGGGGGCAAGTGAAAATTTACTCATTTTTGAGCAGGAGAGCAAGGTAATTTTCTTGCGGTCCAGTAATTCCCCCAGTTTTTATTGCTGGCGTTACAGACCAGCTTCTCCGAGGTGCTGGGACTTTGCCTATATTGCATCCTTCTTCCCATCCAGTTCCAACAATAAAACCCTCGCATTTTTTGATCTCTGGCTTTCATGGTTGCTGACACACTCTGGAAAATTTAAGAAGGGTGCAAGGAATGGGTTAGTCACACTTGTTAATATTTATCCCATTGCTGAAGGAGCAGGGCTGACCTCAGAGCTTGGGCTTTGGAGAACAGTTATGAGAACAATTCCACCCAGCTGAAATGAAATCTGCATGCAAAGCTCGTTTGGTGCCTGGAAAGAGCTAGAAGGAAGTAAAGGTCTTAAATGATATATTTCCGCAGTTAACATTTTGTCCTGTTTACAGAATCTCACCAGAATACTGGGGGTTTTGTTTTGTTCATATGTTTTTCATAAGGATAAATATCCATGCAGTTTAAACATTTTCATTAGATTCAGACAAGAAGGAGGATATGGGGCTATTTTTTTCTTTAATTGTTGATCTCTCTTTTTCTTTTTAATGGTTATTTCTTAAAACACTCTTCAGAAATAAAAAGTCAGGTAAATCAAAGAGATGGGGAAAGTGATTTTCTTTAATTATTCTTAGAGCAATTTTGAGTAATGTAGGCTAAATTAAAAAAATATACAAGCAGGATATTTTGGCTGGGAAGTATGTGTAATGTATGAACAGCAGGAAAAAAAAAACCCTTTCCTTTCTAAATAGAAAATCTTTGAAAGTAACAGGGGGAAACTGATGGGAAGGGCTGAAGTCCATATATTCCCACCTCCTCCGCCTTGTGCTCTCTTAAAGGTGAGCTGCAAAATGCAAAAGAGAAATGTGTTAAATTCAGATGACTCGCTCGGGTGTCAGGAAGTGGCTCGAACAACCACATGAAGTTAACTAACACATTTCTAGTTTTTTTTGTTCATCCCCCCCCCTCCCCTGCTCTTCCCGTGAAATCTGTTTTGTTGCTGCTGTGGTTTCTGCCTCCAGGCAGGAGCACAGGCACTTGTCCACCCGAGCAGCACCCCGAGACCCCCCCGGGGCTTGCAGGGAGCCAAGACTTTCTGGGAGGATTTTCCAGAAACTAAGAAAGGCGGAGACTTTTAAAAAATGTATTCCTGATCTAAACATCCTGGCTACAGGAGAAACGAGACAAGCTGTGAGGAATTGTGTGGTGAGCTTGCATTGGTTTGCCGTTCATCTTTTGTCTGGTCAATCCATCTTATTATCATTCACCTGCTCTGCTCTAGGTCTTCTTCAGCGACATGGTTCCTGGCATCCATGATGTTTAATACCATGGCCACAGTAACCCAAAATGTGAGTAATGCTGTGTTTGCCAATGACTGCTTTCAGCTGTAGACATGGAGCGAAGCAGTTGGATGTGGGGAAATGCTTTTCGATCTGCAAGTGGCAGAACTTGGTTTGCAATTGGATGTGTGAGATGAGAATAAGTCTTATTTAAAACACTTTGAAAGTGGATTAGGTCACTGAAAGAAAGTCTGAAAGGCAAGACACCTTGATCCGTCAGAAACAGTGCCACTGCCCATTGCAACGTTTCCTATCCCATGGACCAAGCACCCTGCAGAGCCCCACACCGCAGCGGCCGCGCAGGGGAAAAGGCACAGACACGTGGCTGTTTCTCATTAGCTTCCACTTTTCTCTCTGGAAATGCTCCCTGTGTCTTTCTCCCCCCTGCTTGGCAGCAGGTGGGCTAGGGAGAAGTTTTAAATCTAAATGGAATGGAGTTATCTGATCTACAGTAGGTAGATTTTTCATTTGAAAAGGCAACACACAAGAGTCCTGTGCATTACCTTGCATCAATATAATATACACATGCACACATACCATACATTTATGCCTAGGATATAAAAATACCGTATTAATGCGATGCTGTGTATGTGTCTGCATAGAGCTAATTCATGTACTACAGCACGCTTATCAAAGGACATTCCTTAGTTGCACACTAGTACTTTTTAATTACTGATTAAGTTGTAAGACTTGTTGTAACAACTAGTCTCTCTGCTGAGTTATGTTCTCTTTGGCTACAGCGTGAGTGACTTCTGCAGCATTTCCTGATTTTAGTTTTCTGTCCTTTAATAATACATGAGACCTCCAAATTTAGGGTTTTTTTAAAAGAATAAACCCAACTACACATCTGAGACTCTTTAACGAAGGAAAGCCAAAATGGTGTATAAAAAAACCCGGCTGCTCTCCCTCTCTTAGGGCCACTTTGGTTCTGTTTTCCCTTCTAACAAATTTTTCAGAACTGTTCACTCTCTATTATGGCCAGAGAAACAAACTGTGGATTTGGAAATATCTCTGTAGCTCAGTCTCTGGAAGAGAAAGTAAGTAAATTGAAATAAAAAGAGAAAGTGAGTATTAGTCCGTGTTTCTCCTTTGGGAGAAAGATTTAATGAACTTAAGAAGGAGGTTCTGCTCCTACTTAGTGTTGAATTTCATGAAGTTGCCCAACTTACCATGGCTCAGTGGAGGAGGTGCAACATTTGATAAAACCATAACAAGAGAAATTCAAGAAGCAATCCCTTTGCAAGGAGGGGTGGTATTTGTGCAGAGGATCACTACTCCTTCCATTCTTTAGCTCTGGTTTTTTTTTTTCTTTCTGGTGTAAGCAGTTGTCAGCAATGGAGGAGGAGAGAAGTTAACACAGCAGCGTAGGGCCTTTGGGCCAAATGCATGAAATATCTGTCTTGACGCATTTGCGGAGGTGTCTCTGATGTCCCCCTCTGGCAGGAGCAGCGGTGGCCCAGGGCTGAGCAGTGGCTGCTACCGGCTTTACCCTCGGAGTCACTGGTTGGTGACACCGAGACGCCCCGGCAGCAAGACACGGTGACAGCATGGCTGGATCCAGGCAGGTTTGGCAAAGCACAGCCATGAGCTCCAGACTGACATGCCCTGGGGTCTGCACACTGTGATGTTCGTGGTACCTTAAACATCATAAACCTGCTACCCTGCCTTTCCTGTTTCATAAAGTCAGAAAAAAAACCAACCACTTGATTTTTGACCTGCTCCTTTCTTTTTCAAGGTGTAGTAACAATATCCCCTTCACATCCTGCTCCGACAGCCCAGTGGAAAGAGAACGATCTTGTGCTGCACTATCTTACCCAAACCTGTTAGGTGATAACTGGATGTAGCAGGAGATAAGGATGGGATTTGATTTAGTTGAGGGAGAAGGGTTTTTACATTGAAGTGTTGATGTTGAAATGTATTCCTGCACACAGCAGCAGTAGCAGAGCTGGTTCAGGGAAGGGTCGAGGCAGCTGTTTGAGTTACTGCATTATCCTGCATCCCTCCAGAAAACCTGCCTTCCCCATGAAAATCCTGATCATCTGACATGGCCACAATGACGGCAAGATGTTATGACCACGATTGCTGTATGTAGCCTTTTTTTTAATCGCCACTTGCCTTGTCTGTTCTGGCCACCTTACTTCTGGGTGGTGCAGGGCTGGTTTCTCTGGACTCATTTATTCCTCTATTAATACAGCGCAGCCATGCCATGGTTTCCCTTTGGCAGGAGGCACTGCATGCCAGAACTCATGTTTGCAACACATCACGGTGCAGCAAGCACCTCCAAAATGTTCATTCCTATTAGAGCTGGTCTCCTTCTCTTTGCAGCCTTCCCCTCCCATGACATTTAACATCACCACCCCCTTCCCAAATTACCAGTTATTGGAAGTTTTAAAACTTTATAAGATGCAATGGCTTCATTTAGGCAGCAAAGCTATGTATTGAAATATGAATTAGTAGCGTGTGTATCGGCAGGATAGACCATCTGCTGTGCTCAGCACCCGGGTTTGAAGCTGGTTGGCTGGCAGGACAGCATGTGTTTACAGAAAACCCTAACAGTTGTAAAGGAGCCATTTAGGTTTATCGTGTCAATTCCTGTACAACTCCACGAGGAGAGATTCCTTTCACAAACTTGCATAAAAAAGACAGATAGACTAGTTTTGACCTCTCTCAAAACATTTGACAGTTGAGCTTGTGGCAAGGATAAAATATCTAGAACAGCAAAAAAAAAATCTTGTCATTTCCCCCTCTTAAGCATTACTCCTTAAATGCAACATCCATTCATAGCTTAGTTCTTGCATTATAATTTAACTGCCTTTTATTTTCCTTCTGAGATGCAAACACAGGAGCTGTACATGATTTTCATACCATATTATGTGAGCCATTGTGAAAAAGCTGGCCGAGTAATGGCTCCATTTCAACATGATGCATATGCCAAGATACAGAGATCATTTATTTTTCTTAAAAATGAAATGAGGATGGAATTAAAAATGTTATGTTTTGCCTATATGAGCAATATTCCTCTAATCAACTGTTCCAATTATATTGCCTCTTTGTAGCTTCTCTGTAATACAAATTGTCCAAGGGAAGACACGTGGTAGCACACCAAAGGGGTTTGCGCTGCTGCATAAGCATCCCTCTTACCTGGGCTATCACTTGCAAAGCACCAATATACCAAAGACAGGGCAGAATAAAACCAGATTGGCCCTGGGGATACTTCTGGACTGTTACTTTCTCATGCATGGAGGAATGATTAAAAAAACAGCCTCTTTAGTGAATGTGCTGAAACCCTTGCCACTGTTTAGCAGGCATCTATATTGTACATATAATTCATGTGCATATGGATGGAGAGTAAAAAGGGAATGTTCTTCTCTGTAAAGCTGAGGCTGAGACCAAGCCCTTCGGTCATGGTGCCACATGCGTGATTCTGACTGGCTGTTGGATTGAGGAGATAAATTAAGAAACAGCCAGATTTGACACATCTCTGAGATAACTCATTCCAATGTGCAAAAGAAAAAAAAAGTATCTTAATATACTTAATATATAGGCCTTAAGACTTCAATCAATTTTTTTAAAAACATGCTAGTTCCTTTTGATGGAAAACCCCTTGAAGCAAAATGAAAGCTGGCAAGATGAGAGATGGCAGGCTGGGGGAGAAAGCTCGCTCTTGCAAACATAGCCCCACCAGCCACCTGTGTTACTAAGACCCCATGTATGGATGCTTTAGGACTGGTAACACGGAGGAGATCATAAACTGCATAAAAAGTGAGTGTAACTGATACCCTAAATAGGAACACAGTATAGTATGTTAGTAGTTCATGAAGGGCCCTGTGGCTTATATGAGGCAGTCAAGCCTGAGTAAGGACAGGAGACTGGTGGGATGAAGAGAAAGTTACCCTTATATAGTCCAGGTGTTGTGCTCATTAAAATCCTCTGTCTAGGTCATGCCTTGGGTGCTTAGATATGAAATACAGATGAGGAATTGCTTTTTAGTATCATAGAGGTTTAGATAACTTTTACTTACAATCTTGTATATCTATATGTACATGTAGATATGTGCGTGTATGCATATGTGTGTACATATATACGTAAGTTCAAATCTCCTTTAACCTGACGAACAGCTGCCCATGCTGGTGAGAGTCAGGGATTTGGTGCTTGGTAGTGGAGCAGAACAGGGTGAACCAGGACTGTATGACCCCAGGAAGGCACCAGATTAGTCCCAAACCATGAGCTCAGGCTCTCTCCTGGTGATTGCATTTCATATTTAGGGACATCGAGGAGTGCAGGGTGTCTCCTGCCGAGTTGCACAGGGTTACTGCAGAGGAGTTAAGTGCCCAGGACTCGATTTGGGGAACAGTGCATCACTTGCCAGACCCCTCGGTGACCATAGGGTGCTGTTGGCAGTCTCGGCCCCCGCTAAAAGCAGTTTGTTAATGCAGCTGGGAGAGCAGAGCCCTGTAAGGTCATCTGGAAGACAGGTTGGTGACCCAGCTGTTGGGTCCACCTCTCTGCCTTCGGGTGCCCACCTTGGCCGTTTAAATTAAGACACTTTCAGGGCAGACCACAGCAACCTTGTTTCAGAAGAAATTGCCTGGCCCTGGAAATCTGCTAGAAAAGGGCCATTTGGGGGAGGTAAGTAGCTGATTCAGTTTGCACAAGGTGCCATGGATGGGTCATCTGTAATGATGCCTAAGGCTAAATCCTATTTTACATTTGCAAAAGTTAGAATCCAAAATTTCATTTTCTTATTTAATGCTTGTGCCTCCAGTTTCTTGTTCTGATTTTGTTCTTGATTCTATTTGTGATCCAAGGTAACATATGGCTGCTTTACCCATGGACTAGAAACGCAATGACTTTGGGTGTTGCATTTCTATGCGCCATTGGTCTATTATTATTATTGATGATTGATGGTTGGACTCGATGATCTTAAAGGTCTTTTCCAACCTAAATGATTCTATGATTCTATTATGATGATGATGATGATGATGATGATGATGATGATGATGATGACTTCTGTTGGGGGGTATTCTTCTAATCTGCTTATTTCTGTTAGGTGGTAGAATACGGTTTAAAGAAAAGCATGACTATGCCTATGATAGCAGCATTTTTCTGAGCATCCTTCATGAACGCCTGCGGATGGGATTGGTGCATTTCCCTGCAAGGAGCAGAGCAGAGCAGCCACGCCACGTCATCTCACTGCCTATTTTCAGGCTGTGTGCTGTGCTCTCCTGGGTCAAAGCGAAAATGGGAGAGGATCCCAAGCCAAAGTGTGTGGAAGATGACTCACCAGATTATTTTCTACATTTCAAATATAACCCTTGCATTCTTGCCAATATATCGATACAGTCAAGCTCACCCTCCTGCAGCAAGTCTCATGTATTTATATTTATATATACTACGTAATGCCTCAGTAAATACATTTAGCCATTTTAAAAATTTTGTTTATCTTTATGTTTTCACATTTTTTACTCCCAAACAGGCACTGAAAGACCAAAACTGCAACCCACCCAATGCAATTCCTGTAAACACAACGTACCAAGGGTTCGACTAATGACATCTTTGGTACCCATGATCGTTCCCATTTCAGGACTTACTGAAACTGGTCAGAATGGCTCTGGAGTACTGGGCAGCCCATGACCCGTCTGACTTTGAGGAAGGAAAAAGCAGCTCAGCTGAGGTATGTTCTTACACAGAGAGAGGGCAAATGGAGGACAAAAGCAATGCAACCAGGGCTGGGAAGGAAGGTATCTTTGCTCCTCTCCCTTGTATACTGATGATGCTCTGCAAAACCCAGCCTAGCTCCCATCTGCATGTCCCACTGTCTATTTTGGGAGCGAAGAAGGGAATGGGGTCAGGTCTGGGAGGGCTGAGTTGAGGCCGTTGTTATTGGGGAAAATGTGAACGCAGAACTCACAGTAAGGAAATTAGATTGATGCCCCAAAGGAAGACTTCACCATCAAAGCACCTCGTCTCAGGGATCATTTTATTCTCAGAAAGTGGGACATAAATGCAGAGTTAATTGTGACCGGAACCCATAGCAATAACCTGTTTATGGGAGAGCTCTAGTCCTAGTCTAGAAGTGCCGTAATCTTACCCTGCCATCTAAAATTTGTTGCTTTATTAAGATTACATTCTCGGCCAAAAAAAAAAGAAGTGAGTTAGTTTGATATGTTTATTGCCCTTTGTCAGGATGGCAATATTTTTTTCTGCTTTGAAAATAGATGTTCCTGCTTATATGCCTGTATATTTAGCCTTTCTTTTAGCTTTTTCATTACTGTTCCCTTTAATCATTTAATGAGGAGTGTTCAGGTTCCTGATGATTTAAAATTATGACTCGCAGAGACACTGGCAATATCTTTGCTGGAGTAACGTTGATCCTCTACTTTAGGGCTTTAAATTCAAACCACATGTTTTTGCCACTAACTCTGAAAACAACCCCTGGAGTTGTGTGACTGTCACTAGAATATAAACCATAGCTATTCTGCAAACAAAAGCCGCAGTATTTAAATTGTGGTTACAGTCAGAAAAGTGACTATTTTAATCATTGCTCTGGTTTACTCAGGAGATCTGCTCCCTCTGCACATTCCAAATATCTCTGCAGATTTTTATAGACTGAAAGGAGATTTTACTGCTTTCCACTCCTCTTAGCCCCACAGAGGCCAGCCAACACGGGGCGAGTGAGCCAGATTTGTTCCAGACTCACACATCAGCAGGAGTGTGAGCTGAATTCCCGCGGCAGGACCTGTCGAATGGATGATGTGCCCGCCAGGACGAGCAGCCACACTTTCATGCCCCATGAGAGCTTGTGGGGTGCACGGCAGTTAAGGAGGGGGAAAAAAATAGAAAACCAAACCCACAGTGTTATTCCTATAAACTGGATTGTTTTAAAGAGAAAAAAAGTCCCTGAAAGGCCTCTTGGGCTGGAAGGGCTTTTTTGAGTGCAGCTACCTGGATGCCACCCTACTCCAGGGGTAGGGGCTCTGGGCAAAGAAAAAAATACATTTTTAAAAAATGGCATTTGATGCAGAACTGGGAAATTGAAAATAAGAGGGTGCAAAAGTCTCAAAGGGATTTTCTTTTCCTGCTGGCTTTGAGGAGATAATTCAGTTCCTTTAACATCTCCCTTATGCGGACACTTTCTTACAGCTTTCTGGATGCCGAACTTCAGCCTCTTTGGGCTCCTATAACCAAATCACTGCCTCCCCCTGACTCTCAAGCCCCTCTTTTGTGTGTTTGCTACATCAGGAATCAAATCCCATTTAGAGGGTGGCTGCTTTAACTCACTATCTGCATTTATGAAATGTAATATATGTATTTTGTTTCTGAAAAAACTCCCATTACGGTATTGGGAATGTTTCACTGATATATGTGTATTCGAAATAAATGTTGGTAGGAGAAGACCTAATTCATTTTAGATGGTTTTATTAGGCGTTTCTTAACAAATCCCAGAGTATGTAAATGAAATATAACTATACGTACATATTCATCAGTCTGTTCTTGGAATTAAATATGAGCACTGTGACATTTGGTTTTAAGGAATGACTAATTAACATGTGTGCAGGATGTTCTCATCTTCCTGCTTTGGAGTCCCAGAGTCAGGGAAAAGCAGACAAAACATATTTCCACTCTTTCTATCATGGTTTGCAAAGCAGAAAGCCGTTCCCGACAGCCAAGAACTTCTCAGGCTTTTTTGTACCTGTTGGGTGCTGACACAGGGCCCCTTCTTGAGCATTTACTGTTGTTAAATGTCATCTCACCCGTGCCGGGGCCAGGATCACGTAAAAAAAAATCAGCTGTGCATCTGACCTGGCTTTTAATAATTGCACCAACAAGGTGAAGAGCAGGACAACTTCTGAAGTACAGCCATTGTTGCAATGGGATGCTGTAAAACTGGGCTGAGCGCTAAGATGCTCTCCATCCCCACCGTCCTGGTGACGCTCTCCAGGAAAACCTGGGCTGGATCCCGCGGGGATATTTGGGGTTTTGCTGCCTCAACACCGCGCTCAGGAACACCGGGCTTAACTACGCTGCCTGTGAAAACCCAGAGAAAAACCCACTTTTCTTTTCAGCAGGGCTGGCTCAATTTGCTTTTGTGCGGGAGCAACGTGTGTGCAGGGCGCACAGATTTTTTCAGCAGAAAAAAAATAACTAAAAAAAACCAAACCCACCATAATTTCTTTCTGAGGGTGCTGGGGGAGGGTGGGCACACCACACCGCCCCGTCTGAGCGCCCCAGAGAAGTTGACCAGAACAAATCTCAGCAGGAACACACAAACCTCTATTATACCTTTTAAAAAGCTCCCATTGAATGCAACCGGGCAGATGGGAAGGGCCCTTTTATTTCCTTTTTCTTTCTCCGCCTGAGTTCATTCTTTCCCTTTGGGGGAGCCAGGTTCAAAGAGATGCCAAAAGCATCAAAACCTTCCCAATAAAGTCCCTTTCACCTCCCAGCGGAGCAGGGCCGATCTGGGAGCGTGCTGGGAGCGCTGGGTCCGCCGGTGACTTTCAGGACTGTGTGTGGCAAATCGTGTGCACAGCTCCCAAAACAATACCCTGAATCGGACGTCTAATTCCCTGGAAATTAAATCCCTCAGCTGGTCAGGGAAAACAGGAGCCAAAGAGATTAAACAGTGCAGCAGGGAGAATCTTTGGGGTTGATTGGGGGGGGTTCTTGTGAGTTTGTTGGGGTTTTTTTTTAGCAGAGAGGTAACAAAGTAGTGGTTTAGTATTGCTTCTGTCCCCATTTTAAATTCAACTATGCATCCCCCCCCTTGTCCCCCCAATTATCCCCAGTTCTCACTGCAATGGGGAAAAATACTTGTCCCGGCTCCGTGCTAATCACCCAACAGGTGAGTTCGGTCCTGGCAAGCACAGCCCCGTCTCACACTGCAGACTGAATTTCTGGGGCTGTGGGGTGGCTGAAGGGGGATTCTGCGGATGCAAACCCCTTCCCCACAGCCCCAAGCATCCCGCATCCCACTCCAGTCCCTGCTAGCACCCGCAGCCCCCAGCATCTCCCTGGCGCTGCACCAGCCACTGCAGCATTTGCTCAGTCCCAGGTTATTTAGCCCAGTGCAAACTCATCTGGGGCTGGAGCCGTTTGGGTGTCAGGGATGGCAGAAACAGGGCTGAGACATTCCCGTTGATATTTTGCGGATTTTTTTTTAAATATGAGAAGGTCCAGCCATGGATGCTGTGGTGCGGCGCAGTGAGTGGCTGGATGCTGGATAAAAGCACAGTCTCTGCTCCTTAGAAAGCAATCTTTCCCTGCAGGGATGCTTTTTAACTGCTACAAGTCAAAACTTAGCGGGCCTAGCAGTGGCAATTTTTGGTTTTTCCCTTAAAAAAAAAAGCAGTTTCCTATGTGTTTTTACTGACAAAAGCCTGAAGCTTCCTTTATATGCTTTATTTTCTTTCTCCTCGGAAACGATCGTTAGACAAAAGCAGTTTTGCTGCTGGTTAATCAAGAGAGTGATGTGGCCCTGCATTTTAATCCTAAACCAATTAGCAGGATTTGACATCATGCCATTAGACTGCTTGAAACAAAAATCAAGGACAGCGTAATGCAGCTAGAAAAGAACAATAACCATCAGCGCTGCCCTGTCAAAGGGGAAGGAAGAAATTTGGCTCTGTGTGTAATTTCCAAGTAAGCCCTTCCCTCAAACCTGAGCATTCAAATGAGGGAGCTAAGTAATAATGAGAGGGGAAAATGTTGAATCTCTAATCACATTACCCTAAACTGCACCGGTTTTAAAAGCAGAAATCACTATTCTTGCTCCAGAGCCGATGCAAATTAGTTGCATTTTTAAATCCTGAGTTCTGTTTTATGATTTCTTTAGCGGGTGTTTCGTGCTTTGCTTTGCCGGCAGGTTGCACGCATGCCGGGAGCGGCAGCATCTCTGATGCAGATGTACAGTGAGGGACCCTGATGTGAACACGCCAGCATCCCTAAGAAACAGCTTCCTGGGCACATAAATGTTTGCTTTGTCCAAACCACCCTAAGATAATTAATGAACGAAGCACCTTTTAGCAACCGTACTTTTTGCTGGCGGAAATGCACCTTACGGCTGGTCCCACAGCGGCGCTGCAGCCTGAGCCAGTGGCAGGAGCTGGAGCCAGGCTGGCAGGCATTAGCCTGGCCACGGCTGCTGCCTTCAGGCAGAAATAAGCCTGGCGAAGATGTATGGTGAGAACAAAAATGCAGGAAGGCCCCGGAGTGCGGTATTTGAGGGATGAATGCCTAAAGCACATCGGGGACTCCGCGCCTTGCTGCGCTCTTGAGGCTGGCAGCGGAGAGCCGGAGCAGGAGTGAAACCCAGCGTCTCATAAAGCAGCATATGGATAAAACTCAAATGGATGAGGTTTTATATCCTGTGCAATATTTTCATTGATATTTATTTTGATTTAATTTGGCTAATGTGCAGGAAAAATGAAAATGCGCCATGCTCTTCAACAACTGATAAGGAGCTGAATGCTTTTTAAAATTAGTATTCCCACATAGGCGGCGATCTTTAAGGTCTGCCCAGCAACTGTGCTGGAAAATCATGAGTCACTCCATGTAAATGATGGGATGACCCTCAGAGCAGCAGATTTTTCTTAAAATGTTGAATTGTTTCTGTTAGCATTACAGTTTCTAGTCTTTCTGCTTCAGCCTTTTGTCCATAACTTAATTTTCCTTTTAATGAAAGTGGAATTTCCCACACCCTCAAACCACTTCAAAGAGAGGGACTTTAAAAAAAATTAATAAAATATGATGAAATTCATGATAAAATAGTGAAAGACGGCAATGGTCCTTATCCCCGCTTTGAGAGAACAGAGGCTGAAGTAGAGCCAAGGAGGACAGGATCGATGGTCACTAACTGTAGAGTGAAGTTGGAGACCTGGGTGCAAATCTCTGCCAAAGACTTCCAGGGCGAACCTGGGCAAGGGACAAAGACCTTCCTCTCTCATAGCTGCCATCTGCAATACGGGATAAAAAGAGTCCATTTCCTGCATGGGGATCTGTAGAAATAAAGGCCTTAAAACTGGTAAGGGGCAGCAGCAATGGCAGGGCCATGCCCAGGCTGGAGAGGAACAAAAAGTAATTCCCCAAAGATGTTAATGGCAGATAAATCTTCTGCCTTCCTGCCAAAGCAGCGCTTCCAAAGCTTCGTGGCTCTCAGTTTTGGGGGGATAAATTTGTGAGAGGAGGTTAGTGTGGGTACGGTGAGGAGGGGCTGGGGCATCCCACCAAGCCCCCCCTTCGCCCCCCAGGGCATCCCCCCAGGGCTGCCTCCTGCTACAAATCTGGGATTTTAATGTCCCGGTTCCCTTGCCTGTTAATAAAGGAACAAAAAGCACATTTGCCTTCTCAAGGGTGTTGTGAGACAAAGTTGGTAAGCGTTGAAAAGAAACCCAAACTGGAGGAGAAAGCTGGCTTTGTTGCCTTCGGACACAGACCACTGCAGACCTTGCTCAAATTTTGCTGTAACATCTCTTGAATGAAAACATGTTCTTCCCAAAAAATCCCATCAAACACGTCCTGACTTGAAATGGCTGCCAGGATAGTGAAAGGAGCTGCAGATTATAGATCCTTGGGGCTCTTGTGGCAGCAAAATGTTTGTCCCGTGGATTTGGGCTGGATCCAATGAATCCAAAAAGTGCTCAGAGTGACTGNAAAAAAAAAAAAAAGAAAAAGAGCTAAACAAACCAAAAAAGCAAAGCAAGAAACAACAGCAAGAAAACCCCTTTATATTAAAATAATAATAATATTGAGACACTGGCCAGGAAAAAGGAAATTCAGAAGGTCAAAGGTTAAACTGCAGCCTGAATCTTAAACTGAATTGGAAAGAAAAGGAAAGAAAATTAAATTCAATTGGTCAGACATTGTAAACTGGCCTTGGGGCTTAAAAAAGGCAAGTGCCCTCCAAGGAGAACAGCAGCACCAAACTTCTGAACCTTCAGAGTTGGTGAGGGCACCTTAAGGTATCATGCAAAAAGATAAGGTGTCATATAAAAGATTACTGATCCTGTATTTCTTCTACCCTGTATTTCACTATGATCTACAAAAGTAAAAGGCATATTTGCGTTTTTTAACTTTTATTGGTATCCCAATGTACGTTTTGTGATCACAACCTCTGGAGGAAAATAATGATTTTTTAATGAGAATAATTTTTAAAAGAGCTGTTCTAATCTTGAGAAAATCTGAAGACACTAAAAAAAAACTTTCTCTAAACCAAGACAAGGATAAAATGATCACAAAAGGAAGCAGAGTAAGGAGTCTACCCACAGTCTGATATAACTGAATTATTAATTACTGAAAACAATTAAAGAAATGGCAGCTTTAACAGAATGGTGGTTTTCTGCTGTATTCCAGGCAAGCAAATATATTAGTCAATGTCTGAGGTGGTAATAGGATGCAGAGAAAACACTGCAACTGCTTAGTGGTTTTCAGGTGCATATTACATATATAAAGACAGAGGGTTTATGCTTAGTGAAAATCAAGACTTGCCTCTGAGATCTTTGGTTTTGTTTGTTTAATTCCTAGCCTCAGAAAACAAAATGTTTTTTTTTTAAATGATTTGTCCATTTTTGGTTTTCAGCTACAAAGTCAGTCTCCTTAGGCTTGCATTAATTTGATGTGCATCCATCTTAATTCAAGTTGATCCATGTCAATCTTGGCAGCATATCGACAGCAAACAGGAGCAAAACACTATTCAGCAAACTCTGCCGTACCAGCAAAACCAGGGACAAAACAGAAAACCTGGGGTCATCTCCTGGAATCAGTTCCTGGGCTGCAGCTCAGTCTTTGTATTTATATGATTTTATTCTATTTTTTATAGCCAAGCAGTTATCATCATAATTGTATTTGTAATTTCAAGGGTGCATTATCATACTAATCGATGATGAGGACTCAACAGTCACAAGAAACATTAATTAAGAAGTTCTCCTGTCCTAGCGGGGAGAGTGTTCCCTAATCCCCATTATGGAAATTGGCTAAGCCAAGAGAATATTTCCTTTATAGTTTCAGCTCTTCAGAAAGCCTTTGATGTCCTAAGCCAAAGCAACTACCCATCAGGAACTGAGAGATGTACTTTGGTCCCCCATGCCAGCTTTTTACTTCTGTCTGTCATTTAATTTCCCCCATAATATTGGGGAAAGTCTTAGCCAACATCTTCATTTTCATTCATTAGTGAAATCATGGTAATAATACCACTTTGCACTTAGCTCTCTCCTAGGCACTTTGGAGGTGACTGTCACTGTGGTGTGTATATAGAGAGAGATCTCCACCCAAAAATGACCGGTCAGTAAAGTTTCCAAATATAAAAAAGGTCGAAGCACTACAAGACTCTATTATTATCACTTAAAACTCTGTGAGGCATTGAAATTAAGAGTGTGGGAAAGGTGTAAAATGTAGCTGGCTGCCTTGGTATCGTTGGGGCTGTCGGTGAGCTCTGTTCTCCATCTCTGCCCTGGGCTTAGCAGTCACACTTTTCACTCAGTCTTGCTTTTTTTCCTCAAATAAGAGGTCATTTTGTGCTGTGCCAGAAGGTGCTCTGTGCATCCACTATTATGCTGTCCTTCACAGCTTTAATCTGCATAGGTAAGCTGCATCCCTAAATAGTTTGAAAGGCAATAAAATAAACACACANGGGGGAAATGTCCTGAAGAGCTCTCTTTATTAATATGAGATGGCAAATATTTTTTCCTGTTTATTAAATCATATGAAAGGTTAATTATGGTTAGCGACTGTGGGTAGAAAACAATTCTTGGAAGATGCTTTTGTAACAACAGGTTGGCAGTATGCAGAAGCCATCTGCTTCCTGCAAATGTTAAGGTACAATCTCAAACTTGTGAGGTTAAAAATTACAGATTGCAGAGTAGTTTGGTAGAAGGAAAATCCATGTTGTGTTGATGTAAAGTTGCTCAGTCTCCTTGACACACAGCCTGGAATGAATGCCAAGTTCCCTAAAGGACAATATTTGGCTGGAGAGGACCGTCGCTCGTGGTATTCTGTACTCACACTGGCTGTCTACTAAGCTAATTAAGCCATTTTTGTGCTGCGATTAATTTTTTTTAAATACAGAAATTGGTTAGAAATCTTGACCCACGAAGAGGAGTGGATTGTGGACATAGTATTGTGCTTTCAAGCAGAGAATTCAGCTCCTTCCACGAAGGAGAATAAAAGGTTGCCACCATCATCAAGGTGATGTGCTCCTGAAACTTGTTGCTTTGATCCACAATGTGTAGACTTAGCCACGACTGCAAACTCTTCATGGTAAGGACTATCTGTTTGAAAAGGAAGAGCTATTGCCCTCATTTTATATAGTGAGCTGGGCAAAAACATATGAAGTGATTTGTCCAAGAGCATGCAGGGAGGTTGTGGCTAATGGAATCAAACCCAGATTTTTCAGATCACAGTGAAGAGCCTTAACCACAAAACCATTCTTCCTCTCTGTGGGTCAGCTACTGTAACTTGAGCATTTGGGCTGGGTTTTCAAACATTTTTATCTTCTTCCAAGGATCAAGCTTAATTTCACTGAATTTTCCACTTCCATGGAAAACATCACCCAGTTTATCCTTCCCCTCTACAGATAGCATTACCTGACTTTACCTGTTCCCTGCCAACCAAACACAGGTTGACCCAGCTGTAAGAAGACGCATGGGGTACTGCCATTGCCAGGTCTGTCTCCTTCGATTTTCAGCCAAATAGGAAGAAAATTTCTTTTTTCAGAGACTCTGATCTGGAGGGATGTCATGCAACCTTCAGCCCCTTTTCTAATTTACTTACAACCCTCCCCATGCTCGTCCCCAGGAGCTAGCTGCTGGCTGGCTGCTGGAAGGCTGCTGTGTAAAAGGGCTCATTTCCAAACATTGCCGGCAACGGAGACACCGAGTTGTTTCCTGTGCAATAAAATGATCCAAGGCCTTGTTTCTAGTGCCTCTACCCTGAGCAATTTTGGCAAGACTATGCATGTATACAAGGGTCTCTCCTCCAACACTTTATTTTTTAACAGATACTTTCCAGCTAGACGACTTCTTTTTTAAAGCACTCTGTAAAATGGTTTTATCTTCTCCCCTTGCTCTGGAGCTGATGATCCACTCCATTATTGACACCTCCTGCCAAGAATGGTGGCCTGCCGTTAAAAGCCCTGTGGATGGCGGACAAAGGGGCTGACCCCTTGGGCAATGCTGCAAAACACCTTGCCATTAACTCCCAGTCATTCATCACAGCCTTGCTCCCTGGTGCTCACAGCATCACTGCCCTTACTAGGATTGTTAGCAGCAGGACCTGCACTAATCTGCATCGTCCCCTTCTGCTGCCATCAGTGCTGCAGTCTCGTTGCACACATGGTCCTGAGCATGGGGCTTCTGGTGGGCTGTAGTTGATGGGATCTTCTGTTTCTGGGCTGAAACCACTAATAGGGAAGAAGGAGCCAGCTCTATTCATCTGCCTGTCATTTTGTCAACAGGTCTGGACCTTTCTTTCTCTTCTTCCTACTCTGCTGTCTTCAAGGAAATCAAAGATCGTTACGAGTAATTCCAGTAACACATTTACCAGGCTTCCTGGAGCGCCATGCAAGAGTTGGCTGCATGTGAGGGACTGAGACACATAGAAATTAGGGACGAGATTTTTCAATCCCACCAAAGGGATTTGGATGCCCAGCATCCATTAAAATGAGTAACAATTCCTGTCCCGCCCTAAATGGCCAGAGCCCAAATTGCTTCACAAGATGGAAACCATCTTGGTTAATGCACGGACACTTAAGCCCTCAGCATCTGACTTCACTTATATTTTATTTCCAGCAAACTTAGTTGATCATGTCCAATGAAAGACTTGTACACCCCCCTGCACCCATTACCCGCTCCCCGACAGCTCATCGGGCCATCGCTTGCCAGCTCGGCTATCAGGGGAAGGTGATGAAGGTAGCTAATTTGTTTGCAAGTTGGTGAATGATGTAAAAGGTTCCTCGTCCATCATAATAAAGGCTCTCAAAAAAAATGAGACAAATGGTCCTTCCTCTCGTCTCACTTGCACTATACAGGGACATTTGAAACCAAGGGAAAGTTCAGCATAGCCATATGTACAGAGGGATGCACACAAATCACAGCTGCTGCTAATTGGATCCAGAAATCTAATTGGTCCCTCATGGTTGGCCAGTGTTACATATAGGGTCATCGCGGCAGTAATGTGGGGTCTGCAGGGGTTTGGTCTGCTTGACTTGGCAGCCCAGTGGCTAGGGGCCATGCTGGCACTGCGGTCTGGGCAGTGCCGGGGTGCTGCTCGCTGGAGCCGGGGGTGCAGAGCTGCCCCGAGCAGCTTCGGCTGCTTTTGCTTTCCCTGACCCGCCAAGGGGGTTAAGCTGCTCTGAGCGTCAGCACGGGTCGCTCACTAAGTAGAGCTGGCATCCGGGGCCCTGCCCAACTTGAGGGGGAGATGAGGACATAAAATAACATAGAATAATATAAAATAACATAGAATAATATAAAATAACATAAAATAACTCCAGGTGGTTGTTCCGATTAATGCCTCATCCAGAAAGCATCCCTACTCCAAAGCATTGAGAAACACCTCTGAAATTGCCAGAAATAGGATGTTTCCCACATCCCCTTCCTGCCCAAATTGCGTTGCAACCTGCTTGTCTGCGCTAAGGACTATTGGGATTTTTTAACCCTTTTTAGGACCACTATCATACCATCTACCTCCACGCATGATCCAAACCAGCTGCTCTGAACTTGGATGCTCTGCGGGGGGTCAGGGGTCCTGGCACAGTGGGGAGGAAGGCCCCAAAGTTTGGTCTCATGTCCATTTTAGTCCTGGAGAAGGCTCTGAGTCTTCTTATATTATGCAAATCTCCTCAGCCAATCTTAATTTTAATAAAGTTGATTAATCATTGTGCTGTGGACAAGGACAGTTATTCCCGGACTTACGCTATGGCATTTATTGAAGCTGTATCCTTAAATGGATTACTGCAGGGATCATTAAATTTTGACTTAAATTGGACATAGTAAGCTCATTTAAAAAAAAAAAAGCTTAGCAAGTTATATATAAACTAGAGGAAAAATGAATCTCTGCAAACGGTCTCCCATCTCCTTTTCAAGCAGGAACCTAAAGGGCAGATTTGCAAAGGGGAGTTTTAATTTACAGGGCAAATTTCATGAGGGCACTTTGGAGCTGCATTTGTGCAAATCCTAATTGAATTGTGGGCTCAAAATTTGGTGCTTTATCCTCATTCAGCTCAGCGGGTCCCCAAATTTGGGGATGGCAGCAGAAATATTGCTGCCCTGGAGAGGGAAGATGAGAGCTGCCACCCTGTCCCTGCGTAGTGCTGAAGGGCTCAGTGGAAAGCAGGTGCTGCTCCATGAGCAGGTGAGGGCTTATTTTTGGGGGAAAAAAGGTAAATTGGAAGGGTGGGCTGGCAGCATGTGGCCCCCACCTTCGCAGCAGCATCGGATGAAGCCGTGCCCTGCACTGCAGGAGGTGGGGGGGAGCAGAGACACACAGAAAAGGCAGACAATTTTTTTATGGGATTATGCTAAAAAGTCACATAAAAAAACCCCACCATTTGTTGCTGGCTTTAGGGATTAAGTATTCATTCACTGAAGGTTTTTAGAGGGAAGGATGGAGATGTTGAATGTATGACTTGTCTTCTGCCTTGCAAGCATTTGCAAACAGTTCAGTATTTGTTGGTTTAATTCCCCATGTATGAAACTGTTGACATTACTCCTTGGTGCTGAGAATAATCACAAGAATGACCATGGGCCCTCATTGCACCAGGGGATAGGTGGGAAGGAGGTTTCCAAGCTCCTCTCCCATGTGCTGCTATTTGAGATCCTATCCCTGACAGCAGAGCTGGGCAGACCATAAGCTGCTCAATTTGGGGTTCAGGGGAGCAGGTACAACCTTACTTAGTCCCTCAGGGTGGGATAGTGCCATGTCAAACCCCAAACCCTGAATATAGCGACATTCACTTTTTATTTATTAAATAAAAGAGGACTGCACCTCTGCCTATGGATATATGTTTCCAGTAAGGGGTAAAGACTACAAGCAAAAATAAGGTGATAAAGCAGGGGTTGTTTTAAAGTAACAATATTCAGATCTGTCTTGGCAGCCAGCTTGTACTTTCAAGCCACACTTATTCATCCCAACTTACACATCCCGGTCACACCATCCCAGGGGAAGGGGTGAGCTCAGAGGGTAAAGGGATTGCAACTACATGCGCTGCATCAGACAGCTCTCCGTTTTCTACGCTTCTCTGTATTTTAATTAAAAATCTTAATTAATTTTTCACTTTGTGTCAAAATTTCTTTCAGCTGAACTATCAATGATGGACATATCTCTTGGGAAATGGGGCATTTTGCTAGAGAAAGGAAAGATATTTTTTTAAAACTACCGTTAACACAGTAAACTCTGAAGGGCTGCAGTTTACTGCCCCTTCATGCAGATTTGCTTGGTCATGGCAGGATCAAGCTGCCACTCTAACAGCAGATTTCAAGGCAGCTACTAATATTAAAAAGAACGCAAACTGTGCTGTGCTTCGGATCTTTAATAATACACAATAAATGCAGAACCAGTGTATGCATGCCATCAAAAAAGGACGAAAATAATGTAAAACTTCCACAGCTCTGCACTTTGTGCTTTCTGGTGAAGGGCTCAGCAGCTGGCAGGTTCGGGCCTTCCTCCGTAATCCAAAGAGCTCTTTCTCTCGATGGAAATTTCTATTGCATCGCCATCTCGTGGTTTTCTGCAAAAATTGCTGCTGCTGCAGGATGCTTGCCTCGCGCCACTGGTGCTTAATTGCAGGATGGCACCTTTTAAAAGGTAATATCCACTGGACATGAGGTACACAGGTAATTGCAATTAATATTGCATAGCTGGGCTTGTAACAGTGAAGCTGGGGAGGGGGAGATGGCGGGAGTTCAATTACAATTTGTGCATTTGCAGGGATCAGAGATGCGTTTCGCATTGCTGTCCACATGCGGGCCCTTGTCCACGGCCACATTGCTCACTCTCCTGTGTTACATGGACTTGAGAGTGCTGGTGATCATTGCCCAGTGGATTTTGCTTTTGCAAATGCAAAGGTGGGTATGGACCAGATCCTGATCCATGGGAAGGACCAGGAGCAAACTCTCCTCCAAAAAGGCTGTTATTTAGAGAAGGATAGATGGCATGTCTATGCAATTCTTGGTTCTGTAAATTTGACTGGTTTTCATATCATTTTACCTCTTTGATTAGTTTGAGCTGCACTGAAACTGTGAAGGTCGAAAACCAGATTTATGATGTTTATTACATTGTTATCGTGGCACCGGTACTGGTTTGAGAATGGCCACTTACTTCAACCTACATTACTGTTTCTCTTTACACAAAGGTGCGGTTTTTGTGAAGACTACAACAATGTTCAGTCCTGTGGACATGCCTTGCACCTACAGTTTATAAAAGTCTGTTAAAGACCATGCTCTTGAATTCATTTTAATGTGTCCCAGCAGTGTTCATACCCAGGTAAGAAAACCTCCAGGCCGTAAATCAGCTCGGTGAGGCAGGGCTGTGCAAGAGCCCTGCTGTGCAAGGAGGCGAGCAGGGAACTGTGTGTGCAAGGAGGGATGGTTGCGAGGTTGCAAGCATAGGGCTGTGATTGCAAAGAGGGATGGTTGCAAGTCTGCGAGCACAGAGCTCTCCATCCGCACTGGGTGCTCTCTGCATCCCACCAACGGGCCCTCCCGTCCCAGGCCACTGTGGAGGATGAGCTGCTGAGAAATTATCATTGGGCTGAAAACTCTCAACTCCAAGCATGTTGGTGACAGCTCTCCAGTCCAGCCTGCTCTGTTGCTCTGGTCAAAATTTCCCTGCCATGGTTTCATCCTGCTGGAAACAGAGTAAGTCTTTGCAGGAGGCTGCATGCGTGCCCCTGGTTTTCCTCACCAAGGCAAGGAGAGTGGGAATGTTGAAACTCAGCTGGCGGTTGGGAAATTGCCCCACACTAATACAAGCCAGACCCGTGGAAACCCTCCAGGTCTCAAAATCCCTCATCAGCCCAGTCAGGACTTTGATGACGAAAAGCAGAATAAAAGTGAACAGGAAGAAAGGGAGTTTAAACAAGCCCAAACAAGAAACAGCAGATTTTGAGAAAGTGAAGTGAGGAGCTACGGGCAGTCCCAGCTGTTTGAGCTGCCCCAGAAAAAGCCAAGAAACCATGGAAAATGCCATGTTGTGGTGAACGGCACGGAGATCCCCATGTCTCTCCTTACATATGAGCACTATGGACAAGGGAGGACAATGTGTAAATCAGTGAGCAATTCTGGTGGTGAAGAGTCTTAGTAAAGCCAGTGTTTTGCTCAGCTTTGGGGCTTTCTGATGACAGTCATGCCATTTTCCTGGGAAAAATGCCCCCGAAGACATTGGCTGGTGGCCTCCCACTTCACATCTCCAGGGCACATCGGCTCTGCTGTCCCATCCCCATCCCTGCTGGGTCTCCTCCACAATCCTTGTTTACAGCTAGTTGGAGCAAAACACATGGTCTTGTCCCCCCTTGACTCCCCTCACCCTGCTAAGCTTCAAACAGGGCTTTCCTTTGCTCCTGGCATGGTGCCATGAGCTTTGCGCTCTTTCCCTCCAGCCCAAGGAACGTCAGGAACAAAGCACCACAGAGGTCATTTAGGCAGGCTGCTGAGTGAGACCTTGCATTTAGGACCTACTCTTAGGGCAGAGCAAAGGCTGTTTTGGTAACGGCAGGGATCTGTAGGTGTGGGGAAGACAGCCTACAGCGGGACCTGGAGAGGAAGGAGTAGTGTTTGGCACGTAGCACCTTTGGAGGCAGCTAATCTATATTATTTTTAGGCATTTAAAAGCATTTGCAAGAGGCAGTTCCCAGCTTACATTTCACTCCACCATGGAGCAAGTTTAGAAGCAAATGAGAAACTTGTTAATTTAGAGCTCGCTGAAATGAATGGCTTCCTTTATACCAGTTGCCTCTGAGAAATGTTGAGATTTAATTAATCCCTTGCTGGAAATAATGTACACTGTTACCCTAATCTCTAATGCAGGATATCAATGCTAATGCTCAGCATAAAGAAAGAGGCTTGTTAAAAGTACTGCTGGAAACATGACCATGCCCCCACCGGTCCAGTGCGAGCAGCTCTGCTGTCTGCTGCCCGGCCTCAGCACGCTTGCTGCAGGGGTAGATGAAATATTTGCTGCTGGTTGTATTTGGGACTGTATTTTTGTGCTGAAGCTTTGCTACAAGCCAAGGGAGTTGTACAGCAGTGTGAGTCTCAGCTTTCCCATGCTCCGTTTCAGTCCTGGCTGTGTAGCCCGTCCAGCTCTTGGTACCACATTACCCATTGAAGGGGAGCAAAGCCATCCAAAGAGGACAAGTCTTTCCAGGCATTGATGGGAAACAGGTTCATGCGATCTTCCTTTAATTTAGCCTTGCCAGAAAACCTGCAGAGAAGACTTCAGGCGCTGGCTCCCAGCTCCCAGCACCTACCTCTCCAGGAGGTGGCCCACACCAAGCTGCCAAAGCTGTTCGGAGGGGAATGAGGCAGCTCTTGCTCAGGAGTATTTCAGAAGGATGGCCGGCACATGTGTGTTCAGCCAGCTTTGCACTGTAAGAGGATCGCCTCTTTTTTTAGAGCAATCAACTGAGACACAGGAGCCCATGTCTCTTGTGTCATTTTGGTAGCATTGAGTATTCCTGACATAGCCCATCCCTGGTACTCCCTGAGCTCCTGCTGCCAGCTCTCCCCTCAGCTCTCGCACACACACAGGTGCCTGCTGCCAAGATCTCCCCTGGCCCCATCTGCTCTGCTCTTCATCCGCATCTCCTGGAAACCACTCTTCTTCCTCACCCTTTGCCCTAGGCTATATATAAAGGGCTAATCCCAAAGCTAGTGGTGTCAAAGAAAGGGCTGCCATTGACTTCAGGAGACTGCAAGGACCTTAGCTGCTCACTTCAGGGTGGATTTTTAAGAGATGGTTAAATAACCGGAGGAGAACAGCACAGGCTCATCATTGGGACACTTCAAATTTATTAAGTGAGCCTGCGTGTGATTTCTTCCCCCCGGGTGGATGCAAAATGTGAGGGGTTGGGACAGGCTGATGCTTACCAGTGTCCTATCTTCATTTGCATTTTCATAGGTGAGATGTGAAATGCTAGCTGGGTTTTGAATTAAAACTGCAGCAGTTTCAGTGCAGAATATCAAGACGTGCTCTGGGTCGTCATGCACAGAATCCAACTGGAGAGGATCAAAGGAAAAGGGTCTATTTTTGGTTTTACATCTACTAATTACTCTGAACAAATGAGCAATGCATCTGAGAAGTAATCTTTTTTCAGGTTTCCATCTGGTAAAAGTCTTGTAAATGCTGTAACTTCAGAATAATTTCAAGCCTGTACTTTTCACTGAAGACTCTGAAGTTGGAGTCAACCAGATTTGCTTTTGTGTTGCTCATGTCCATTCAGAAAACTACTAAAGCAACACAGCTCAGGGCTGTGAACACCTACATCCAGTAATGCTGGATGTGGTGAGTTTTATAGTTGATGCAGAATCCCGTTTGTATAGGTTTCATAAGAAAAAAATGTTTCAGAGGATCAATCCTCTGTTTCTCATTTATCTTCTAGCTATAGTGGTAAGTGACCTTCCTCTACAAGCCTCAGCTTGTGTTGGGAGAAAATTTGTCTGGCATGTTGATGACAGATGTGTGCGTCCATGCAGTAACACCAGAGCTGGCTCCTACTCCAGAGCTTTCTGCTATGCCTTCCCCAGGGCTATACAGACGATACACAAGGGAAGTGTAGAGAGGTCACGTCTCTGTTGGACTTCTCCTAGGACTAGGATGACAGACTGCAGCTCCAAGAGGCTGTTTTCAAGCTCTGCCTCTATAGCTGGTGGAGGGAGGTGGGTGCCCTCAGTGGGTGCTTGGTTCTTAACCTTCCTTGTCCTGACACATGTTTTACCATCACAGTGCACCACTACACCATAGTCTCTGTAGGTGGGTCACGTCTCACTGAACATCAGAACAGAGGGGATCTTCCCTCTTGTTATCCATGTCCTGCTGCCCAGGCAGCAGCACATTATGCATGGGATCAATATCAGTACAGGCAAGCCAGGGCTCAGGCCAGGGACCGCCACAGGGCCTCTAAAACTGCTACGTTGACATTGCACATCCTGGGACCCAGTGGCTTCCTCTCTGCAGCTCTTCTCAATGTAAGGTGAACTGGTGTTACCTACACTGCACATTTCTAGGTCTTTGTCTTCTGAAGACCCAGTAAAGACCTTAAAGCCAATTGTGAAAGGATATAGGGAGGAACTGAAAATAGAAAAGCTGAGCTTGACTTCTCAGAAAGAAGTCAAGTATTCTTCACGGCTTCGCTCAGTTTTGAGAGGTATGAACTCGCATGGCAAGGGCACAGTCTGACCACATCAGCACATATACCACCTTTGCAACCCTCAGTGCCATTGCCGACAATGACATGTCAAGTAATGTGGATAACGCAGACATCTTGCTTGTGCAGAACATATTTGAAATCTGTATTTTTATGCAAAGGAAAGAAAGAAAGACAACTGAAAGAACAAAAGAAGGCATGAAAAATGAATGAACAAATGAAATGAAGAAGGAAAGAAAAAAAGATTAAAGGGGCCCAACTTAAAGAGATGTTTCCTTTTTATAACCTGTGAAGTTATATCAAGGTGAGAGTTCCCTTTGCCTCTGAATCCTGTTCTGCAGTGATAATAAAATGGCACAGTGGGGAATGGGGAGGGTTGTGGGAATGTGGGGAAGCATGAAGGAGTCAGAATTACACACTGGATTTACTCTTACTTCAGTCCTACATGAAGAGCAGAGTCTTGCTTTATTATATCCAAAGAGTGCAACAGTACTTAAAGACTAAAACTCTCCACCACTTCTCAATAATAGATCCATTAGTACAGATTTGCAGGCTGGTTCCTTGGGAGGCCAGTGGTGATTCTGGGGTGAATTTCCCAGCTTTCTGTGAAATTGAGGTTTCACATCATTCGTGAGCAAGTTCCACCCACTGAATCGTAGTGCCATGGACCTGCAGAAAGGAGTGGGAGTAGAACAGGAGACTTCAGAGCTGTTGCTTTTTAGATGCCTGTTATCGCAGAGTATTCTGTGCATCATTCTGAATTTGGGCTTGTTTTTGTATGAAAGCAATTGGCTGGCAAGATTGCTGTAAGTATTCCTAGTAGAGCTGTGTTAGGAAAAAAAAAAAAATTCCTTTTTTTCATGGAAAATTTTGACTTTATAACTCAAAACTTGAAAATTTTAGCTGAAAACTGTGGGAGCCTTCCCCAATGTAGCTTCTTGTTTTCCAGCAAAATTAAAATAGCATAGATGGAAATGGAAAGTTTCTGTTTTCATTTTGAAGGAAAGTTTCCTACCAGTTCAAATAGCTGGAAGTCTCTAGCCTGGCCTCTCTGCCAGCCTCTGGCTTCCCTGTTGGTCAGGATGAGTGTTTTCCAGGAGGCAGTGTAAGTTTTGCAGAGCTGAGAAATGGTCCATGCTTGGCCACAGCTGCTTCTGAGCATGGACATTGTCACAGGAGTATTTGTAGTTGCTTTGCCACAGATCTCCAGCCTAGGCACTGATGGAGAGGAGACACCAGTGGCTACTGAAAAATAAAAATCTGTTACCAGGCTGTGATCAGTAACAATCTGATTTTCAATGAGAAGGTGTTTTTTAAGTCAGGAAGTATGGAAATATAAACACTTTAATCTTCTGTTGTTGAAAGATTTGTTCAGGAGTGGTGACGTGGCTGGTAGCAGCTGAATTCAGCTGGGGTGGTTCTAAGCTCACCGTGGGCAGCTCTCGGAGCTGGGGTCCCCTTGCTTTAATGAGCCATTTTCATTTCCAGAAGGGTTTGGGGCTGGGAATAGGGACAGTGCAGAGACTGTATCAGAAAAGCTCACACTGACTTCAGGGCAGAAGAACTGATGGCTTCGCTATAAGGGCCTCATGCTTCAAAGTGCAGCACACCCATCTGCCCATCTGTACTCTCATCCAGAAACATAAGCCTTGTGTAGAGTGGGGATGCTGAAGCTGCCCCATGCAGTGGCCTCCCACCTCCGTGCCACGACCACCCATGCGTGGTGTCACCATGGGCAAGGCACCTCCAGTGACCTTCAGAGAAAGAATTACATTTGCAGGGAATAAACTGTTCCCCACATATCCCATCTCTGGCTAAAGCCTAGCCTGTTAAGTTAAACCCATTTTGTTAAGGGTTTTAAATGCTGCTTGCCCATATGCAGAATTATGTCTTTAAAGATTAAAAAATCCAATATAAACAAAATAAATCCAGGGAGCTGAATGCATGAATCATTATTTTAGTACATATTGTCCATTCTAATCTGCAGTCCAATTGTGAAGTCATTCAAAATGCTGCTTCTCAGTAATTAGCAGGAATCTAACTCAGCGCCAATTTCTGATTAAATGTGCTTAAAATCAATAAAACATCATGAGTGATTAGAGTCACGTGTGATTAGCCCTGTCGAACAAAGCAGAATAAGTTATGGCCTCACTTTAACTTGTCAAAAAACAGAACTGAGGGTGGGAATGAGGAGGAACAGCTGATATTTCTACAAAGGGTTTTTCCAGTTCTCTGCCTTTCTCTTCACTCCTTTAGAAAACTGAAAGGATCGGTTTGTTGTCTGAAAATTACAGGCTGAAGGGGAAAGTTTTGGGTGGCTTTGGCTTCTCTTGTGAGTTTGTTTAAGGATATGCTGGGGATGGCATTTTTTAATCCTATGTCTCAGCTGCGGGAGGATTACCTCCTTCTACAGGTGTCACCTTTTATCCAGCTCAGTCCTGACTATTTGCAGAAGGAAATACCTCCAAGATTTAACTTTTATTTTTTTATTTCTGGAAGAGGCACAAAGATCTCTTCTCCCTCCCTGTGAAAGGGAGCAATGCAGCATCTTGTCCCCTATCAGTAATAGAAATAAAAAGCAGCAGCAACTCAAAACCAGGTGTTGATTGAAAAGCATTAGAGTGTAAAGCTTGTGGTGAGATGGTTTCTCTCCATCATGCTGCCAGGCATGGGGGTTACCTGCAACACTCCTGCCCTGGTGTCCCCTGGACACCCACCACCGTCCCCTCCATCTTTTTGGGGTCTGGCACAAGGTGTTGGTGATGGAAAGTGGCTTTTTGGGTATGTGGCTTTTGGCAGCATTCCTCCCTCCCATGGCAGCTCGGAGCCGGGGGGTGGAGGTGTGCCAGCACCTGGCTGGGAGGGAGACGGCTACAATCTCACGTTGGGCGCGTGGGGGCTGCGTGGGGTGGGAGAGCTTCTCCGGAGCTCGGCGCTTGGCAGGGCTCACCAGCAAAGCTTCCCTTGACGTCAGGAGATGGAGAACAACACTCATTTATAGATACAGCTTCTTCACTTACAGCTGTGTGACCGCATCCCCGCCGTTTGGGCCCCCAGAGGAAAACCCAGCTGTATATTGCTTGGTGCTGCCTCCGGATCCAGCCGTGACAGTGATGCTGCTGGGGCTGTTTCCTTCCTATCTCAATAAGCAGAACAAAAAACCCACATCCACAGCGTGCACATGGTGGTGGGTGAAGAGGGGAGGCTTGGGAAGTATTGTCCCAAGTGTATTTCCACTGGCAGACTGTGTTTAATTGTATTGTTTCATGGCCTATTTGAGAGGACATTGTTTATTTCAAGAGTACATCCACATGCTCGTTTCCTGCTCTCGGCAAGGCTCTGGCCTTCCACCCAGTGAAACTCAGGAATTTTTGGCAAAATCTGTTTGTTTTTTTTTTTTTCCTTGTGTGTGTGATCCTGACGTTCCCTCCCGCAGACAGAAGTTGTACATGGAGTTGCTTGGGACCACTAATTCCCATGAGACTCCTTGTTTGCCTGTCCCCTGGGATAAGAGCTTTTCACTCTGTGTCACACCTGGGAGATGCAATGAGCCATTGGGGAAGGCTGTATTTAACTTGGGCAAAGGACCTAGGGGCACAGGGAACCTTCTTCTAAGAGGAGCCCTGCTGTGGGCAACCCCACCATCTCCAAGCACCACGCTGAGCTTTGTGTTGGCGTTTTTTCCAAATGAAAAGGTCTTGCAAGCCTGCTGCTGAAATGAAAAGGCAAAGAAAGTTCATTAAATGGTGTTCTTGAGTCAAAATTAGCAGTCCAGACTCTGGGAGGGTGGGTTGTGCATCATAACATGCCATTGGTGGGTCAGTGCTGCCAGCGTGGGAATGTCACTTCTCATTGAAAGGCAGTGCACACCAACAGGGACATGACACTTGGTTCACCCTATATAAATGTCCTCTCTTTTATAGGTTTTCTTACTGCTGTTCTTGCAAGCTTCTGATCTGTAATGGCAAAAATATTGCAGAAACAGAGAAGCAGATCCTCAGCAGATGTCCATGGCGGTAGCTGGGTTGCCCCCAGATTACACCAGCTGAGCCCCAGGGTCTGCTGTGCTCCAAGAGATAAATCACCCTGCACTGACCTCCTGGATCCAATGGCAATGCGGGACCATCTGTGCTCATCCTCAGTGCCACGGCACATGTGGGGAGATCTGCCGCTTGAGGTGGTCAGTCAGAACCATCCAACACAGGGTGCTGGTTGGCACTCTGCACCTCTGGAAATAAAACCCGGAGCTGAATGTGGGAATTACATAAATCAGCTAATTATTCCGCTCCCTGTCCCCCCTGTGCATAGTTTGGTGTCTGAGTTGCGTTTTTTTGCTTTTCTCCAAAGCAGCTGGAGATGGGATGTTGAACATGGTGTGTTATTGCTCCTAATGGTATTAAAGAAAAACATCTCAAGTGCTGGTTGGCATGTTTTGATTATATGTGAGGGTAAAATGAGTGCCAGATTTGGAGTGCGGAAGACTTTTTCCTCCAGATCAGATTAGCAGGAGCTGTTGGGGGAGCGAAGCAGGGAAGCGAGGCGTTGTGGGGCGGGGGGAGCACTGGATAAAATCTCTGTCTTACAATTAATTTGGCATTTTCACTGAACAAATCCCTGCTGCAGAAGACCAGAGCCCTTTGTGGTTCCTCTTCTCTCTTCCTTTGGTGTTACTATTTGTGGCTTTATTTATGTGTACTAAAAGCCTTAAGCTCGTTATGGCATTTTTGCAAAGTGTTTTTGTGGCTTGTGTTGAGTGAGTGTGTGCAGAGCAGTTGTTCCCTGGACCCTTTTGGATTAATGTTTATCATATGATTGCCTGTGATTTCATGACCTCTGTGGCTGAAGTGAGCCCTGTGGGTTTTTTTATGTATGTGCAATTTAGCTTTTAATTAAGGCCTTGTTATCCAGGGAGTTGCAGCTCAGTTGGCTCGCATGCCCCAAGGTTCTTCTGGCTTGATACTGGAGTAAGGTAGCCCATATTTGGAAATATTCAGCTCGTTTCTCTTGTTTCAGTTTTCCAAGCTGTTTGAATTAATCTTCAGTCTTCTTTTCCAATGTTTACTGAAGAACAGCAGTTTTTTTAACACTCGCTTTTATCACACAGTGTGATCAGCCGAGCTCAGACAATGCGTATTCATGCTGGGGTCTGTTGCTCATTTAGCAGTCTACAAACTACTAACAAAGTGCAGATGCATTGAAGAAGATTCTCCCTCCACAGATGAACCCTGGACTGGGAGGCATTGAGGAGCCGTGTCATGCAATTCACAGCAGTGAGTTGCAGTCATCACGGGCCAGAGTAGTTGCACTGGCTGTTAGTTGGACTACTCATTCCTAGGAGGTTTTATATACCTCGGTCACCCTCATAGTTTACCATGTCAGCACAATTAATTCAGCTGGCTTTTACTTTTATTTATCTTCCTATTTTCTCCTTCTTTTCTGTGCTAACATCGTTCATCGGGTCCCTGTGTTTAGCTCTTAAAATACGTATTATACATGGGCATAAGGTCTGCCTTTTTGCCAAAAAGCAAGCAGTTTCTCTTGCCGTGGTTTTTGGGTGCTCAGGCTGTATCACGTGCATAGGATCGATTTTCAGAGCTGACTTCCTTTTCATGCACGATCTCTCTCCGCTGTCTCTAGGATACCCAAAGAATCTGGGAGCTTTGACAGACACTTGGCTGCAGATTAATACCAGACAACCAGACCACATAGGTACCAGACCTTCATCCTGCCCCTTCAGATAGACCTGGTTCCCCTCTTCCTTCTGCCCTTCCCCAAAGCAGGGATTTACTTGACAGCAAGTTCCCAAGATGCCACCATGCTCAGCTGTCTTACTAAAGTAACCTAAAGATTACTACTAACAGGTTTTCACGCATCTGTTTTGGAGACATTTAGCATAAGGGGAGCTCAAGTTGAATTTTATGGCAGTGGTTTGTGATGTAATTCTGGATAATGATATGCCATCTCTATGATGGTGTCATGGTTTAACCCCAGCCAGCAACTAAGCACCACGCAGCCGCTCACTCACTTCCCTCCCACACCCAGTGGGATGGGGGAGAAAATCGGGAAAAGAACTAAAACTCGTGGGTTAAGATAAGAACGGTTTAATAGAACAGAAAAGAAGAAACTAATAATGATAATAATGACACTGATGAAATGACAACAGTAATAATAAAAGGATTGGAATATACAAGTGATGCACAACGCAATTGCTCACCACCCGCTGACCAACGCACCCGGAAGTTCCCGAGCCGTGATGCTCCCCCCCCCAGTTCCTAAAACGTCACATGGTATGGAATACTCCGTTGGCCACTTTGGGTCAGCTGCCCTGACTGTGTTCCCTCCCAGCCTCTTGTGCCCCTGCAGCTTTCTTGCTGGCTGGGCATCAAAGGCTGAAAAACCTTGACTTTAGACTGAACATTACTTAGCAACATCTGAAAACATCAGTGCGTTATCAACATTATTCTCATACCTAGCTCAAAAACATAGCACTATACCAGCTACTATGAAGATCATTAACTCTATCCCAGCTGAAACCAGGACAGATGGAAGTAATAGAGGTACCTCAAACATCAAAATTTCAGTACTAGGCTATCTTTTGAGAACCAAAAGGTCTTGAGATGTTTGTAGCCAGTGCTTTTATTGTTAAAATGCACATTTGTAAAATCAGGATCCAGATCTGAGCTTAGATTTGGTGCATTTTACAATTTCCTTGTATGTTAGGTGGGCTCCAGCATCTCCATCCCGGTCCAGTTTTAACAGCTCAGTGTCTCATTCTTAGCGCTCCTTACTGCCACCTGTTTTAAAGCTATTGATTTCTGCTTCCCATTTTTCCAAGCTCAGCAGTGAGATGTTGAGCCAGGTGCTACACTAATCTAATAATCTTTAGAAAATTTTCTGGGGCATTTAATATTTGCACAGTGGCCAAACTCCGAGTTCAGTCAGTCGTAATCATCACACTAGAGCATGGTCAAGATGCAAAGTTTGGCCTGGACCCTGTGGCCATCTGGCTGCAGGGAAACCAGCTGCCTCTTGAGCTAAAAATACCCTTCATCCACCGTGATAAATCCCCTTTTCTACCAACAAACCTTCATTCTGCAGCTTACCTCCCTGTGCGTAAATGACCATACTCTTCAAATAGGGTTCTTGATGGTTGTTTAGGTTACATGTGGTGTCCTGGTTTTGGCTGGGATGGAGTTAATTTTCTTCTCAGTAGCTGGTACACTGTGCTTTGGATTTAGTGTGAGAATAATGTTGATAATACACTGAAGTTTTAGTTGTTGCTAAGTAGCGCTTACCCTAAGTCAAGGATTTTTCAGTTTCCCATGCTCTGCAAGCAAGAAGGTGCACTAGAAGCTGGGAGGGAGCATGGCCAGGACAGCTGACCCAAACCAGCCAAAGGAATATTCCATACCATAGAATGTCATGCTCAGTGTATAAACTGGGGGGAGCTGGCCAGGAGGGGCAGATTGCTGCTTGGGCATTTGTCAGCAGGTGCTGAGCAATTGCATTGTGCATCACTTGTATTTTCTTGGGTTTTATTTCTCTCTTTTTTTTTTTTATATTAATTTTCATTATTATTGTTATTTTGTTGTTGTTGTGATTGTTGTTATTATTATATTTTATTTTACTTTAGCTATTAAGCTGTTCTTATCTCAACCCATGAGTTTTACTTCTGTTTTCCAATTCTCCTCCCTATCCCACTGGGAGTGGGAGGAGTAAGGGGGCGGCTGCATGGTGTTTAGTTGCTGGCTGGGGTTAAACCACAACGTGTGGCGTCTTGGAGAAAACTCACAGCAGATACCCTGGCAATAACCATGGGTAGATTTGCCAGACCTTGCAGAAATCCGCCACCAAGTACATGCACCTTGGTAGCATCACCTGGGAAGGCAGGTGCCTGTAAATCATTTAAGCCAAGGAGTGTAGAAAGGCACCTGTGAGGGGACAGGATCCTCCCAAAGGAAAGGCACATTCAGAGCATTTTTAAAACTGTTTTCAGTGATACAGGACAGGAGTCATGTCTCCTGACATTGACTTCTCCATCAGTTGCTAACTGAGCAAAAGAGATGCTTGCAATACAGGAATTAACCTCCAGCTAAGTTCAGATGCCTCAAGTAGGCCAGATAAATCATGCTTTAGTCCTTTATCTCTCTCCATTGATGCTAAAGGGAATCTAGACCACTAGCTCCAATGTAGACATCAACCCCGGAGACGTCTAACATCCATGGAGATGTGAATCTCAGCTGGGCGTTGTCTGTGCCTCTAAGCTTGAATAGGAAAAAAAGGAAAGACAGGCTGAAGGCAAAGGAAGCAGTTAGAGACATAAAACAGATGCAAAATGTTGAGAAAGATAAAAGCTATGACATGGTCCGTAGTCCTGGGAAGCGAAGGGCACCTATCTAAAAATGAAGTAGCAAAACAAGAGAGCAGCAGAGAAAAAAGCAGGTTTGGACCAGTGCAGGAAGATGAAAATTTCCTTTCAACACTGAAAGTAACAGTTTCTAAAATCCACCTTCTCTGTCCCTCCCAAAATGTAAATGCTAGTAGTTACCCCTGTGAAAATCTGGAGCAGTTTTGTGGTAGTAAGTAGCAGATTCTTGGCTACTGGAACCTCAATGTGGCAGATGGATTTTTTGGAAAATGACACTTGCGGAGCCCAGCTGGTAACCACAGCTGAGATCTCCCTATCAGAGATCTTAGAAGTCATCGGCTGTATCAGCTTTGATTTCACTGCAAACAGTAGCTGGGCTGCTGGAAATTACACCCAGGTGTTAGGTGGAGTGGTCAGACTTGGCTAGCGGTTCCCAGGATGATAACTGACCCATTTCAGGCAATTCTCTATGTTTACCACGAGAAACATCTGCATTAACTGTGATATTGCTGGAACGTTTGGCAAATAATTTTGCCTTTTTATTTCCTCCCCTGATTTCAGGCAATATCTAGGTCTATTTTGGCTGAGGGTTGGTCACCTCTTTCTGTCGTTGCCCAAGGCACCTTGCTTTGGAAAGGCCAATCTGCCGCCAGCCTGCTGCTAAACCAAGCCAGAAACAGGCATTTTCCACCCCCCAGCAGGAAAGGTTGGCATTTAGAAACAGTTCCCTTCTGAATCACATGAGAAACTTGGAATATTAAAAGATCTTATTGAATAAAAGGATAGTAGAGTGTTTTATCTCACATGTGGCAAAATGAAAATCAGTCAACAATTTCCCTCAAAAGTAAACAACGCAGCATATGGGGAATTCTGTTGGTGTTGTTGTTGTTGAAAACTTCACGCTCCCAGAAAATTTTGAGGAAGTGTTATTTTCAGATGTAGAGGGGGAAAGTGTGTGACATGTCTGACCAGTTGCACTTGCTTCCAACTCAGAACCATCAGCTGGGTTTTGACTTTATCTCTGCTGAGGGCTGGATATTTTTTCCCTGGCACAAATTACTTTGGTTTGGTTTGGTTTGGTTTGGTTTTTTTCACCAGGTCTCCCTGTACCAAATAATAAATGAAGGGACCTCCAAGTGTTTTCAGTGTCACCTGCTAACTGGCTTTTGTATTTTAACCTTCCCTGAGATCAAGAAAATACAGCTTTCTTTGTACCATTTGATCTGAGTGCTATTTAACCCGCCTTTTCCAATAGTTTCTGTGTCCTCAAACTTTGTCTCTAAAACTTACTTTTTGCGCCCATGCCATATGCACACCCACCTGGATGTGTTATGTGCTATGTTATGTTTTATGCTGTGTTAAGTGCTATGCACACACACCTAACCATGATGTGTTATAAGCAGAGATAGCTGTGGATTTTCCATCCTGTCATTTTCCAACAGAAAAAGTAGATTCAAAAACATTGAATTTTGCTGTTGAAAAATAGAAGTCCTTTCCCCCTGTATGTACAGTCCCCAAATAAAGCCATTATTGGGAAAATTGTAATGAAATATTTCATTTGGGGATGGCTTGGTTGTAATTAATATGTATATGTAATGTATACTATGTGTATGTAACGTTTCAACTAAATGTTTTATTTTTTCATCATTTCAACTACATGTTGAACTGCTTTTGCCAGTGGTGAAACCAGGGAACATGAGATCCATGGTTCAGTCCTGTACTTTCTTATGGGAGATGACCTCTCCCTTCACATAGTGCACGGTGGTCATCACACCATTGCGAGTGATGGGAAGTGGCATTTGGCCGAGACCATAGACCTATGGAAAAGGGGAAGTTCCCGATTTTAAGACTAGGATTTAATGTTTTACATTGTTGCTCTCAGAGAAAAGGGCAGTGCTGGGCTGCTCCTGAAGGTATGTTTGGGTCCATGAGTTACTTCCCACTGCCTGCAGGGAGCACTGGAGAAGGTCTTCAGTTTGCCAAGCTTGCTTTTTTGAGTGGTTTTATGGGAGGAAGTGGTTGCAAGGGCCTTCCTATTGTCGTTTCTGCTTTAGGAAAGACCAAAGAAGAACTCTGCAGTGACTTTGGTGCTGTTCAGGCAGGGTCAGTGGAAGGGATGGGGTCAAGCAGCCAATGGAGAAGTTCGTTGAATGTGGCTGGTCTCAATTTTTATCAACCTCTACAAACAAGGGAGGCATGTACTTGTTCTTTTAAAAAAAATAATTATAGAAATAATTGCTATCCAGTCAGCAACTAGAGGTGGACAGCACTGGTGGTTTGGCTTTGCTTTCAAAGCCCTAAAGTGCTTTTAAACAAGAGTTGTCTTACTACTGCTTGTAGGAGTTCACAGTCATCCTCTGATCAGTTCTCCTTTCCTCATCTCCCAAAAAATGAGTAGTTGTTTGTCCTTTCTGTTGTGCTTCTCAAGCATTTCCTTTGCAGCAGCCCAGGAGAGTGGAACATTCCTGCTCACAAGGCTCCAAGTGCAAAATTATGTGGCCAGGAGGGACAGAAAGTGAAGTAACCCTGGCTGTACTTTCGTGAGACTGATGAGTGGAACACCAGGAGACACCAGTGCAGAAAGCTGGAGAGAACACTCTGTGCAACATTTAAAAAAAAAAGTAAAATACAACTAACAGAAAGGCTATACTCAGGGATCTGCTTATATGACGTGGGGTTTGGGAATTAGATCTATCCTGCAAAAATAAACAGGTTTAAAACCATTTTTTATCACAGTTGCATTTTCCAAGACAAAACACCCTATGAACTTCGCTGGAGGGGTTCTTTGAAGGTTAAGTTATAGCACTGTGGGTAAAGCGTGATCTTGAAAGTCAAGAAATATGGGTTCTCCTCCCAGCTCCACGGTGATTTTGCTGCATGACCATGGACAAGTAAGTTCATCTCCACTTACTGTGTTTGTGCATTCAGTCCTCCTTTAACCCATCTTAGTCTTTCATCTGGCTTCATAGTCCTCCAGACCAGCTAGTCAGCAGCTAACCTGTGCCAGCCAAGGTGTGGACATTGAAGCTCATGCCCTGCATAATGGGTTTGTTTGGATCTGGTTAGACCAGTTTTATGTAGCTGGGTGTACACATGGCTCCTAAAATCATGGGATCTGAGCTCTCTTCTAGAATTGTAAGATTCTTGGTTTTTGCTACATCTTGGTTTTTTGGCAAATCAGAGTGCATGCTAAGCATGTGCTAATACACAGACTGAATGACAATATACTATCAGAGATTATTTTACTCCTTTCGCACCTTTCATTTTACGGGATTAAGCCACAGTACACTAACCAAAGCAAGAGTTATTTAGATTTTTTAAGTTTCACGAAGGAGATTAGTCGATTCATTTGGGGGAGGTGAGGGTTTGTTTTGTTGTTTTTTTTCCTATAAATTTTCTTTTGGCACCGAGGCACGCTGGAAAAGGAAAATTATCTATTCCATAAATATAGCCTTACCTATGATCTAGCTATGTTCTCTGAAAATTGCCTCAGCTTTCAGAAATGTCTATTGTAGAGAAAACATACCATTACAGCTGTTCTGCAGTATTTAAAGGGCAGAAGCACCTAAGCTATTGCTCCCCTGACTTCTGTTTCCAATGAGTGAAAAATGTCTTACAGACAGAATATTGCTGATCACCAAACACAGTGCAGAATTGTTGCTTGTTTCCTATTCTCTAACAGGGATGCACCAAAAATAGAAACAGCTGCTTCTTTCAATTGGGTGAAATTTGAATAATGTTGCTGTGCATGAAATAAAATGGGAAAGCCACGTGGAGTGAGGGGTTTAATCTGGTAGGTGCAAATGAGGCCAAATTTCAGAATTCTGTGGCAGATATAATTCTAGATTTTCCATGACCCAAAACTCAAGAATATTTGAATCTGGGGTTCTAGTTTCTTCTTGTAAAGACAGCAATATCAACACAAAGGTTTACAGTAGACTGCTCAGGGAGTGGTCTCACCAGCAGACGTTGGTAACGGACGGATGTAGCAGACCAGTGATTGCCAGATGATCTCAATGAAACTTTAGATGAGAAAGTAAGAGAGCTGCTTTTCTTCCTTAACCCTCTTTGTTTGAATGACTTTACAGGTTCTAATAGAATTTACTGAAATCGGTAGTTTTAAAGTGCCAGCCATTCAGGAACACTTGCAGGCTGTAATTCTGAGGGATTATGCATCTCTCTTATATAGGAATATAGAGGAAAGTAGCCCCAAAATCCAGGACTCTCCATGATGCTGTCTTCTGTTGTCCTTGCCTATAAGACTGAACCTGCAGGTGTTACTTAGCACGGGTGTTGGACCAGCTACAGGTCTCCAGCACGCAGCAAAGCTGTTATTTAGTAGACAAAAACTTCTGAAACAGTCAAACTGAAAGCAATTTCTGCACATGGATAAACTGTTTTAGGTCTTGCAATGCCTAAGTATCTTCAAAGATGCATATCCTGATGTAGGACCGGTCGCTGCAATCGCCCAACACAGGGACTTTACACCAGTGCTCATTGCTCTGCTCCATAGGAGACAACAGTGTGAATGGGAAACAGGGTTGCAGTCCTACTGCAGTGCTGTGTCAGGGTGAGTTTGTTCCTCCAGGGCTGTCTGAAAGGCTTTGGAGCATCCTTCTTACTTGGTTTGTTGTCAAGTCATGGGATCTTACCTCTGTTGCTCCCATCCTCCTGTTCTTCCTGGTCTCTGTGGGTCCCCGAGGCCTCCCAAAGGCTGCCCCTCTGCGACGTTTACATCTTTCACATACTTGGGCTAATTTGTCACATCCCCTGGTTTACTCATTGCACGGTGATGCATATTTACTAATTCTAACATTTCCTCGTTAGTCATTCCCTCCAGGCCCATTAATCACTATAAATTCCCAAACGAGAGGCTGCAGTACATCGTTCCTTCCAACAGACAGCTGACACGTAGTAATTAGGCAGCTGAACATAAAAATAATGAGGCTGAGGCTCCCGCAGATCTCCTTCCCCCTCTCAGCACCTCGGGGGCAGCCTCTCTGCAACGCGCACGGCCCCGCACGCCACCGCTCCCACCACGGATGCACAAGCTGCTCCCCAACACGAATGTGCCTATTTCCCTCTCTTTACCCCCCAAAACTGCTCTCTGATCCATTGAAGAGGTACCTGGGCATTTAGCTTCATGACTTCTGGCGGTATTTTTCCGTGCATCACATCAACCTAGACACTGAATTATTTAATCTCTCTGCCTCCCATGTTTCCCCATCATGTGGGGACTGGTCCAGCTCCCATTGTTCATCTCTACCTGCTGCTCCAGAAAATCCCTGTGCCAAGCTGCTCTGCCAGTTTGCTGCAGACTCTCTAACTCAGAGCACACTCTTGGAAATAATGCATCTTTTCACAATGGCTTTACACCCTGAAATAAATAGCATGATTCAGGCATTGGTTTGACTGCCATGTGCAACACAGAAATGGTCTGAGAGACCAAAAGGCTCTTTGTGTCCATCCTAATTTTCCTATTTTCTTGAATTCTCCCTCCTCTGCACAGTTAGGGAGCAGTTCTACAGTCTTTTTTCTCTCTCCTTTTTTTTTTTTTTTTTTTTTTTTGGCCAGAATGCTTTGTGGTGGTCACTTTTGTTGGCTGCAGAAATACCCTGGAAGCTGAGTGCCCATGGAGAGGGCCACAGCACCATCCACTCCAAATTACACTGTCATGTCTGGCATCACTGGCCAAACTGGAGTTAATGGGAGGTAGGAAGAAACTTGCCCTGTAGCTCTTTTGTCTCCTGCTCCCTTCTGAAGCAATGTGTCTTGGCTGCATTTGGCTTAAATAGATCCTTGATCTGCTTTGTTTATGGTAATTTCTTTATTCCTGTGAGAGAGAGAGGGAAGGCAGCACCGAACTGATATTGTTCTGGGACTGCAGATGGGCAGATGGTTTGAAAAAATGATTGCAAGATTTCACTTGCACTCTGGGCCTGTCTTTCACATTTGGGTGCAAAGACCAAGTTCTGTCTTCTGTCACGGGGAGCCTAATTTAGATTGCCTAAAACTTGAAATCAGTTTGAAGACAAATCCCCAAGGTCAACAACTCCACAGATTTGGAGGTTAAGGAATTGAGGTTAAGAACTGACAAACGAGGATGTCGAGGCAAGATTATGGAAATGAGGATCTGTAGCAAATTCTCTCTTGTTTCCCCCTTGTAACCTCCTAATGACATTAGCGCCTGTCTTTGACAGTCCCTCCTCAAAGGGCAACTTACTTGAGCGCTAAAGACGCTTTTATGAGTCCCAGAGACACGCACAGGAAAACATGTGGGCAAATCTGCTAAGAGCCAGATATGGGACACAGTCCTTAAAAGCCCTGCACTGACTTAAAAGAAATGACCTGAAATAAGGAAGAGAGCAAAACACAGTTGGCAGGTGGGTCCCTGCCACCGTATCCCCATCCCAGTCCCTGTGCTGAAAGCAAACGTCCTTTTTTACACCATGCTGCTGAATGTACTCAGTTAAAAATTCAGTCTTTGCATCTCCCCAGTGAGCTGGAGCAAAGCTGCAATTCGGAAGGTTTAAAGCCAAGATCATAAACCAGTGCCTATTAACACTGCCTGCCCAGCTCAAACTACCCTTCTCCTGAGTCTTCAGAGTAAGTTAGCATTTTGTGTAATGCATTTTTGTTGTTGCTAATGCAAGTCGCTGCTCGGAGGTTGCTGAACTCATTTGCTCCAGGGAGAGTTTCTGGACACCTGGTCCACAGCCAGGAATTTTTGCTGTATCATCTCACCCATCTTCACCAAGGAACACTGTGCAAAGCACGGGCTGGATTTATTTCTGCAGGGTGCTGGTTCTTTGACTAAAACACAAGACCCACATTTTCCTGCAAAGTTGTCTCATCTCATGCATTGCAGCTTGGTTGCCGTGAGTGAGGTTTCCTCCTGAAGCCAGTGTAGCACCAGACCTTTCCTCCCTCTTTTTCTCTTGATCTTCCCCACTGTAACTACACAGAGGGCTGACCAAGAACAGCTGGAGGGATAGGAGGCATTTAATGGTGATGCCTTTACTTCCCCATCAAATTGGTGGTCCAAGACACGGGACTCACTCCTTCTCCCCTTCTTGTCTATAGGACTTTTCTACTGGTGTTGGTGAGAACAGGCCCATTTCTTTCCTGTGATTAGATGACAGAAAGCAAGGTGAGTGTGCTCCTTTTCTTTTAATATATTAGCCAGTGATGTCTAATGAAAAGTTGAAAGATAACTTTTGACTGTATAGTGAGTAAGATATAGCCTATATGGGCAGCAAAGTATCCATGTGGATAGAGGTATTAAGTGTGGACAAATAATGTACATGGCTGTTTGAGAAGCACCTTATTCACCTGTTTAAAAGACCTGCCATTCTGTTGATCTCAGATGTATGAATTTATGGCCTTGTTATGAATTTTCCGATGTCTCAGCACCCTAACATTGAAGCATTCATTCAAAGTAGCTATAGCTTTACAAATAGATTTTTTTTTTTTTCAGAAATAGAGTTTTTCCATCTGTTTGTTCCATTTTCCCATCTGTTCCTCCAGCCTCATAGTCTTGTTCAACCTGTTTACGAAGATTGCCTTTAAGTGAAGATATATATTTTTTTTCCCATTCCAGGACAATTGTTTCTTACCGAGGGGTTTGATTTGTTCTTAAACTGCCTCTCTGAACAATGCTGGGCACTTTTTTTGCTAACCCATTTGCTTTTCCAATATGCATTTTAATCCATCAGTGTGACCGTACGCTTTAAGGCCATGAGGAGTTCTTGTCTGATGCACATTGATCACTGCGGCACAGCTAGACTATGACCTGCGGCTGGATCCCAGTGAGAAACCCGGCATGCCCCGTAGATGGCATTATGGTGTCCACCTGGGTACCACAACGGTGGGTGACACCAGGGCGTTTCCAGTAGTGCTGCTCTTGGACGATGGGGTGAGTCAGTTTAGACATGTTGCTTTCTTGTTACACTAAAATAGGACTTGCTGCTACCAGAAGAAGCAGGGTAGTAGGCAGCCCAACTATTGCTCTCTGCCATGATACGTGCTCTCCACCACAGTGCCATTCAGTCACCTCCTCAGGAGCAGTTTCACCTGGTGTGATCCAGGTGTTGCTCAGTGGCTAGACACCTTTTAAAAAAGAGTTATCAGGCAATTCAGAAACACAAGGAGCTTGTGATAAGAAGCAGATAAATTTAAAATGAAAAATAAATTAGCACTAAATAAACTGCCTGTTATCAGTAGAGGCCGACACTGAAGATGATCTTGCAGCACCACCCAAGGGTTCCCTTCACTGAAGAACCTCTAGTAGCTTCTGAGTAGTTACTAGACAGAGATTAAGGTACCCAGGGCAGTCCCCAGCCCGTGTTTGACCAATCTGGAAAAAATTCTCAGGAATCACCAGCCAGTATTTTATTACAGTTAGACCAGAAGCTGGACTGGATTCATCTCTGTAATTGTCTGAAAGACACAAGTAAGCACCCTTCGAGAAGCTATCATTTCTGCTACAAAGAGAGCACAAATTTGCATCTCTCCAGGCCACCCAAAAAGTGATCTTTGATTTGTCAAAATAATCCTTTATGCAGAGGAATTGAGAGCTTGGAAGATACCCAAAAATGTGTTAATACACACTTTTTAAATTTCCCTTTTTATGTAAGGAGGGGGGGAACTAATAATAAGATTCCACATCATGTGGTTAAGTTTAAAGAAAAATGCTTTGGGAAAGTTTTCCAGCCTTCTGCAAGACATTTTGTTTTTATTCCTTCTGTCTCTGCAAGACTTTTGCCTTCTACCGTTTGCCAGTAGGAGGAAGATTGGAAAAATTCTACTGGTCCTGTCATCGCAAGGGACAATTGTGGAGTGGTTTTATTGTTATCCTTCTCGTTCTGGTAGAATGAGATCAGACCCTCTATTTAGCGAAAGACAAGGCATCTTCTTTTTCATTCCAGATGTGCTAAGCTATCTGTAAACAATGAGGGCTTTTGCAATATTCGACATGAAGTTCAACACTTCATTGTGTGTTTGTGAGCCTTTAAAGATTGTCGTGATCCACCTTTCAGGTAAAAGGGCTCACAGAAAGTCTTTGGGGCAAAGGAGACCCCAGTTCCTGCGTTCCATGCAGGAGGACTTCCCCAGAAGGACTCATAGCAAGCACTGGCCTTCCAGACTAAATGCAACATCTCCTTCTTTTAAAGGTTTATACTTAACAACAGCATCTTGCTAAGGCATACATGATGGGGGGGGCCGTGAAGCAGCATTTTGCAGCAGCCGCTCTTCTTGGTCTTGGCAGTGGCTTTATTTTAGGGTGGTCTTCTGGCCACTTGGAGCTAAGCAGAAACAAGCTATAAATTTACTTCCAAGGGCAAGTGTTTGGGCCATGGGATTTTAGGCACAAGAGGCCAGTCCTGCACATTTGATAGCAAGCTCAAGGCTTTACCTTCCAGCTCAGCATAGTTTGATAGAAAGTTTATCCATTACCAACCTGCATTGGTTTAGTTCCCTTTGTTCCCAGAAAACAAAGGCTCTGTGTTCACAGCTAAATCCCCCCATACAAGCATTTCCTTTAACTAAACAAAAGCCCGCTAAGTAAGAACGTTTCTCCCTTTGGGTAATGCTGCATTCTCCCATGCTCATGGTATGCGATATTCCCTTAGTTCACTTACTTTGTTACTTTTTACAGTTCAGTTTCCATACGCTGCTGCTCATGTGTGGTGCCAGTGCTGTTGGTGATGAATTTCTTGCAGAGCTGACTTGAGCAATGTCTCTCTGAAGTAATCATTTTCTGTCTCCCCAGCGTTTAGCTGCATACATCGTCTCCAAGACCTTTCACCATGCATCCATCAGCGATGAGTTCAAGCTAAGCAAGACACTACCCTGTTCCAGAGGCTGAGCAAATCACAGGCCTATGTTGTAACTAATTATTTGTATTGGCTGATTGTTTTTTAATGTGTCTGTTTTACAGGTAAACAGATTTATCTTAGGAAGGCAAAGGTAATAATGATGCTGGGTTTTATTCATTGCTTTCATTCAGAGACTGAAAAGGTGAATGCTGAAATAGGTGTAATTTAACTATACAGAGAAGTCACTTGATTTTCATACCCAGGCAGGATTGCTGGAAAAGATTGGGGAAGCCTGAAAAAATTGTCCTAACATGACTCCATAAATGGATGACATTAGCCATGTGGTCTCCAGCTTCCAACTCCTCATGAACCTCCTCATTTAAAATGGAACATTTTCTAATTGGCAATCACCCTCGAGAAGCCTATTTCTGGTGCAAGGAGCCCATCACGTAGACCCCACACTCACACAGCTCAAGAAGGTCAGCCATTTGTGATGTTCAACTCAACCTTACAATCCCAGGTGCAAATCTGAGCACGGGCATCTTGCAGACACCTCAGCAACTGCTCTGGCAACTGTGATGCTCTTTCTACATTGGTTGTATTTCAGAAGCACTCAGAGCTGTCAGAGCACACGACCCGTGGATCAAGGAGATGCAAAAAAACAGTGCTTGACCCAAAATGCTTATGACTGAAACACCAGAAGGCTGGACAGAAGCACAGGAGACAGAAAAGTACTGCTCACTGGTACGATTTACCTGCAATCAGGGGATTGCAGGTGTGGGAATGGACCCTGAAAAGTTCTTTCAGGCTTACAAAACAAGGAAAGGGAAGAAATTCACCAGGTTAAAATTCTTGGAGGGACATGTCATATGTGTATGCTGTAAGGTAAAGCCATGGGCAGATAGCACTGTCTGGGTGATATCCTCACCCATGGCAATCTTGTGTGTTTTTTGAACTTGTTTTTAAAGAAATCTGGGTCTTGAAAACAAAAAGCTATGGCTAGAGATGTTCAGGAGTGGCAGTGGCTGCCTTCAAATTAGCACAGCCAGCCTTGGAGACCTGAACTAGTGTGAGTATCATCAAGGGCTCAGCAGTGTCCATATGTAACAATCCTGCACAGGGTGAAAGTGTGGGTCCCCCATTCCTGGAGTTTTCTGCTTTGGAAGGACCATTGTCCTTCTTCTTTCCACCACTGTAGAAAAAAAGCTACTTTCAGTGGAAATTTTATCATGGGTAGGTTTTCCTGCCTGCCCTTCCTGGGCTGGGAGAGGGAGGAAGACCTTTACCTGCTGTTCGCTGCTGGGCAGGGGGCACCATGAAGGAAACAAGACCCAGGCGTCTGGCGGCAGCTTTTTCGGCTGGATTTTGGTTTGCCTGCCGGGCTGGGGTTGCAGCTGGCTGGCCTGATCTCCTTCCCTCCCACCGGCTCTCACTGAGAGCAGAACATGCCTTCTCCTGCTGATTTCTGCTTGCCATATTGATTGCAGCAGGGTATAATGGAGACAAGTCAGGCAGAAAGCCAGCCACCCTTGGGAATGATTAAAGAGCAAGCAGAAAAGGATAGAAGTGAAGAAAAACAGGCTGATACTTAGGACATGGTGGATTTGGAGAAAATTATACCCCTTTCTCCACCTCACCCCAGGCCGGTGCCCAGGACAGTGCAGCAGCACCTCTTTTTCAGCTTTTTCAGAAGGATCGTATCGACCCCTGTGTACACGGGGAACAAAATCCCCACAATGTGTACAATATCCCCATTGTGCATGGATTTGCAGGCTGATTATTCAGAGCGTAGCCAAGGAAAGGTAAGGCTATGACCCATTGTTTTCATGCGATCAATTGAATACTGTCATTTGCATTTAAAACGCTCCGAATTCGCACTGTCAATATGCCAAACAGCTGCTCGGGCTTTTCAGCATTCCATGGTGACAATCACACTATCGTACATCATTGGCACCAGGATTTGCAATACTCTCAGTGTCAAAATTTTGTGGGTTTTTTTTTTTTTTTTTTTTTAGAAAAAAAAATCTCCCCCCAAAATACCCAAACCTGTGAAAAATCCTCTTTTAAAATGATGGCGTTCAGTGCTGCTAAGAAGGCCTTCACAGATGCCAACATATCAAAATTCATCTCTTTTCTTCCTCTCCTACAATTAAAAGGTAGTTAAGAAAGAGGCTGTTCCTGATAGATCCACCTTCTGTTTTCTCCTTTGTATGCGTATTATTCATTAGCAGTCTAATAAGAGTTTCAAAATGCTCTGTGCCTCTGCCAGCAGGGCATATGTATGTAGACATGTGCTTGTGACAGATAAGTACATAAACAGCATATTGGCACCAGAAAGACATCTGTGCCTAGAAAAACGCTTGTGATATGTACATAAATGACATTTTAGCTCTAGTCAAGTCCTTGTGGCTTTGAGAGGAATATGTGACTGTACTCTTCTCTGTGAATACTGAAAAGGTGCATCTTAGAAAGGAGAGTATTTTAGAGGTTTATGGAGAGTTGGAGGAAGAGCTTGGATGCGGGAAGCCGCCCCATGCGAACAGCCGGGGTTGCAGCCCCAGCTCTGCCAGGTTGCGGCAGACGGCGGCAGAGTCTTGCCAGGGGGATCGTGGGCGGTTGCCGCCGGCAGCACCGTGAGCGCGGCCCCCTTGGGGGGGGAAAGCACCCGGCACCCCCGAAATCTGATTCGATACATCCGTATGGGGTCTGCCGTGCGGGGCGGCATGGGGCTGGCAAGGGTAATGCAGCTCCTGGCTCCGAAGAGAATAAAATCTTGGGCCAAAGACCAAAAAGTCAGGGGGTGATCCAGGGTCTGGAGGCACGGGGGGTGCTCCCTGCAGCGCTTTTTTGCTATCTACATTTAATTATCTAGCTGACAAAGCTGAATGCAATCCCTTCACCACAGCAGTCTTCTACAGTGGAAAAGGGACGTTTGGTCTGTCACAGAAGCGAACCAAGCATCCCATCTTCTGGGATCCTTCTGGGCTTGCACAATGGGACACTTTGTAGGTCTAATCACACCGCTTAGTTTAGGGTCATAACACCTCAGTTTACCCATTCATGGTGACAGTTGCCTGCCTTATAGCTTTAATTAGTGCTAGAAATGTTGTGGCCGGGAGGCTATAGGTGAGAGGTCTATGGGAGTCCCAGGAAAACCTAGAGAATATTTGCACCTAGTCTGCGGTAGGAGAGAGAGAGAAGATGCAACACTGGAGGCCACACATAACACAGCAGTAAATATGGACTTGGGTTCTTGATTTTGGGGCTTGGAGTCAGAGTCCTAGGTATATTGGAGCCCTCAGCTCCCATGGGAGCACTTATATCCCAGTGAAATCACCCCAAGCAGGGAATTTAAGCTTAAGGACTGGGTTCAACCACATCTTTCCTGAGCTTGCTCCAGGAGGTACGGGTGCCCCAACAAGGTTCCTGCCTTTCTGCAATTATAAATCTCCTGTAGATTTCATATGATCCAGTAAAGCAAATCCCAAAAGGAAATGAGTGCCCGAAGCTGCTGTTGCCTCCAGGTCCATGAGGACGCACCTGAAACAGCAGTTGAGTTGCACCTGTGTGAAAGCCCTCTGGGACCTGGCCTTAACACACACATGGGGGGGGTCGCTGCTGTTCACCAGCTTGCCCGTAGTGAAAATGGCATCACTCCTTTGGGTCTGACATAAAAAGGAAAGAAGCTGCAAAATATTCCTTGGTGTAAATCAGGATGGGTCCTCGGACTTCGCTGGAGCCTGTCAGTTGACATGACCTGAGCGCGCGGCTTGCCGGGTGGGTGGGAGTCTCACACCTCCAACGTGGTGGATGGAACCACAGTGGTGGATGAGCTGTTACTTGCCTGAAAAAAAGTGTTCGGGGGAAAAATTGTCTCCAGTCATTCTCATTTTGCATGTGATTTTTCCTACATATGTTTCTAATCATTAAGAAATTCTGTAGCTTAAATAATGCTCTAAAAGTACGGTAACTGTTGGACTACATTCTGTTGTAACCTTATTGAATTTCACTTCTCTGGAAAAAATAATGGGATACTATATCTTGAAAAACAAATGGTAATTGCGTTTTTAACAGAATGTTTCTCTTTGTGTTTCAAAACCTTCTGCACACAGTTAGACATCTAGCCAGGGAAGAAGGTACAAAGCATATGGGCCAATTTCTGTCTGTTGGCTGTTCAAGATGCCTTAATATTCAAGCAGTGATGTGTGTGTGTCCGTGCAATATGGCACAATTTATCTACATGGTATCCATGAGCTCAGGTGAGGTGGTCAAAAAGTTGTGTACTGGGGTCAGAAGAGTTATTCATGGAGGAACTGGGTAAGGTGGGTTTACATCCTGCTCCCTATTAGATGTGTGGGTGTACATCCTTATATTAATTCACATTTTGTCTATTTGGACCACAGAAGACTAGTGTTCCTGTGTTCATGGTGCTGGCCAGAGGCACAGGTTCATCTTCCAGGTGACCAGGATCTTACAACTAAGGGTCTTGTCGAGACTGCAAAAGTAGGAATTGTCCAACACCTTTGTACTGCCCATGCGCCGCAGTGATATGACTTCCTCAGTGCTTTGGGGATTTGCACATCACCATGTGCTGAGAACTGATTTGATTAAAGCCTGGGACCCAAAATAGCATCGTCGCAACGCAGTTTGGTAACATACTGATGTTATTGTCTACCGAGGTTAGGAGAGCCCTGCTAATACTGGAATGCTTTTCCCTAATTTTTAGTAAATCTGGCATGTTAAGAACTTTGTGAAGAGATGCATTTGGACATGTGAAGCTTGAAGGCAAAGTAATAGGCTTGAGGTTTCTGACTGACAAGACACATGTGAGTACATGCAAAATGTGCTCCTCCTGCTAAAAATAACATTTCTCCTGTCAACCACGATGCATCCACCCCCACAACACCACCCAGAAGAACACATTAACACCTTGGCTTTGCACGTAGCCCGATTCACAGCAGCCACAAGTGGTAGAGGGATCTGCACTCTGTGTGCATGCTGACAAATCATATGGCATAGCGAAGAACAGGGGAGTGAAACTGGGCTAGCAGAAGTTGACGCCTTATCATCACAGTCCTTTTGAGCATGCTGTAGGCTGACACCTCCACCAACCGAGTCATCTCCCCGATGCCAGGATGAAGAGCACGAGCCCACTATCCTGATTTAGCCTCTGGAAGCAAGGCTCAGCTTGCCACACCAGGAAGGGCGGAATAGGTGCGTTGAAGCAAATGGGTACAGGAGCATCACGGATACACCAGCATAGGGAGAAGCAAAGCATGTCCAACCACTGCTGCTCACAGCTGTGCTACAGTGACATGTAAAATATACTTTATGCACCAGTGATGTGAGATGGTTCTCCCATTACTGCTACCCCTTTGGTTCCTAACACCATCCAGAAACATATAAATGCTATTTCGAACCAAGAAGTGTTGCGTTGCAGATAGGTATTAACCTTAAAAAGGACTCCTGCAATAACTAAGGTGCAGGTCTGTCATACAGCCTGTGTGTGCTTCTGCTGTCACTGCAGCCACCAAGGTAATGAGAGAGACATGGACAGCAAAGCTTTTAAAAACAGTGAAAGACTAGAGAATACCAAAATTTTTTCCCACATATTATTTCCTATGAAAATTTGCTTTTTTTCCTGAAAAATTAAAGCTTTCTGAAAAATGTTGAAGACAATAAAAATTTACCATTCTTCAGAACTTCTCGGTGAATAATTTGAAAAATCATTATTGACAATTTTGCTTCAGTATAAATTTAGATTGTTTGCAAAGTAAATCTCTCATAAGAAAAAAAAAAAGGCCCTGGAAACAAGTTAAAATATTGGTAGGTGAGACAAGGTTGAGTCACAGTCACAGAGGCCACCGTTGGTCCACTGCAACCTTCCCCTGGGACAGCATGAAGCTTTATTCAAAGGAGATTTTCAGAAAACCCAGGAGATTTAAATGCATAAGTTCCAATCTCTCCTTTAGCTGGCAAGTGCATGAGCCTACATTCTCACTCTTGAAATTAAGCTCCCTTAACTCTCATTTAAGTGGCTGGGCAGAGCCCTGGGCTCTCACAGAGCTTCCCTTGTCCGAACTTCACCTGATGACTCTGGCAAAGCCAGGCAGGCTTTGGTGGGTGCCGAAGGCATCCAGCCCTTTGCAGATGGTGCTTAGCACTTAACAGGATCAGCCCCTTAGCGACTTGTATGGTGCCCATCACCTCAGATGCCTTACCGTTTTTTAAATTATGCAACGCCCACCATATGTAATTAGCCAAGTAAGCTGCTTTAACCTAACCTCAAATGTTTGTAATGCTTATAATCCCAGCTAGGCATCCGTATAAAGGAGCTCCTTGTTAAGGGCAGAAGGGAGGAATATTCTTCTGTAAGAAAATTGGGGAGTTGACAGAAACGTAAAGCTGAAGGTTTGCAAGATTGCTTTTTTTTTTGGCCAAACGGTCTGAGGTTTTGGGGTTGGTTTTGGAGATCTTGGTGTTTGGTTATTCAGCAGGTGGTCTGGCAGTAGCTGTACATGAGAAAGCAGCTCACCCATGGGAATTGCTGTCCCCAGTAAGCTATCAGCATCTTAGCTTGTTTTGTTTTCTTTCCAGTCCTTTCTTTCTCCTGTTTTAGCAAATGTAACACCAGCATCAAGTCCCTTCCTGGGATGAAAATCCATGAGTTCATCAGCCAAGATGGAACTTCAGTTTTGGCCTGATTTGGTTTCTCGCTTAGAAAAGCTGAACGGTCGGACACTCTTGGTGGTTCTAGTCACGTTTCTTCTGATTATTGACCTTGTGAAAAAGAGACGACCCAGGAATTTCCCTCCAGGACCACAGCTCTTTCCTCTTGTGGGAACATTTGTGGACTTTAAGCAGCCGCTCCATCTTGCGCTGCAGAAGGTAAGAGCTCCAGGGACATTTCTCCTACTAACAGTATTTTATCTCTTCAGTGATTTTTGTCACCAAACCTGTGAAGCAAGGGCAGCTTCTGAAGAACTAGCTATATAATAACCATGTATGATAGAGGACCCTTCTTGGTTTTATCTCTATCACCTCCTCTTCCATGGGAGTAGGAAGGTCCAATGGTAAAGAATGGAGTAAGACCTACATGTTCCTCCTCTTTCTTCCCATCTGGCCATAACCATTTTCTGCTGGATCCCAGGAAGGTCTTGGAGGGACTGGGACAGGCTGGGGGGTGGATGGCAAGTGCTGTGTGAGAAATGAACTGTTTGGACTATGAAGATCATCTCTGGAAATTGTCTTGTCATTGTCTTTGCTCAGAGGCCAACTATTTGCCCTATTACCTCTGAAAGAAACATTTGAGATCCTGAAGTAACCATCCTGTGGCTTCTTCTGTGTCGCAGAAAGAGGCAGTGATTGCTCTGGAAAGGTTTCCAGAGCTTCGACTCCCACCAAAGCCAACAAGGGAAATTTTATAGATGCTGAGTATGCTTCCCAGAAAAAGTGGAAGGAAAAACTCTGACTTGCTGGTTGCAAATATCCTTTCTGGTGACCATTTATCTCTTGCTTTTTCTTAGCAGGCTGACACCAGTCTATCTACCTGGGTTTTCACAGGCCACTAGCATGGGTAAACCCTAGGGGAACCCTTGGGGAAGGCTGAGGCAACATGCTCAGGGTATTTTGTCAATACACACAATTATTACTAATAAAATGAATCACATGCATACAATGACTGAGACACCCATTTGGCTCCAGACTAGTTTCACAAGTCACCACAGCAGTTCAGGGTGACCATGTGTGCCCTTTCATGTAGACTCGTACTAAGAAGCGGATGGCCTGAGCTCCTTGGCAGCGTGGGGCCTGAGAGACTGTATGATCACCCTCTGCTCTTGTACATCAGGGAGTTGAACGCTGCACAGGAAACTCTAACACTAGCAAAGTCCGTGCAAGGAAAATGGCTATAATTTGGCCATAAATGCATTCAGGCTTAAAATTAGAAGTAGGTTTCAAGACATCAGCAGCTGAAGCCACTTTCCAAATGGGGTAGCTGGAGCAAGAAACCACACTACTTTACACACAAAGTTGATGAAAGGGATTATTTGTTGTGCTTTGCCCTCAGCAGCAAGAGCCTGGGCATGGTGACCCAGGTGGTGTCTTCACCTCTTGTACCCTTCCTGTGAAGAAGATAGAACAGATGCCCATCAGTTACAAAGCAAGTAATGTCCTTATTACAAGTTAAATTGATGCAACCGCCTGGTGAAATCCAGGTCATACCTGCTAACAAATACAAGCAAAACATCTCTCCAGCATTTTTTGTGCTGTCTCCAGCCTTCATGGAATAGTTTAGATTGGATGGGACCTGCGGACTTGGGTTTGGGTTTTTTCTTAAGTCCCTTTGCTCCAAGCAGGACTAAATTCAAAGTTAGATGCCATTGCTCGAGGTCTTGTCCAGGTAAGTTTTGAAAATCTCCACCTTCTTGCTCTCAGAGGGTGATGAACTCTCTTTCAGCTTACTGGTCGGTATGGGAACATCTTCAGCGTGCAGTTTGGAAGTCTGACTTTTGTGGTAGTCAACGGGTACCAGATGGTGAGAGAAGCTCTTGTCCACCAGGCTGAAATATTTGCAGATCGGCCAAATATTCCACTCCTCCAAGAAATATTTAGAGGCTTTGGTAAGCACAGCTACCGGGATTCTTGGTATAAATTTTTCATCTGTTTGCAACGATAACAGTTAGAGTGAAAGAAACAGCCTGAATTCAACCCTTGCTAACTGCATCCATAAAAGCTTGCACAGAGGAAGGTAAGAACTTAGTTCAGTCTAATATCTCACAGGTGTACATTTTAATGCCTCTGGGATTTAGGGATGATGATGGGATCATCAGGTCTTGATGAAAGAGGAGAAATAAATGCAAGCTGCCCAGCAATCGATACACTTGAAGAGTTTTCCCCTTGGTTTTAATTTCTCCTTTACTTTTTCTCCCCCAGTTGCATATAGCTCCAGAGAAAGGGTATGGTGCTTCTGCCTGCAGCTCTGCCAACAGCGTGATAGTACTTATAGTATTTTGGCTTACACCTTTTTTTCCCACGCAAAGTGACAAAGTAGCAGATTAAAGCAAATCCATAAAGCTAGATCTTTAGCATAAGCCAATTACACTTGAATTTTAATTCCCAGGCAAAGCTATAGTTTTTCCATTCCTATGGAGTTTGTTTGTTTTGATTTTGAGTCTTTGTTCAAGAAGAATAACCACTGCTGAATCCCATCACTCATATGTGACCCAGAGAGAGGTTTGCTTGCTTGTTTCTTCTACCTACAGGGCTCATATCATCAAATGGGCATGTATGGAGACAACAGAGAAAGTTTGCTTCAGCAACACTGAAAACCATTGCTGTAAGTTTTGAGGAAAAAGTGCAAGAGGAGAGCCGGTACCTTGTGGAGACGATTGAGGAGGAGAAAGGTGGGCAGTTAAGGTACAGCACCATGCCCAAAACTTCCAGCTAAATGAACAACAAAAAAGTAAAACTCTTACTCCGACACAGCTCCTAACATCCAAAACATTTCTTCAATAGCTCAAATCTCTATCTTACACTTCCAGACTGTGCCTTTTAGCACTTATTTTAGACCTCAGGCCTGCTATTTTAGTTCTTCCTTATTAATAATAAGCAAATATATACTAGGTGTTTATTAAAACTTGCATGTTTATAGGGCTAAGAAAAGCTCTCCTGTATTCTGCAAAGGAATAAATGCAGCTCTCCTGCGATCAGGCATATACGCTCAGAGGCTTAGTTAACCTCTGCTTGTCCTTGGTTTTGCAAAGTATTTTAAAACTTGTTTAGTCAGGCTTTCCTTTTGTATCGTGCACAGATGAAGCATGTGCCTTGCTCTTTTATGGTCCAGCTTTTAAGAACTGCCAGAGGGATATTAGTAAGAATAATTTGTATGTTGGTACATGGGTGATGTTGCACTTCAGCTTTAAATAGAAGCAGATGGGGTTTAGCTAATTCTATGGAGCTATACATAGTAAACAAGAAAGATCTAAATAGGAATTGTGAAATTATATACTGAACTTGCTCCATTTTAATTGCTGTTGCACTGAACAGGCCAAATACTTCATGTTGCCAATTGATTATAGCCCTTTATAGTCCTAATCAATAAACTAATTAAGCTGCTGCTTTGGGCCTTTCTTCCCATTAGTAATGACAAATAGTGATCATGTCCATCACTCTAATATCTGAGCACCAGCCCAGTTTAATTACTTTCTTGAAGAGTGGGGAGATCAGCAGTCCTGTGCAGAGTGCCTTGCATTTCAAAGTGATGCTCCCCAGTGTACCAGCAGCAGCTCAGGGCTGGACTGGATTCGTTCCTAATACTAGTATCTCATATCACGGCAAGCAGCTCTCCAGGCTGCCTAAATGTGCCCTGGGAGATGATGGGCTCTGCTTGGTAGCTCTCCCAAGGAATGCAGTTGTGACGAACGTCACACCACACTTTGCTCTTACAGGAGCTGATGTGCATCATGTCTATGGGCCATATGACCTATTGCTGGATTTTACAGGTGGGCGCAGAGACTTGCAATCCTCTCCATCTCCCCTCCATCTCACTTGATTTCTTTGTGGTGGACAGTGAAAGGCCACTGCAATGGCATTTTTGCAGTGTGGCTAGTCCTGAGCTCCCCGCCCCAGGCTAAGCTTTGAGAGAACCTCTCCTGGTGTTTGAAATTGGCACCAAAACCATGTTGGAGCATGCAAACCCCGGCCATAGCATGGCCTGCTGCTGGTTGTTTTCCCTGGAAAACAATTCAAACCCTGCTTCAGCAGCTCTGTGCTAATGTTGGTGTGTGCCAGCAGCCTGGGCTGGAGACAGAAGGGGATGTCAGAGAAAGTATGTCATGGCACACAATGCCCAACCTCCAGTGGGGTGCTGGGGGTGGGGGGGACCACAGGACACGGGGTGAAGGCTTAGCATCACCATGGGTGAAAAGTAGGTGAGGTCTCACCCCAACTTCACAACTGTTGATCTGGTAGAGAAGGCGGTTTTGACTGAGACTTTAAAGAAAAAAAAGAAAGCTGTCTTTCATTTTGTTTCCTCCAGGACAACCATTTGACCCTCACTACAAAATTAATAGTGCTGTTTCAAACATCATCTGTTCCATAACGTTTGGGAACCGCTTCGATTATCATGACAACTGTTTCCAGGAATTACTGCACTCACTGGCTGAAACCCTGCTGCTCATCGGAAGTTTCTGGGGCCAGGTAAAGCTGGTCAGATGCTTTTTTATCTTCAGCTGCATGTAAGTGCTCAGAAACCGGAGTTTCTAAGGCACTGACGTAATCTGCTTTTCCCTGTAGAAAAAGAGTCATGTTATAAGGGAAATGACCACGAGTATTGTTTTACATTAGACTGGATTTATACACAAAATCCATCAGAAAAGCAAGGAAGCAAGTTAAAATTATTGAGGCACATGGAGAAAAAACACTACAGGACTGTAAAAACAATCTTATGCCCAACATCATAACCAAAGAACAATGGAAAAACCTTGAAAAGATCTATGTTTCTACGAAAAGAAAAGCCAATTAGTAGCACTCTGTGAAAATTCCTATCATTTCCCCCACTGCTTTCCCAACCAGTTTCTCAAATAAGTAACTTCTATTTATGACAAAACTGAGAGTCCAGGTTTATGACCAAAATAGATGGATTTGGGGACACGGTTTCTGTATGGCTGCACATTCTGGGTCAGGTCTGATCTCTGTCCCCTCCACGGACCCCAGCACTAAGGGGTTCCTCTGCATCCACACTGATTTCTCACCCTCGTGACCACCTCACCTGAGGTGACAGCTTTGGCCGCCCGATATTAGAGAACTTTATCAGCAGAAAAACATCCAGCCGATTCTTGTCTTCTTTGTACTTGTTTACATCTCTGTAACTAAATTGACCTCTGTAGCAAACTGATACTTTTTCCTGGTAGCAAGTGGAGCTAATAAATTGTCCTATCATCTCAACTATGACACCTGCTCTTTTTTAACTCAAGAAATGCTCTTTTGCTCTAATTCATTTGTCACCAGCTGTATAATGCTTTTCCTTTGGTCATGAGATGGCTGCCAGGACCCTTTAGGAAAATCTTCAGGCACTGGGAGAAACTTCAATATTTTGTGAAAGAAGTGATCACAAAGCACAAGGAGAATTTGGACCAGTCCGAGGCAGGAGATTATATTGACTGTTATCTGAAGGAAATAGAAAAGGTAAGAGGGAAACACCTAAAGCTTAACCCATAAAATGAGCAGACAAGACTCAAGGCTGTTTTGTCAGAGGAGCTCATGCCTCCCATGCTGCCTTCTCCTCCCTACCTCTTCCACGTCAAACTTTTTAGCAACAGCAGGAGCCCGATCACTTTGAAAACACACAGATTTTTTTTTTCATTTGAAAGTATTTACACTTTATCTTCTTCCATTTTTCATTCTGTCACACGGCGTAGGAGGACTCTCAGGGAACATGTTCACGTTTCTATGAAAGCTTGCAGGACTGTGTTTGCTATTGTGAAACTTCACATTTAAAAATGCTACCTGCTTTCAAGAGTCACTCTACAGCAAACAGGGTGTCTTTCAAAGCAGTCCATAGGGTTTGAAATTCAATGACAGTAAGGGGTAGAAATTTCCAAGTCCAGGGGTGGTGGATAATAAACTAGCAGCAGGACTTATGTACAGGTGGTTTTGTTATTGGGTTTTTGAAAGCATCCCCTCTTTAATAAGAGTTTTCATTGCCATGTTTTTTCCCCAAGTTTAAGGGTGACACCAGCTCATATTTCCACGAGGAAAACCTGCTGTGCTCCACCCTGGACCTCTTCTTAACCGGGACTGAGACAACGGCAACTGCCATCCGCTGGGGTCTGCTCTATATGGCCGCGTACCCCCACATTCAGGGTAGGGCCACTGATGGGTCCTATGTTTAGCCCAAAACTAGATAAATGAAACTCAGAAAACAAAGTTATTTCCAGCTCTACCACATGCTGGACACGCCTGTGCCCCAGGTTTCTTATTGGGTAGCTTTTGAACACAGATTTTTTTTTTTTTTTTTTGCTTTCCGTAGAGAAAGTGCAGCTCGAAATTGAGATGGTGATCGGCCAGTCCCGCCAGCCCATGATGGCCGACAAGGAGAACATGCCGTACACCAGCGCAGTGCTGAGCGAGGTCCTGAGGATGGGCAATATTGTGCCACTGGGGGTGCCCAGGATGTCCACCAGTGACACCACCTTGGCCGGCTTCCACCTGCCCAAAGTACGTGGAGACCAACATCCTTTCCTTCATCCCACCAGAATGGGGTTTTCATGGTGAGATCAATTCGCAGATCTCACCTGGAGGGGAACCAGCCAGAAGGATCTCATGGAGATCTCACAGTTATATAGAAAATACAAGCCCTCCTAATGGATGCTGTAGGGCTGTTATAGAATCAGAATCATTTAGGCTGGAAAAGACCTTTAAGATCATCGAGTCCAACCATCAACCATGCCCACTAAACCATGTCCTGAAGTGCCCTGTCTACATGCTTTTTGAATACCTCCAGGGATGGTGACTCAACCACTTCCCTGGGCAGCCTGTTCCAAGGCCCGACAACCCTTTCAGTAAAGAAATTTTTCCTAATATCCAATCTAAACCTCCCCTGCCGCAACTTGAGGCCATTTCCTCTCGTCCTATCACCAGCCACCTGACAGAAGAGACCAGCATCCACCTTATTACAACCTCCTTTCAGGTAGTTGTAGAGAGCGACAAGGTCTCCCCTCAGCCTCCTTTTCTCCAGGCTAAACAACCCCAGTTCCCTCAGCCACTCCTCATCAGACTTGTGCTCCAGGCCCCTCACCAGCTTCGTTGCCCTTCTCTGGACACGCTCCAGCATCTCCGTGTCTTTCCTGCAGTGAAGGGCCCAAAACTGAAAGCAGTTATGGGTCTCACCTCCTTACGGAGGAGAATTGTGAGATCCTATGGTGTTGGTCATAATTTTCAATTTAAAAGGTTTGTCACTTAAATTTTATAAAAGATTCCCTCCATGCATTATGGGAATAGAGGGCCAAGAAAAATAGGAAAGCAAACAGTTTGGGTTTGTTAATTCCACAGAGTATTAAAAATCATCTATTACAAGTAACTCTTGATAAAAGACAGGTAATAGGTATTAATGCATACACAGTGTTCTGCAATTATGAAAGCAAACATGAGATTTAGATATAACTAGTCTCTTCCATGTATATGACTGGTTGCATCAAGGAAAATTAAAAATAAAAAAATCTGGGCATCTTGTTTCACACTGATTAGAACATTTTTCTTTTTCTAATGGAGGATGTGGAGATAAACCAGATCAGGTTTTAAAAATAAAAACACAATAAACTGGATCATTTGAAAATTAGTTGGTTAAATTGCTTCAAATTCCTATGAGAACACCATGTTACCAATTTAAAGTTGGTTTATATTAACACCACCAGTGACAGCAGCACAAGGTACGGATCAACACTATGGTGATATATAGAGGTGCACAGAAGTGAACAATCCTATAGGCTCTCACCCTCATTTAATTACATAGCTTAGGAAAAAACATTTTGCCCTTAAAAAAAAAATGTAGTTTACATTATGTGTGGAACAGAGCTAATAATAAACTAGTCTGACAACACATCAGCTCTTCTCCATCACGTAATCACCCGTTTTTCTCCACCTCTTGCAGGGCACCACCCTGATGACCAGCCTGACTTCGATAATGTTTGACAAAAACGTGTGGGAGACTCCAGACACCTTTAATCCTGAACATTTCCTGGAAAACGGCCAGTACAGGAGGCGGGAGGCTTTTCTGCCCTTCTCTGCAGGTAGGATGATGGATGGGGAGATGGTTTTCCTTTTTGCAATGTTTGTTTGGTTTCCCCCCC
>VYZV01015861.1:1211-19941 GCA_013401275.1 Pandion haliaetus | reverse complement strand
CCGAGTTTCCCCTCTTCATCTATCCGAACAGCCGTAGCAGTTTGCTAAGCAGTAAACTTCTGGGGAAGGTTTCTGCAAAATGTGTGGGTGAACATTGCCACCTAACCTTTTGAGGAAGAAAAGCTCCCGCAGCCTGTGCAAGGCGGCACACGCGAGAGGAGCCTGAGACGTGGCTGAAGATTGCTCGGGACTCCATGGGGTTATTTTTGCTTCTTTTCCAGGCAAGCGGGCTTGTCCTGGGGAGCAGCTCGCCAGGACCGAGCTCTTCATCTTCTTCACAGCCCTCCTGCAGAAGTTCACCTTCCAGGCGCCGGCGGCTGCCCCGCTGACCTTCGCCTTCACGCTCAGCCTCACACGCTGCCCCAAGCCTTTCCAGATCTGTGCGCTGCCTCGTGACTGAGGCTGGCATGGGGCTGCCCCACAGCCCCCCACTTCAGCCTTCTGCAGGCTGGAAAGCATCCCTTCTCCCATTCGCCCCATTGATTTTGGGCTGAAACGATGGGCCATGGACATCTAGCACCCACCAACACGCAGGTGGTAGTGGGAAGGTCAGGAGGGCCACATCCTGCGATGAGGACAACCCTTGCAGCTCTTCCCTTCACCTCCTGCCTCCTCCCCTCTATCAGTTTGACAAAACACATGAATTTAAAAGCCTTATTACTTAATTTCCACCATTAGCAACCCCCAGGAAAGTGTCTGCCAGCTGCAAAACCATGGGCACAGTTGGGTCCATGTTGGCTCTTCCATAGGGGATATGTCAACCACCCAGAGACCATTTAACAACTAAATCCCAATGCTGCAGCACCCCGAATGGCCATGGGTTGCATTTTTCTGAGGTGTCCCTTGTCAGTGGGGGCAGCTGGCCTTGGATGTACAAGCTCTGGGTTCATGCCTCAGCACCAATTTGGACTTCCAGGTGGCCACAGCCAATCCTGAGCCTCAGGTGGGCTTGGCCTCAGTGTGTTGTACATTCCCTGCACTACCACATTGCTGCTTTGTCATGGAAATACCTAAGCAGAGCTCTTTTTGCAGCAGCAGCATGCATTTTTTAATCTCAGAAGTATATGGAAATTTTAATCAGGAGGCTACAGAGTGGTAGAAGCAGCTTCTACCAAAGGCTAACCCAAGTGGGATGGCCCAAGAAGCTGTGCTTCCAGCAGGTCTCGAATGGCTATAAAAGTATTGCAACTGTATGAGCAGAAAAGGTTTATCCAAAAAGGTTTGTGCTAGTAAAATACAAACCAGGAAAGAAAATTTGCAAAAAAAAAATTGCATGGAGTTGCTCAGGAGCAGTTTAACTGAAGCCCAATGGAACGAGAAGGAGCAGAGAGTGTCGGAAGGGTCGTGCCCACAGCGGCTCACCACTGGGCGTCAGGAAGGATGTGTCGGCGTGGAGGCTTTGTGGTGGGAAGTCACGAGCTCACCGCTTCCTCTCTGTTTCTGGCAAAGATTTGTGGCCACACACGATGGGCATGTCCATAGCGTGGGGGCTGAGGAGGTGGGTCGGGGGCATGGCACCTTCTGTGGTGGAGACACTGCTTCTGCCCACACAGGGGGTCTCTTTGGAAAAGAATTAAATATGCAACTTATAGAGAATTTTTCCATGTATGTGACCAAGCATTAAAGCTTAGAAATGCTGTCTCCTGTGTACTTTTCTTTGGAATAGTCACAGCAAAGAGTGGTGTTTTTCCTTCTCACCTTTCATAAGTGACTTTTCTATGGGCACCCACGCAGGATGCTGATTAGTTAACAGGAAAAGAGGATTAAACCAAGTTTCATTTTCACTGGCTTTAGCCTCCATCTCTGGCAATAACTGCCTTTGCTGCGTTACAAAGCAATCACTGTGCAGTGGCAGATTTATGCCACATGGGAGAGTCCTTTGCACATCACATCCCTGCCACACCGGGCACACAGGGATTTTGTCAATGAGCTGTCCTTCTAACTGATCACTTTAATCCTATTGCATTTTTAATTAATGTTGCACAGTTACAGGCTCCCATGGTTTCAGTTGGGTTTTTTTTTTTTCTTTCTAAAAGAGAAAACATAAAAGATCCATGGACTTTTTTTCACCTATGAAGTTTTCAAAGCCATTCAGGACTAGGCACTGTTTTCTCTCCATTTTTTAATTCGCTCTGGTGTAGATCTGACCTCTGATATGTGGCTACAGCTTGTATTATTTGCACTAGCTTAGCAAACAAATGTTGATCTCTTCCCTCTTCCATTTCAAACTGGTCTTTCCCAGTTACTTTAGGGTTTCCTTCCCTACTCACGCAGAGAATAAATGATTGAAGTCATCGTCTTCTTTTTTTTTAAATCACCTGGGAAAAAAACAAAACCAAACCAAACCCCATTTTTAAATGTAATGATCCCATACCATAAAGGCAGGAGGCATGAATTTGTTTATTTTTTGAGTGGAACATCTCATGTCTCATGCCTAAGTGTGCTCAAAAGCCAGAGATAAAAAGAGAGATTTTGGTTGAAAACAGTTTTTTCCCCTTTAAGTTCCACACTAAAACAGTGATTTCACTTTTTAAGTTCCTCAAGTGTAAAGGTTATGCAGCAGCTTCGCTCTCATGCATATGGCATTGCTCCAGCAGTGCTGTTGCATCTCTATGCCCTGTCTTCGGCACTGGACAGTCCCAAAGGCCACAACTGATGTCCCCAAAAGAGAAAATGAACTCAAATAATCCCCCGGAGCACAAGGTGGCAGCTGATGACTGCAAATGGCCGCAGCAGAGCCGTGTGGTGCAATAGCAAACTGCTGCTGTAACTGCCCCTGCTTCTTTCCCAATAAAACACAACACACACATCAAAATTCAATGTGGTGCATGATCAACTACTTGTCTCAGAGCCCCTCTTAGATGCAAAAATTCAGCACAGCATGTTACCAGCTATCATCAAAGGGCCATGGTCTGCAGGGCTGGGCATCTGCTTTGGCTTTTCAGCACCTGCCTTAGCTTTGTCTGGCTTTGGGCACAGCTTCAGCACGGGCTGTGGACTTTAAAGGCCAAAGCAGGTGGGAAGGGATGGCTGGAGGGCTCATGGCAGGGCCAACCTCATGGCCGTAGCAGGTTGCTGTGCTTGCACTTGTCCAGAGGAGATCAGAAAATTATGGTGCTTAGAAAACACCGCAGAACCTGGACGGCTGTTTGCTTCCAGCCCACATCACCCTGACACACCGAGACCTCAACCCATGAGTCAGATGGCTTGTGAAAGGTTTGTGCAATCTTATCTCAGATGTCCCCGCTGACCCGGGGCTTGGTCTGGGACTCTTCATACCAGCGAACGAGCTTCTGCAAACGAGGAAAGCGTGAGGCACTTGGAGCAGCTGGAGCCTCCGCAGCGCTGTGTAGCTGACGCCGGGACGTGGCACGGTGAGGGCACCACAGGGAGGAGAGAGCGGGGCTCATGCCAAGCTCTGGGCTCGTGGGAACGGTATGGTGAGGCTGCCGGAAAGTTTTAATCCCAGCCCCGCAAAGCTTGTTTCTGTCCTTTAGACAAGGACATAGATCACTGGGATTTTGTAAAGCAGCTGTGGGAGGTGGGAGGGAAAAGGGAGATCTGGGGGTGTTTTGGTTTGTGTTTGGTTGTTTTTTAAAGAGATCAGAGGAAATGCTTGAGTTAAACAAGAAGGGGTTTAATCAAACAGCCCTTGCTGAAACCTGGGAAAGCAGGAGTCCAACCACAGCCTCCAGGCCAGGTCAGCAAAAGCTGCTCCATGCTGTCTTGTGTTTGTGCCCACAGCTGCGCCAGCACATTGCCCATCTCCCTGTGTCCCTTCGAGGTTCGGTAGTTCCCCGTGAGCTCGACCTGCCCTGACCTGCCGTGGGGCACAGCCCTGCAGAGCCCCATCATCCACCCATGCTGCGCTTCCTCTGGGAGAGCATCTCCTTCCAGATGCTCCTCGTCTTCCTCGTTGTCTTCCTGCTTGTTGCCGACTACATGAAGCGCAGAAAGCCAAAGCACTTCCCTCCCAGCCCCTTCTCCTTCCCCTTTGTGGGGCATATCCACTTGCTGAACTTCAGAAATCCCCAAATCGCAGTGCAGAAGGTACGGGGTTGGTGGGCACCGCGGGGAAGGGGATGGAGAGGATTGTGACTACACCACCTTTGCAGCACAGGAAAGGGGTTAACCCAAACACCATGACCCATGAGGACTTGGAGGAACTCACCCCGGGCAGGAGGTTTGCCCTTGGTCAGCAGCAACGTGGTTGAAGTTTGCTTGGGTATGAGGAGGGGGACAAGTGTGGAGCGATCCTTTGGGCAAAGGGCACAACACGATACCACAGGTGCAGTCGCAGCTGTAGGAGCCTCGTAGGTCGGACCAGGGACTGGAAGGGCATTTGGGAAGGGAGTGAAACAAAAGCTGGAAAAAACCACGGGACTGAAAAATCAAACCTGGAGAGTTTTACTTGATTTATGGCCAATTAACACCAACTCCTGATCAGTGATTCAGGAAAAGAGGAAATAAAAAAGACCATACACAGTCAAGCAGACACCACCTTGTCCTTTGTGCAAACACCCCATCTCCCCTCCCACTCTCAGCTTCCCTTATTTTCACCCATGTCCCCTAGTAGGGCTGTCCCTCTCCCAACAGACACATTCGTTACAAATGAAACCCCTTTTATTTATTTTCCCCCTCCCAGCTTACTGAAAAATATGGTGACATCTTCAGCATGCAGCTGGGCAGCACATCATTTGTGTTCATAAATGGGCTGCGGATGATTAAGGAAGTTCTTGTAAACCAAGGGGAAAACTTCATGGATCGCCCCGAAATTCCTATTGACAAAGAGATCTTCAGCAAAATGGGTGAGTTATCTGTCAGGACACGTATCTCAGCTGTCAGGTCAAAGCGTTGACCCTGCAGATGTCTGAGACAGCTAGAGATAAGACAGAGCTCTGGAGCTTTTTTACCTCGGTGGAAGGATCTGCCTTGGCTCATGGTGGGGTGTTTTTGCCAGGACTGGTCTCATCCAGCGGGCACTTGTGGAAGCAGCAGAGGAGGTTCACCTTGACCACGCTCCGAAACTTTGGCTTGGGGAAGAGGCGCCTGGAGGAACGTATCCAGGAGGAGTGCCAATGCCTCGTGGATGCGTTTGGGGACGAGCAGGGTGAGTGCCACAGCCCTCATAAGCTGTGCTGAAGGCAGGAACCAGTATGGCCCATTACAATTTCACCCATGATTCACCACATGATGAAAAATACTTTGCCTTGCAGGCGATGCTAGCACACTGCCGGCATCCCAGCTCCCTTTTACAGGTGTTTTGCCTTCAAACTGACTGGTGAAGGTGGCTAGGTAACACCTGAAGTATTAGTCATCATCCACCTTTAACCTACTGCTCTCTTGGACATCTCTGGAAAATCCCATGTGTGTGTAAACACTGACGTTTCCAATGAATTCAAATGATGCCTGCTCTTCTGCAGACCTTGCTTGACAAAGTAAACAAACATCTCCATAATCTGATTGAACTGGGACCACTGGATCTGCCCAGCCAAGCTTGGCCAGCTTGTGAGGACTGCAAGGCGTCCTAGGAGAGCAGTAACACAGGAGGGTGCCTGTCAGGGGTCACTCATTTCACTCTTATTTGTTGAACGTTTTACTTCTGACAACTGTTTTCTTCTCCTTTTCTGTGAAGACTGCAAGAATATTGATCACGCCCTTTTCTTTCTCCAGGCAATCCTTTCAACCCTCACTTTAAGATCACTAATGCCGTTTCAAACATCATCTGCTCCATCACCTTTGGCAATCGGTTTGACTACGACGACGAGGAATTCCAGAAATTGCTGCGGCTGATGGACGAGACAGTTAGCCTCCACGGGACCATCATGAGCCAGGTACAGCCCTTCTGCCACCAACATGGACAGTGTGCAGTTTTGCAGGGCCATAGTTTCTTTTCTGGAGTCAACCTCAAAACTCAGAGTTTTCATCACCAAACTTCACTGTCATTCCTTATTCCTTTGCAGAGGGTAGATTTGCCCCTAATTTCTTCCTGCCTTATTTTCAAGCTGTGCAATGCTCATGTTGCTCCCTCTCGCTGAACTTCACCTTTCCAGCCCATTGATTGCCAAGCTGCCTGCTGTAACGCTGGGTAATGAATGAATCGCTCCATAATAGGAATACCATTCCCTTGCAATGCTCTTCTGGAGCTGAGCTATTTCCACCAACTCCAGCAATTTAGTAAGCATGGCATTGCAGGCTCCTGAAGTTTTGATAGCAGCGGCTTTTTTTCAGGCCTTTATTCAATTTACCATTCTCCTTTTGTGCCCAAAGCTGTACAACTCTTTCCCGTCTATAATAAAGTTCTTCCCTGGATCCCACCAAACCATTTTTAAAAACTGGAAGTTGCTGAAAAGTTTCATGAAAGAGAAGATTGATAAACACAAGGAGGAATGGAACCCCTCAGAGAGCCGGGACTTCATCGACAGCTACCTGCAGGAGATAACCAAGGTCAGCAATGCAGAGCAAACCCTTCTGCAGCAGGACTTAGAAATCAGGAGAGATGTGAAATGAGCCCAAATTCTCCACCTAAGCTGCCTGTGTGGCCATTTATGGGCTAGATATCAGGTTCAGGGTACCAAACAGCAGGATGGAGGGACAGGGGGCCAGCAGCTTCTGCCAAAATCCTTGGGGTTGAGTTGGAGTAAGCCTGGTGTCAGGCTTGCTGTTTGTGCGGCACTAACGTACCTTTTTGTGAAGGACAACGGTAGCGGCAGCTTCCAGGAGGAAAACCTCATAGCATGTGCGCTCGACCTACTGGTTGCTGGGACCGAGACCACTTCCACAACCATCCGCTGGGCTCTGCTGTATATGGCTATACATCCAGAAATTCAAGGTACAATTAGCAAAAGTCAGTGGTTTTCCTTGCTTTTAGCCCTCGCAGCTTCATGAAAGTCTCTCTTTTTTTTTTTTTTTTTTTTTTTTTTTTAAGAAGAGGTGCAAACAGTGGCGGGTGTCCCAGTTCAGTTCCTGGGGGACCCTCACAGCAACCACCTTGTGTTGTTGCAGGGGTGTTGTTTTTTTCTTGGACTTTGGCTGATCCCTGCTCTTTCCTACCAGCCCGTGTGCAAGCAGAGATTGACACAGTCATCGGACAGGTGCGGCAGCCAGCCCTGGAGGACAGGAACAACATGCCCTACACCAATGCCGTCATCCACGAAGTGCAGAGGAAAAGCAACATCATCCCTTTCAACGTGCCAAGACTGTCGGTGAAGGACACGGTCTTGGATGGCTTCCACATACCAAAGGTAACCCCACTCCTGAGTGCTGAGACTTTAGCAAGAGACTCCTAGCTCCCCAGGCGTGTTTCGCCAGGCCAGGTCCCTCCTGCGCAGACAGGAGGGGCAAAGCCACAGCGTCTCTGCCCTGTCCAGAGTTCACTCCTAGTGAACACGTATTTTTTGCCACCCAATGTTCTCCAGCATGTTGAATGGTGCAGAGCGCTGTGGGACAACACAACCCCCATGCACACCACGGAGGCAGAGATCCCATCTCATGCAGCTTTTACAGGAACTTTGGCCCAACATTACAGCAGATAAAAATGACACTGATGAGGGAAAAACACGGGTATATAATCATTGCACCTCCAAACAGACAAGAAATAGGAAAAACTGGCCATGCATGGGGGTATTGGACAAATAATTGCAGCAGAATTTGACTACGGCTGATCTATGTGGAAAGGAAAGTGGAAGATAAAAATGCCCTTGCTGCTGTCAGTGACAAAGAAAGTGCAATTTACTTTTCTTTTCCTCTTAGGGCACTGTTTTGCTTACAAATTTAACCTCTGTGATGTTTGACAAGAATGAGTGGGAAACCCCCAATGCTTTTAACCCTGGGCATTTCCTGAAGGATGGTCAGTTCTGGAAAAGGGAGTCTTTTGTGCCATTTTCTATAGGTAAGATTTGCTGGATTTTGATGCTTCGGTGCTGAGACACTGGGATGGGGCTTCCAACTGTATAGTGGAGACACAGAGGAAAATAGCAGTGGAAATGGCTGATGTTGGCTGCACCCTGAGATGTGCCGCTCAAGAAGTGCGCACGTGGCCACCCCAAAGCACCACAACAGCACTCTGAGCCCTTTCTTATCTCTCTTCATGTGCAAAGAAGAGAGATGAGGACGAATAAAAGACCATAAAAACCACCAGAGACCCTAGAAACACCTTCAAGGCAAGAGCATCACCCTGTGCTCCTGCTCCCCCATGGCCGAGTTCGCTAGGGGCTTCACTGTTGCCACCACAGGGTACTCCAGCCACCAGCTTCCCCGGGGACATTGCTTTCAGCACCCCTCTTTCCCCTACCAGCATCACACACCTTCTCTGGTAGCTCTCTTTGGTCCAGCTCAAACCACCTATCCCAGCACAGGCACATCCACACCATGCGTGTCAGTGCAGCTTATCCAAGCAGGGGAGGATACAATGCGTGTGCATACAGTTACACACACGTGCCCTCACAAAGTCATGCAGTTCGGGAGGGGCAGCTTATGCTGTAACACCAATGCCGTTATTGGGGAGCTCAGTTTGGGCTGCAAAACTCATCCTGGGAAGGGGGTAACACAGCTAGACCGTGGTCCTAAGGGAATTCAGAGGCTTTTTTGGCAGCAAAAGCAGCCAGAGGGCCAGCACAGGCTGAGGATGCCACGGGTGGCTGTCTCCACAGGGAAGCGTGCCTGCCTGGGCGAGGTGCTGGCCCGTGCCGAGCTCTTTCTCATCTTCACGGCTCTGCTCCAGAAATTCACCTTCCAGGCACCCCCGGACACCACTCTCAGCCTCCAGTTCAAGCTGGGCATCACAATGGCCCCGCAGCCCTACAAGATCTGTGCTGTGCCTCGGTAGGGAAGCCTTGGCCACCGTCCTCACAGGGAAAAATCCTTTGGTAGGGATGCTGAAAATGAGCCCTCGGTGGCTCCCCTGGGCAGTGGTAACGACCACCTGGCTCTAGAGAGGCTGGGCTGTTCATTTGTTTCTTTTAAAGCAATTGCAGAATCCTTTCTTTCACAAGCGGACCTCGTGCTCTGTATCACATGAGAAAGGTGATCAGCCTGGGATCTGCCAGTGCACTTTTAGGCTTGCCATATGGCACTGTAAATGAAGGAGGGGCTTGGGGCTTTCCTTATTTTATGATAGGTGGCCATGCTTCACAGTGGCAAGAGAATGAGCGACACTTCAGACCTTGCAGTGTTCAGGCTGTGGCTGTGTACTGCGGAAAAGCAGTACCAGCCCTCGTTCTATGACATTAATACAGGTATTAATTACCAACTTTTTTTGATTTTGTTATCCTTGATGCATAATCCATTAAAAAAAGGTCCCTCTATAACATATCTCTTTCTCTTGCATCAATAAATCCTTACCAAAACATTTTCGTCATGAAGTATTCTGCAAAGTGAAGACTGACACAGGTGATTCCCAGCACAGGCTGTAGCCTTCACCCATACCCTGTGTTTTGGGGCAGGGGGCTGCGAGCCCACCCATGCAGAGGCAGCCACACAGCACTTGACCCATGTTGCTGTGTAACAGCAAAGGCAATTCCTACAGAACTGATGAAAATAAGTGACCCTGACAGTACAAGTAAACCAGCAGGGAAACCATCAAAGCCTGTGGCCAGGTCCTGGCACATCACAGCCATTGAAAGCATTAACACCCACAAGGAACACGGGGAGTGCTCTCCACTCTGGCAGATCCCTCTGTAAGACATCTGTACTTGTATCTATAGAAGTCATGGGTCCTGCCTCTTGGAATATGCTAAATCCTCCCTGTTTACCTGCCCAGCACCACCCAGTAGCTGGTATGCCCCGGGGGGGAGAGGGGTAAGCTCCAGCAACACACGATGCACAGCCAAGCCTGCTGCACTCAATAGTCTGATGAATAAAAGGGTCCCTTGGAAAATACCAGCAATAAATTACTATTTTAAACCATCACATGCAAGGTGAAACAGTTCCAAGATTGACAACTGGTGGCTAACACCAGTAGAGTCGATGCTTTTAACAGCTGCGCCACGGGACGGGATGCTGGCAAGGCCCCCAGGCCTGAGAAGCTGCAGCTCCTGGGAGCGGGACCAGGGGCTGCCTGGCGGGAAAGCACAGCAGAACACAGTGCCAGTAACACACAGCTCCAGCTCCTGCTCACCTGCTGAGGAAGCGAGGAGAAAGGAACCTTCTCCTGTTCATTTTCAGTTTTTCCTGGAGTACTCTTGGTGTGTTCCTAGAGGAAGCAAATTTTTCCCAGTGCCTCTTCCGAGAATTAAGTCATCCCCTGAAGGAATTAAAAGTCCCTTTTTTCATGCAAGCATTATTGCCCAGCTGGGTTTTAAATCCTTTTATTTTAACCTGCATTTTCTTCTCCTCCAAGTGCAGAGAGGAGGAAGCATGGCAGGCTGGGATGGCCCTGCAGACTGGCTCACAAAAGGGCAGAAAGACCCTGTGGCCCCACAGCTGCACACTGGGGCCAAGCGCAGGCATATAACAAAGCAAAATTTATAGCAGGTGAACATGGCTTCTGGCAAGGCTCCTTCAAGCACAGGGCTGGATGGGGAGGCTCCGCTCCCTCCTCTGGTCTTCTGTGCCAGGTACAGCTGGGTGGAAACAAGAGGTTGGACTAAGATGCTGTTTCTGGCACTTGAGGCTCCTGTTTCGCAGATCCATAAGGTGGAGACGTGGGAACAAAACCAACCTATTTATAAAATGCAGGAGACTTGACCAGGTTCTCGCTAAAAGTGGGATGAGACATCCCCAACCCCAGCTCACCACCCCTCCTCTCGCCATGCCAGCTGCCCTCCCGACCTGCTCCTGGCAAGGCAGTCCCACATCTTCCCTTTGCAGCTGAAACAAGGAAGTTCATTTGACTTTCTAGACCTTATGTTCTTTCTTTTCCTTCCTTGGGAGAAGCAGAAGGGGAAGCTTAGAAGTGAGCTGCATGCCTGGAATCGACTGGGAACAGGAGAGGGGAACAGTGATGAGTTTGTTGCGTGCAGCATTACTCCCACAGCACTTCCAGTTTGCAGGTGTCATCTGACTTCTTTATTTCACTCCTTGGCTCAGATTCCCATTTCCTTTCCCAGGCTGCTGCTATATCCAAAAGCTTCCTCCCCCTCCTCCCCAAGACTCCGCTGGGTTAGCTGTACTCTGAGCAGAGCACATTTCCCAGGACCATTTTGCACAAGGGCTCCTTGGATATTTTGCCCCCTCCACCGAAACCATCTCCCATGCACGGCTGACCTCACCTCCTCCCTTTCTTTGTGCTCAGGGCTGTGCTCCTGCACCTCGCCAAGGACACGCCTCGCCTAAGCGTACAAGCCTTCTGCTGTAGTGCTCGGCTCTTAAGGAGCTACCAGAGAAGCCATAAGCAAATGGGGTCACAGACCCAGGCTGTGCACAGGCAGTCTGCGTCTGAACATAGCTCCTCATGACCAAGCACTTGGAAATGGAGACCCCCTGCACACACCACCCCTCGCTTGCTCCTTCTGCACTCAGGAAGGCAGTGGCGGCTGCCGGTGTGTGTCCTGTGGCAGATCACATACAGGCTGAAAACATCCTGCAGCTCGGCTCAGGCTTCCTGCACAGCTGAAAGTCTCTTCCCCTCCCTTCTCCCTCAAACACACACCTGCAGTTTTTGTTCTTCAGTGTCTGAAAATGCTTTTATGTCCAGCCTCAGAAAGAAGGAAAAATGGTTCTTCCATATCTAGCCATTCACTTCATGCTCACTGGGACACTTCTGCCAGTGCACAGGCCCTTCCACGCTGAGGGATCACACAGCTACCCAACCTCACGGAGTAGCAGCCCAAGGCAATAAAAATCCTTATTTACCAGTGTCAGGATAGTCAGGCCAAGGATTGTGGTTCAGAGAAAGGGAAAACCTGTGGTAAAAATGGGTCTGAAACAGGGTCCCTGAAGGAAACTTGTGACACTACCTCCTTGCTGATCTTCACTCTGGAAGGTTGAATAGCTGCCTGCTCTCATTCCCAACCTCACTTCTGGGTTCCGGTTAGTGCTCAGGGAATAAGCAAGCTGTCAACGAGACTAAGAACTGGGCACATAAATAACCTGCAAAGCAGACTGAAGAGGGCAGTCAGTTTTCTTGTCCAAATAGTAACAAGCATGGCGATTTAGAAGTGTGTATCTGTCTTCTGTGTCCTCCTAGGTGGGGCTGAGGAGAGTAGGCAGAGATCCTAACTTATTTCAGCAGCAATAAGCAATTACTGAAGTCACTCAACAGCTAATTTGTAGTGGGTTTTAGTCTTTCCACTTCACAAGGTCCCTTGCCCGGCTCTCAGATGACTGTCAGCAGGCCGAGTACAGGTAATCAGCTTTGGGTGGGAGCAGAACTGTAAGCAGGAATGAACAGAAAAGAGGAGGGGAAGGTAGCACAACTCTGATTTGTTGTTGTTACAGCAAAACATACACACACTCATTATACATACGTGACATGACATTTTAGATGGTGTAATTATATCCCATGCAGACCCAGTTCATATGTTGCCCAGAAATATGGATGCTTACATCAGCTAGGGACCATTAAATACATTGCTTGGAATAATGACACCAAAGAATTAATTTTAAAAATCTTTATGTGAATATAAAAGAATTCTTTCCAAAGAAAAATAAAACCAAAAGTTAAAAATTAGTGCAATTTTTCAAGTTCTATGCAACACGGTGTTTACATTTGCTTTAAAAAGAAGATGTAGACACTGGTACACTGAAAACCTTAACTCTAGCTTGACTAGTGGGAGGAAGGGAAAAAAAAAGCAAGAAAGTTAAGAAACTTACTTTACTAGACACTACCAACTCTTAAACAATTGTCTTCATTTTCTAATTCCTAAACTATTTATGGCTACCTAAATAAAACATCAGTATTGCTTATATTATTTCCAAGTAAGTGTCTATTGTAGAAAACAGAATACCCATATATATATTTTTAATGAACAAAAAAATCAGTTAGGGGAAAATTTATTTTCAGTGAAAGTTTCTTAATCCACTATAATACAGTTGTTGCAAAAGAATCTTCTCAAAACTGCTGCCTGATCCACCTTGAGTAAGAGAACCTACTAGTTCAGAATTTGTATTATTGCTAGAAAACACTTCTCTTCCCTAGTGTTTTTTTTTTAATCTTATATAAAAAAAATATTAACAAATGATATGTCCGTCAGAACATATTTTTGTTTCTTTGGATCTATATTACCCGTTTTACTGGAAACTGGCTAAATGACTAATAATGCTGTTTAACTTCAGCAACATTCAATGATTTCATCTCGTAATTTGAATCTGTTCCTAACTGTGCTGTCTGGGCATGATACGAATTCATCTTGCAGCAGAGACAAGTAGCCTCTTTCTTCATCCTGCCTCAGCAGTGGTGCACATTGCATCAAAGAACATTGTATTGACATTGTGCTGCTACGTGCTGCATACAACTCAGCTNTTTTTTTTTTTTTTTTTTTTTTTTTTGACATGAATGATGTTAACATTAAAATGATACTTATTCTAACAATCCTTTCTGCAACGCCAGATGAGCTGAAGTGAATACAACACCATGGCTTATAATCAAGTATTTATTTCTACAGATAGGTTCCTCATTCATAGGACATAACCCAAGTTTAACCAGTTATAAACCAGCCACTCTTAAACAGGTTCTCAATCCCAAAGAAACACTTAAGTTATATTCACAGTCTTAACTTTTAACAGTTTGGAAAAGTCCCAAATACGTAACAATTCGTCTGATACCTGAAAACCCGATTTATTTTTGGCAACCCCAACAAGACTACTGGGGACAACCTTGCCCTGAAAAAGGCTGATCCCTGCCTGTAGTCCCATATTTAAATTCTTCCACTGCTAGTCAGAAGAAACTTCCAATTAAACAATAGGGAGGTTCTTGGTCATTTTTGGTCCCAGGGTCTGCAGTTTTGAGAAGTGTACATCAAAAGACATTTGCTCCAAGTTTTTCACTATTCAGCACCTGATAGGACTACTGACACAGCTCTACTACTGTGAGAAGTACAACAAATGCATCAAGCCTACTAACTAGATGAGTATTTGAAAGACGTCCATGAAAGTTTCCATGCTGTAAAGAATGAGGGTTAAGAGACCCATTCAACACCATCAGTGACAGTTACACATTTCACTAGAACACACCAAAGTACCAGGCTTTAGAAATGTAAGCATCTTGCTAAGACTTAAGTCTCCTGTTCCACTGCTCACCACCATCTCCCACACCACTAGCAGATTAAACAAGCAATTGTATCTTAATACAAACCCCAGTAATATCACTGCAGCAATAAAAGACCTCAAAACCCAAGAGGTAGTCCAAAGAAGCATAAAATCCTGAAGAACACAACCTGATAGACAAACTGTCCAATGGCAGTTTGTCTGGCATATTCTCTGCTCATACCACATTTAGCATGAGACTGGCTTTTAAACAACGCCTTGTGTAGACAGAAGTTTTGAAAGAGGAACTCTCTACTGAATGCCTAAATGTACAGCACTGTAAAACCATCACCACAACTGAGAAGCAACGCTAAGTACTAAAAATGAATACTTCCATTTTGTCTACCATTGCATGCAATGCCCAATAAAGAATTGAAGATGCTGGGGAAGGAAGAAATCAAAGGACAAGCCATACTGAGGGGCATGCAAAATGGAAGACTACTCAAAATTCACAATGTACAACTTCAATTCTGCAAATCTGAACCCCACTCTCAAATCAAAGATGGCCTTAATGGTGAAGACAGACATAGGATTTCATTCACACGTACAGTTGAGTTTTATATTAAATCATGGACTGGTACAGCACCCTCAAATACCTGGTTTAAGCTTATTTGTTTTCTTTTAAGGGCTGCTGTAATTTTATTTTATTTAACTGTGTATAATGAATTTGTTCTAGACAGTTTGCAATGAAGAAGGGACATTAACAAGCTTCCTAAAAATACAGTTCACAACAAAAATAAGACATTTGGTAAATAAAGTGACACAAATTTCGTGAAAGATAGCAGCTTCCCACACACAAATTTCAGACATCAATCCCCATTTCATCTTCTTCAATCCAGATACTGCAAACCTATTATAGTTCACCCACTTTTCTCCCTGCCAACAAACAATCTTTGCTGCCAACAACCAGCAGAGCTATCTTTCATTCATCTACCTAGCACAGTTAGTTCAGAATAACTGAAGTGAAACTACATTTAAAAAGAGGATCATTCATTTCTATGCACAGGGTTGTATAAATGGCTGGAAATAAATGGAGTTCCTTCCCACCTAACCACCTTTCTGCAAATAAATGCAGTGTACCAATACACCAGACTTTTAAAACATATCCCAGACTTTTGAATTACTATAATAGCTTTTTTTCTTACACAGGAAAAGACAGCTTATTTGGCTTTAGTGAATTCAACATCTTAAAGACATGTTTTCCTTAATGTATATACACACAAACTTAATCTTTTCTTTTCTAAATAAACTAGTAATTCTGCTTCTCACTTGAGATGACAAAACAAATCCTGTCTTCTGTTACATAAACAAGTCAACTGGTACTACACCTTTTTTTTTTTTTGCTTTTTCTATAAATGCAAGTATTTTCTTGCTTTTAAAATTGTACTTCGTATTCTAAAAAAGTATTTTTTAAAACATGGTACCAATCTTTTAAATTTATTTTTTGAAGAGCCCAGCAGAAATGACCAATATTGCCAGTTTCCTGAAGTACATTTTTGCATAACATCTTTCCATTACAAAAGCCAACTTTCTAGCCCAAACCCATTAAATAAAGTTTTAAATATATAGTGCCAATTTTTAATATTTACAATATATTCTGAAGGCAAATATAGATCTTTTAAGTTGTGCTTGTAAATACATACTGCAGTTATTAAACCTACTTCTATTTGGAAAACTATGTGCTACCCTCTAGACACACCACCGATCAACTTAATCACTTCTTGATAGATTCTGATGTTGAATTCGCAGTTGCCCACTATTCTAACCTCCTCTTTCATCAAGTAGTTAAAAAGGAAGCTATAAAACATTTAAGGACACTTTAGCATACAAGTTCTCCTCATGGTCCTTGTGGTTTAATCAGATGTTGTACCCGGTACTTTAACAGTGAGATTCCTTCTGGTATTGGTGACATGACGTTGTTGAGCTAGGAACGAGCGTCCGGGACCGTCTCTGCAGGCACCACTACTGCCAACCAGTCTTGCTTCCATACCTAGCTTCTGAAGAGTTAGGCTCTGCAAATAAGTTAAACAACATTTACACTATAGCAAAAACAGAAGGGGAAAAAAAAAAAAAAAAAAAAAAAAGGGCATTCTTTCATACACAGAGCTCATACTTACTTAGTATGCACACATAATTTCTTTTACTGTGTTTCTTATATACTCTCTTGCTGCCATAAAATGTATGGACCAAGGCTGAAGAAAATAAGATTCATTCACATTCGCATAGAATGTGTTAATTTTAGCTTATTGTGAAGTTGTTCCTTCATTTAATTTTGCTTTCCTTTTTTTATTTCCCATTCCAGTCTTTCTTTATGAAACTCTACCTCAACATTGCTTCATATGAAGATGAAAAGCTTTCTCCAGTCCTTTCCACAGCAATGGAACTTCAAATGTTCTAAAAATCTTTGCAACACTGCTGCAGGATAAGAAGATGGCTCTAGCTTTATTTCACAAATACTGTGCTAAAGTCACTGAACACCAAAAGCAGGAGTCTGGAAACCTTTTGAACCACGGCCTCACTTTGTCTCAAGCCCAAAAACTATTGAACATTCAGGAATTTTGCCTGCTAAATCCAGATGGAAGCTTGCGGCAGCAAATAGCGTATTACTAACACAGAAGTCACGGCCTATGCCAAATTTTAAGTCTCCCATTCCAAAGCACAGAAGGCAAGCAGAAAACATAAAATAATTTTACAAAATAATTGTTTAAAATATTGCTAAAAAGAAAAAACACAGTGATTTAAGATTTAACTGTCACATTTAGCAAAATGTGTTTTTCTGATTTCTGAAATACCAACAAATGAACTTTTGACCCACCTTGTTATACCATGCAGTTACAATTAGCTTTTCCTCGTAGTCACGTAACTTAGCAAGCTTGTATTCAGCCTGCAAGGAGACAGTAGAGAAGACAATCTCAATTAAAACACAAAAATAATCTGCATAAACTTATTGCAGCCCATTGAGTGAAATAAAACACATGCAGCAAAAATGCTTAAATATGCAGAATAACTAGAAGGCTTAGAAGTGTAAAGAAAGATACTTCCATAAATTACTATGGGAGAAGTTATAGACTACTTCAAGAGGAGGCTAAACTTGAGTGAAGTTGCAGTTCAGCTCAGAAACATACTTTAAGAGTGTGTGTGTGGGGAAATGCATGAAAGTCTAGGGTGTATCAGAAAGTCTATAACTAGTTTAGTAATTTTTTTCATCTGAAAGTCAAAGACAAGAATGTACCTCTAGCAGCTGAATATTCTTACCACGTTATTGAATTGCTATTATACAGTATACTTACCTACTACATATGCATAGAAGAAATCTGAGACCACAGCATTTATAAAGTCAGATCTTTCAGCTTACTAACTTGTGTTGAGGAATTCTGTATTTGCTCAGTTAACTATTCTAACCAGTCCCACCGATATTGCTATAAAACAGAATGCACCATTTCACACATTTTTTCGGTACTTGCACTATTGTCAACAATCCTTTCAGGATTTCAGCCAAGCAGATTTTACTGAATTAACAGGTTTTACTCTTCTATATAGTTTCAAGAACTCCCAAGAACTCCAGTACATGAAACCACTGTTATCAGGGGTCTAGTAAATAAACAAGTCACTGCTCAAATACCTAGTCCCTCAAACAAACCAAGTTACATTACTACTGAAAAAGGTCAGACTGCAGCTATGTATAAGTTACCATAACACAGCAAAACTATTAGTCTTACAAAATATTTCACTTATAGCTTTTCAGAGGGTTTAGAAGGAATCCAAATTAGTGTTTCAGTTGTACATTGAAAAACACTGTTGAAAAGTAAACTGCTCTGACAGACTTGTACTAAGATACAAGGTTAATTAAGCCAAACTAAAAAACTCTAGGTTTGATGCTCTGTGCAGTTTCTAACTGAATGCAGCATTGAAGGGTACTGGATCGTTAGGAAACAGTAACTTGAGCGTCTGGTATCAAAGACAGCAGAACATATTAGAAGTTATTATTAAATATGTGTAAATTTTTTACCTCTAGTGCTTCAATTTTTTTGTCTTTCTCTGTTATCTGTTTTCTGAGCAACATAATTTCTGCTGATGCTGGATTTAGCTTGGGGTCTAAGGTTTTTATCACCTGTACAAGGCAAAACAAAAGCATTACAAGTCAGGTTTGATTCTCAACAGCTCTGCATCTCATTTGCTTACAGCAGAAATATGAAAGCACACTGAGCACTAGTCAGGCAGTTACGATGAAAACTAGGCTGTTACACTGTACAACAGAAGATATCAAAGGGTACAAAAGAATCACTAACGCATCTCATGCTTTAGCCTAAACCCCATTCTCTCATACACTTAACTGACTGCAGTTGAGCAATTTGACTAAAAATGCAACACATAGCTACTAATTTTAATTGCAAGGTGGGGGGGACGACACTACTCAAATTAATCTGTTCAACAATTTATGAGGGAGGAATATATACATTCAGAAATACACCACTCACATTTCTTGCTTTCTCAAGGTACATTTTATATCTTTCTTCCATTGCTTTCATATCCTCATCTTTTTTTC
>VYZV01015857.1:294846-307415 GCA_013401275.1 Pandion haliaetus | reverse complement strand
CTTACCACAGGGTCTCTGTCACGGGGGAGTGTGTAGGTGGGAACAGAATGACTTCTGCTTGTTAAGAGATGGCTGAGTAAGCAGGTACTGCAGATTGTTTTCAGTCTTGAGGAGGCTTCTGAAAACAGTGCCCCACAGCTCCAGAAGATGACTCAGGCCTCATGTTACTTCCTCATACTCTGTACAGGAAAGAAAGCAGTTACCTGAGCATTAAGCAAGCAAGTTCCTGAGAAGCAATGGAACCTCTCTCATTTTGTATACCTTTTCATTGAAGTGGAAATGCAGGAATAGATTTAACTTCATGCTGCTCAGAAAGACCTCAACAAGATCTTTTCAGTCAAAGGGAAGCATAATTTCCTTCCATTCCAAGAGAGTCCAGGATCTCATTAGATTTCTGATGCATGCAAACCTTGAAATGAATGCAGCATTTACTAGTAGGTTTTTCTGACCTCCAGAGGTCCCTTCCAACCTAAGTATGATTAGGAAATTAACAGAGAATGATCAGAAATAAGCTAATAGATGCTGATTCATATGGGAAACTAACTTCCCATGTGATGAAGTGAAGACTATTAGTATGAAGCAGTTTGCCTTAACTTCAACTAAATGCATGCAGTATTGGTGTATAGCTACCTAAGTATCAACCCCATGACAAAGTATTCTTACCAGAACTCTTAAAGAATAACAGTTTATGTTTTGTTCTGTTACAGGTTCTAATCATACCGGTGTGGCTGTAGCATTTGCCCTGCTAATTATCTTAGTCTTCATTGTTGGATTAGTATGGTATCTCTATAAAAAGAAGCGTCTTCACTGGAGTGCCTTCTCTTCTGTACGCTATCAAAGAGGGATGAATGATGATGAAACTGATGATGTGTTGACAAAGGATAGCTATTGAGAAACTGTTCCTTCTGGGCAATTTAGCATGAACTTCACTGTGTGAAGCTGTAAGGAATGAACTACTTGATGTTTTATTACTTTGTTTTGGAAAAGTAATAAGATTATTAATGGGGGCTAAATTTTGTTCTTTTATACAAGTGCAATTTTTATTCAATTCCAGGGTGATTATTTACATTTGGCCTCAGACATTTAAGGTGCAAGGTTTCTAGAGTTCTGTGATAATTTAGTATTTTTTCTTTCCTGGAAAGAGTTTTCAATGGAATAATTAAGGCCAACAGTACTTCACGCAACATCACCTTAACAAATGCATTTAAAATTGCTACATGAATTCTGTAAGTTTGTACAATTACCCATCAATAACTTTATGCCAAATGATATACCATTTTGATATGCTATAAAGGTTTTGCTGCTAGCATTGTGTTACCCTGTAGAAGCAGCTTTTGTAATAAGCAGTTATAAATTTTGATATAGCAGGGGAAAAGGGAGTTACCAGACAACTAAGTATTCATTCCCATCTAACTAAAACTTAAATTTTCTTGCATAGTGGAAGAAGATAATATTGTGATTTCCCCACCGCCAAAGACACACAAAAAATACCATGTTATAGTGGTGAGAAAAGAATCTTCCTTAGTCTGTAGAATGTACATTTTGAATAAAGAGTTATAGGGAATACCTTGCACTAAAGCCATGCCATCTAGGAGTCAAAAATAAACGTAGAATATTTGAAGCCTGAGACTGTGGCAAGCTGGCAGATCACTACTCTTACCCCCTGAAGGTGGTAGTGGGGCTAACAAAAGTACCCATTAAGAGCTAACTGCAAACATAAGCAGAACTCAATATAAAATAAAAGCCTTAGCCCTATAAAAGCAAAGGCCTGAATGTTATTTTTTATCCTGTGACATAACTGTTCTTTAAATAAATGGTTCAGTTTCTTTTCACAGCTCCTTTCACAAAGTTTTGAAAGCACAAATAGCAGGAACGTTTACAGTGAAAATCAGTATCTGGACCTAAGCATTCATTAAATAAGATTTAAAAAAAACAGCACTTGGAGTAGTATTTAGAGAATGACATACCACATTCTATCATACATCTTCAAATTACTCTGAAATTACACTTCAGTGATTTTCTTGTAGATCAAAACACAGAAAAGACATGCTCTGGTTTATGATCTGTTGCACTGTGACACCCAAGGACAGGAGTGTTGCAGTGACAGTGTTCCTTGTTCTGTAATGAGATCCTCCTGACATGTACTTCCCCTAATACTCTTACTTATACTGGTATCAAATGCCTAACATTATAGGTGAAATGTCATCTGTCCAAGAAACAAGGTACATCTAAGGGAAGAGTAAGAAAAGAATGTATGGTAAATAAACTTGTGTACATAAATGCTAGAAATACTGAGGTATTTTACATAAAACTTTAAACTTGATTTTTGTATGTGATGTGTCACTGTGGCCTTTTCTATGCACTCCAAAGCAAGCTATAAAGGGAAAAAGGGAAGACATAATTGTATATATTAATTACTCTAATGATTTGATCATTTGATGTTTTGAGAAAGTCTTTAGCCTTTTTTAATGCACAATACAAAAAACAGGCACATTTACTTTTATGAAGGAGGATATATAAGACCAAATCCATTCCCCGTGTGATGGTGGTATGATACGGTAAATAGGAATACATTTGGTCTGACATGCTGAGAAAAGTACTACTGATTTCTCTGAAGCAACAGCGTGAGGTTATGATGTTCAACTGCCTTTTTCCACCCCCCCCCTGCAGTTTACTTAAGTTGACAGCACTTTTCTTTGTTCCTGTTTGCACTATTTTGATAAGCAAGTGTTTATCATTTGTATTGATAAATAGGGAACTTCTTGTAGATAGCGCTTTAGAGCCTGTTAAAACAGGAGCCTGAAGGGGCATAGTCAAGGAGCCATTGTGTTAGTTTGCTGATCAAAGAAGTAAGCACTTTTGTTGTTTATTTGGTACTTCAGGCACAATTGTGAACATTTTCTTTCTTCTTTCTTGAGGTAACTTGTAGAAGTAACTAGCATTGTAACTACTTCTATGTAATGAAAATAACCCTCACCCACCCCCTTCTTAAACTTGCCCTGATATGAGAAGTGTTTGAAGTGTAACAAAGCCTGGATCCTGTCATCTTCTGGTTTTGCTTATATGCCTAAGTGCTTTGCCAAATGACTTCTAACTTAATGGACTAAAAAAAAAGTTTGTTATTGTCCTTTCCTAACAACAGTAATAAGTGGGGAAAATTATTTACAGATTCTCATGTTTTGAGATTTACTAGTTCTATAGATGTTTATACTTTGAGCATTTTTAGGTGTGAATCTGAAATGGAAAATGGAAATTAGTAGTAAAATCCTAATTCTCCAACACACATGAATATATACTTTTTAATAAAAAAAAATGTATATTTTATTCTTATTAATGATGTATATAATTTTTTAAGGCCCCTCTTTCTCATGTTTGTCTCATCATACCGAAGTTGTCTAATCACTGGTAATTCTTATTTGAGTAAGCACAACTGCCTTAGTGCAGGTGAATAACTCACTTTATTTCAAATACACAGAAAGATTATTTAGCAGTATTGTTATGGAAAGAATAAAGTTAAATAAAACAGTAAACTGCTTACACTGGTTTTATTTCCATAAAAGCAGTTATCAGAGCTAAGGTACAGCTCATTAATCACTGGGTAAAAAAAGCACATAGAACAGTGGCTGTGATCACAATTAAAGCAGATAAGTAAGTAAGTGTTACCATGATAAGAAAACTTAAGAGGTAATAAAAACCTTTGATGTATTTAAAAAGAATGCCAGTAACTTTCTTTTTGCAGTTGAAAACGTACCTTCTCATGGAACATGGTTATACCTAGCTTTTATCAAACTGCTTCTGGGCTTACACAGAAAGGGAACATTCCTCTGTGCCTTTGTTTTTTAATCGAGGTGGTGTGTAGTTCATTAGTGCTTCATGGCCCAGATTAACTCCAAAGCACTTTATAAGAGCTCCCAACACCATTCTTCATAAAATATGGGCAAAGTTACATTACTTCCAGCCATGTAACATTTGCAATTAAAGTATGAGATGTATTCATTTTAAGTGTCATCTGAACTCTGAATTCCAGACCTCCAAAATCTGCAACTGCTGGTCAAAGGGCAATGTTATTTTTAGCTACAGTAATGGCTTGCTGTGCTTGCTGGGAAAAACATCCTATTGTGCAAGACAACAAACAAGGTTGTCTGCTTCAAAAACGTTAATCTAAAAATGGAATATGAGCAGGGAAATAGAAGCACAGAAATTAAGTGCTTTTCCCGGGTGCCAGAGCAACAGTGTTGGGAAGACATCATCCTGAAACTCCTTCATCTCAGAGCACAGACTGGCTGCAGGACTACGCTAGCCCTAGGCAAAAAGCGTACAGCTTCAGGTAAATGCACAAAGGTTTTTGCACACTTACAACTTGACACATGACTATCTCATTAGCCTCCCTTGTGTTAGGGCAGAGCTCACTCCTGTGGGAACGAGCTCCTCCCACAGCAAGTGGAGCAGCATAGGTTTTGATTCCTCTTCCTGAATTTTGCCCAGACTCTGAAGACTGTGTCATGGAAAGGTTAATCTACATCTGCCACTAGACCAGCCAGCATTTTTGTTTTGACCCTGTTTCTGCATCAATAACTTCATTGACAGAGAAATCAACCACAAGTGCTTATGCATGAGCCCTGTTTGGGCCTGATGGATTTGTTTTATTTCTTGCCATTCTTTCCTTTAAACCAAATGCACCATCTGCTCATTGCTCTGGACATATGTTAGACATCTAAACGTTTTTGAAAGGAGGAAGTAAGTTGCATGGCCTGTAAGTGATTTTTTGTGTGTGCGCAGCTGCAAATAAGACCAAACATTACAGTTTTTGTTGCTAAAAGTCAGAATTACAATTAGGACTCTTTATGCATCCGCTGTTGCTGTGTGTACAGAGCACAGTGGGATATGCAACACCCAGGTTCATAAAAGTTAGTCAAATGCATTCTGTTGTCAAGTAGTACATAAAGTTCTTATTGACCAAATTAAACAGACTTTGCAGAGTTGTAAAGTGAGAACTATGAGCAATATTGAAGAACTAAGCTTAGGAAAAACAGGAGATTAGATACTGGAGAGAAAAATTCAATTGTCACTCTAATGGACCTTTCCCATTTAGTTCTGAAGAGTTTTAAGATGAGGGTTGACTAGAAAAGGTAATTTTCTGTTGATAGCAAATTAACTTGCAAATGGTGCATAGCATAAATGCCATTATGAAATGCTGTTATCCTGTGTTTATTCCTTTATGGTATTCTCACATTGAAAACTCCTGTGCACTCCATCGTAATATCTGCCAGTAACTAAGATTTTTAACAGATTTGAGGGGGTAGGGGAGGTTACCAGATGAGGTTTTTATTGTGATTACACAGTAATGCAACACAGACTGTAAGTCCTTCTGGATTTCTATTTGCCAGTGTGGAAGGGACTATAATTATAAACAGAACAACAGTTGTTTGTTAGCTTTGCTCCTTTTCAGCATAAATAGAATAATTTACTCCAAGGTGCCTTTTAAGAAAGTAGAATTTCAGTGATACAAAATAATCATTGCAAGATGTGCTTTCTTTATTATCCTGGCTCCTTATGTGCACATTTTTTGTTGGAACAAATGAGAACAAAGATCTTTTTCTGCATACTCTATCTCAGGACACTCATATGGATAGTAAGTACCACTCCTGCTTTGTATAAAACTTCTCTTTTCAAGTGTCATGTGTTATAGTTCCCTTTTAACAGGTGATATGGAACAGAATTATACAAAATTGTGATGCTTATACTTTGTAAAACTAGCAAGCCTTGTATGCGTATTCAAATTAAGCTTACAAATTAGTTGGTTGAGATGATTTCACAAATATGCATGATTGAATGTCATCCCCATTAGCAACCAATCTTTCTGTTTCATTGAAATGTCTTTATTTTCATAAACATGATCTGGGTATTTAAAGAGCATCTTGTATCAAGCAAGAGTGTGATTTACACATCCACATGGATAGTAGGAGGGCACATTTACCCAGACCATGGATCATGAGCTACTTTGAGGAAAAGGGCTGGGTGCCTGGAATTTTCATCTTGTATCATCTCCTGCAGCCACTCTTCTGCTTTGTACCTGTTCTGTATCATACCAGCTCTGCAGCACTGACAAGCCACCAAACAATGAATACGCCACCGCAGTCGCAAGAGCCAAGCAGACAGCCTTACACCACCAGCACAAGCTGCTGGGAAAGGAGACCAGAAAGCACCATTTCCTAAAGAGCAGCAGCCAGCCGAGCACAGCCACGAGCCTGAAAGGCATGGGATGAGCACTGCCAACAGCCCCACAACACTGGCACAGAGCGCTGGGAAAGGGCCAGAGTAGGCAGCATGGACAGCCAGAACATCCTGTAACACCAGGACACCACAGCCCTGGCAGGGATCGGTCTGTTCCCCTCCTCCACAAACAACAAACCTACAGCAGCCAGGGAGAGAGAGCAGCTCTCTCAGCCCCACCCCAAGCACTCACAACACTACAAGGAAGAGCTTGCCATGGGCAACAGCCAACACTCCCTTCTGCCAGCCCCCCACAATTCCCATCCTTCTTCAGCCAGAGCTTCTCCTACCAACACAGATTCAACACCTTTACACCCCACACCAGTCTCACCTTGCAGGACCAGCTCTGCTTCCAAGTGCTTAATCACAGGCCTTCCTTGGCATTGCTTTGCTCAGAAAGGTTGACAACCATCCCAGGAGAACTAGGAGGAGAAGGCTCCTGGTTTAAATACTGCTGGTGCCCATAGGCACACCCTGACAAGGCACAACGAGGGACAGCTGAGTTGCCCTCACTTAGCCTTACGCTGCAGCAGGAGAAAGGAGCGAGACAGGTAAGCTGCTACTATGAATGTGTGTGCTTCATTAGTGGACTTAAAAAAGCTGTGCCCAATGCCTAACCCATTAGAGAACCAGTTGTTTATACTGACAGGCTGTCACCATTTCATTAAGAGTGCCTCAGGATTTACAGGTGGTTGCTTTTACAGGAAGGACAGGTTTGCATTGGTAATCTTGAGCCTTCACAGCATTTTGGGGAAGGCNGGGGGCAGCGCCTGAGGGCTGTGGGAGGCCACAGACGTGTCCATAGGTGCAGTATTAGCAGGAGATGGAGCTGGCTCTCTACCAGGCAGCTGTAGCCTGCAGCCGGCCGGGCTGCCCGAGCCACGGGGCAGCAGGTGGTACCACACATCTGGCAACAACCAGGAATCACCTAACGTGATGCATTTGCTCCTGGTTGCATCCAGGTCTAAACAGTGGTGCAGAGTCCAGGTACACCGTGAGATGGAGTCCTCCCTGCTGGGGTTTAAAAGGCTGGCCAGCGTGCAGCTGCACTTGAAGAGCAGCACTTCACAGGTGGGTAGAGGTAAGTGAATTTTACTGGCAATTGAGTTCTTGGCAATCACCTCTGTGTTGACAGTGCCATGGGGCCAAAGTGCAGATCCAATTGTAGCTTTAGGAATCTGAGGTACAAAATGTGGCCAAGAGCTTAGCAAATTTGCAGTCCACAGATTTAGGAGCTTGTATTTTACATGGGGGGCTGGAATTCATGTATGAGGGATTTACTTAAAATGCCTGAGGGGAGCATGTCATTTTGAAGTCACTGCACAGAGCAACGATAATAGGTACAGCCTGCATAGGAAAAGGCTGTGTGTCTTAGAACAAGGTGAAAATAAGCAGTTATAAGTTTACACTCAAACTGGTTTAATAACTAGATACATGTGCTTGCGATGTTACTCACATGGGGCTGTGATTTTGTGTATAAACCATTTTATGTTTACTGTGTAGGTGCTGCTTATAAGTTATACCTTGTTCCAAAGCCTAACACCCATTGCCATGAAACTGTTTCATATAAAATAAAAATTAGAACACAGAAACTTGAATTAACTTTTAGATAAGTACTGGGGTGGAGGCCAGAAGGGACTGCACATCACTCTGACAGAAAACTGAATTAGAAAGGAAGTGAGAGAACACCGTTAGTCGGCCATTGCCTTTGGTGGTTATTCACTGCAACCTGTCATAACTGAATTTGCGCATGTTGTCGTAGCTGTGCTGGACCTGCAGCGCTGCATGTTTGGTGTCATGATAGTGATGTATTAGCTGAAGCAAGTGGAGTTTGAAATTCAACAGCTGCAAACAAGGGAGACTGGCTAGCTAGCTCCTGCTTTAATCTGTGGCGACTGGGGTTGGCCTCTGTGTTTGCTACCAAGAAAAAAATTCAGCTTCGGTCAGTTGCAGGCCAGCAGGCGGTGAGGGGGGGAGACATGCCATGCCAGACCCTGATGGGACTGGGAGGCGCTTTAGCACAAGAGGGCCGTTCAGGGGGGGATGTGTAGGCCAAGCAGCCTGTGTTTGGTTTTGACACCCTCCTCACCCAAACAAGCAGTAGCTGCCTGTGTGTGACTTAAGGCTTCCTAAGCAGAAAGGAGGCAGAGACAGCGTGGTTTTGGAGGTACATGGAAGGGAACGGAACAGCTGAGGAAAGAAAAGCAACTGTTGAAATAAGCAGAGGCAGTTCCAGCCTCAAAGGACCTGGAAAGACTGCAAGGTGGTAAGGACAGAGAGACTAAAAATCTGTGAACAGTTGGAGATTAAATTGCATCAACCTACCTCTGAGGCCTCAGAGCTTCTGACCGGGGGATATATGAGAGCCTATTAATGGGGATTATGCATCACTGCTTGGTTTCCATACCTGTGCACGGATTCAGGGAACTTTGGTCTGCTAGTGGATAGTCTGTCTGTCTGTGTTGCTGACAGCTCAGCTGCGCTCCCCCCACCCCCATTCAGGTTTACCACTTTAGTGATGCATGCTCTTAGGTGAACACCATGCCTGGGTCATGCTGTTTTATAAGTGCAGCTGGCAGCGTAACTGAGGTAGAACTGATATTCTGTTATTAGTGACTTTGGAGGTGCCAAAGAGAAGGGATGGAGCTGACCCTGCAGATTTGGCCTTGGGAGAAGATTCATTCCTTGCTCTGCTTTCACCACAGAAACAGTCTCAGAACCCATCCCTTGAACTCACATGGGACATCTCCCACTGACTAAAGGTGCAACTCATCCCCCGAGTGAGCAGCAGAAGCTGGAAACACGCCTCACCCACTGTAGTGGCAAACTATTTTCTATAATTCACCACAAAGGCAAAATTTGCTTCTGAGAGGAAGGGCTGTTGTCTTCTCATGTTGATGATGCTTACTTTTCACTTACACATTCTGAGTGTTAGGTCTCCAAGTAAACATCTTAGCACGAGCACACGTCTGTGTGTGAATACAGCCTGTGCAATCCAATAATTTATTAAACTTTTATCTTGTAAAGCCAGTTACAAATTAAAAAAGACAGCAGAAGGAATTCTGTAATATAAACGAGCAAAATTACAACAAATAGTAATTGGAGTTACATTTCCAAGTGGGTTCAAGCTGCCTGCAGCAACCCACGAGCCAGAACACAGAGCTAGTGCAGAGTTAGGACAGGGATAATCAAGGCTATTCTGATACATAAAGAGATCTAGTCAGTGTATGGACCAATACAAAGTGTTGCTTCTCAGGTTCCTCTGCGTTCCCATTCTCTCTCACTTGGTGACCTGGTCATCTTTTTGTTCTTCGTGACAAAAAGGGGACATTTATAGGATCTATTTAAGGCAAAACTCCTGCTGAACGTATGATACACAGTAGTGGCTATCCTCTTAGGCTGGCTATGCGGCAAGTGGACAGAGTGTTTGCACATGCTGCAGTCCAGTGGAAATGAGAGAAAAGCACACATTACGTACAGTGGGTTTTTTTCTTGTACTGTCAACCTCAAAACTACAGTGTTCTGCGACACAGTATTAGTGACATGGCGCAATTTGGTAATGAATTGGAATGGAAGCTGTTGCATACTCACTCCTAGTTTTCTTTTCTATGAAATTTCTATTTCATAGCTAACAGGCCTTAGCTGCCACTTCTTCAGAAATGGAGACACCTGATTTTAAATGTGGAACAAGGCCCACATTACATACAGCTTTTCAGTTTCATTAAGAAACTGAATGGGCCTTTGCATTCTGGGATCCTGAGACTAGATGAGGGTCACAGAAAATGGCTAGTCAACAGGTTTCTTGATTGCCAATGCAACCAATTTATGATGTGACTGATACTGAATATTGTTTTAAACAATGCAATCAAGTTTCTTAAGTCAAGAGACTGAAGATGACTGTCACCTTTCACTGAGAAGAAAACCAACATTCTGCTACTGCAAATTGCAAGTAGCTACAAAAACCTCCACAAAGCAGTTGTTTTGGCAAAATAGCATTGTTTTCAAGTTTTGCTGATGACTAGGGACCTAGAGGAGACTGGAAGGGGATTTGGGGATTCAGTGATGGGAGTGGTTCCTATTAGAATTTGGAGAAGGATGAAGCGTTTGGCATCTGCTTACAGTAGTACGGAGGAAGTGAAATTCTTGCCTGTAACAATTTATCTAGGCTCCTATTCACACAGTAGGAAACAGTTCACTTAAAACTAAAGTTCAGGGATCCCAGTCATCCTAAAATCCCCTATAGAGAAAGAAGGAAGTTAACACAAGCTGACCTCCATCTAAAACCTGGAGTTTGTGAAGAGCAGCTCTTCTGGAAATGCAACTGAATCAATCTCACCTCCTGGGCTGTACAGGGGAAAGGCAGTCATTAATTTTTAGGCAACAGGTGCTGCTTGGAATGTATGCAAAATGTCACCTGATGATCTATTTCAGTGGTGCTAGTCCTAAAGTTTTTCTCCTGTCTTGGAGTATTTAAAATTTTAACTTAAAGTGCCACTTTTTACAGTTGTGTACCTGTGAACTTCTATTGGAAGGTAAATAATCACCTTGGGTGTTTTTATTTGTTTGTTTGTTTAATGCTCTCTCATGTAGGGTTTGACTTATTAGTTGGACCACTTGGCTTCAATTATACAAAGGCATTTTCTCTTAAAACCAGATGAGATCATTAGTATAGCATGAAGAAAAAAAACAGCTACTTATATTTTAGAGTTGCTTGCAAAATAAATAAAAAACAAATATTCTTTTAGCAGACCGTGTTGCGATCCCAGATGTTTGCATATTGGAAATTCATACGGAAGCTTAAGTCTGTCTCCTGTACTGCAGACGTGATTCTTGTGAATTTTACTGCCAGTATGACAGGTAATGGTGAAAGCAGCAAAGCGGACAAGCAGGAGAAGGAGGATGCTTCTGACTGCTTCTTTAAGGTACATTGTTCATCAAACAAGCAAGGGGAAAACAAGTTTTGGGTTATTAATATTTAACAACAGTTGTTACTGTTTAATGTCTTTGGGCAGAGGTGCAAATCCTATGGTACTGTAGATGTCACTTCAGTTTTTAAATACAGTAGTCAGTCAAGTGGAGTTCTTAAAAAACATCTTTGCTACACTTGTGCTGGCAAGTTGCAAATACCAATCATTAAACAACTGCCTCTCTCTCGTGGCAGTTCATTGGTATCACCTAGTCCAGATGCTAGCATGACTGTCCACACTGGTGGCCGATTTGACGCTGCAGCGTTTCTTCACAATCATGTTGATGTATGCTTTCATGATCTTTATTATCTCGCCCACCTAGAGAGAGAACGCAGTAACAGAAGATAAGCACATTAAAAACCTAATTCCACTGAGGCATACCAGACATGTTACAGAAAAAGATTCCCCTTGCCCAAAGTCATGGCACTATAAATTCTGCATGTAATACTAAATGTAAACATAACATTAAGGAAGGAAATGCTTGAGAAGTTTGTGCTCTGTTGTAGTGACATTTAAAAGGCTTGTAGCTCAAAGAAAAGCACTTTAATGCTACTCAACTTTTTTTTTTTTTGAGTTTGTGACCTCCCCATTCATATACTGGAAGGGAATGAAAAACCCAAACACATTCATGAGCACCCAAAATTGCAAATTCCCAGTGCATCGGAAGACCATTCAACTGCTTTCACATGCTAACCAACACCTTTTTTTCTCTGTTTATCCCTGTATTCAAGAAGAGGCACTTTAGGCTTAAGCTCCCTTCATCTTTTTCATTGGCTGTCCAGTCCATTCAGCAGGAGTTCTTGCATATAAACTTGTCTAATCCTTAGAAATTAGAGCTTTACTGAAGTGCCAGTAAAACTGCACAAACAACAAGTCTTGTGCTTTCATATACCTGGGATGTTTCAAAGAACATTTCTCTCTCATCCACTGTAATTTTGAAGGTGTTATGCTGTGGGGCTCCGAAGAAAACAATGTGTTCATACTGGAAANCTTTACCCCAATAAAAAAACTAGGATGTCTGCAGAAGAAATCTTGTAGGCACTTCTGCTGCAAAGATTTAGAAGTGACGTGGCTGTGAGTCAAATGCTAGTTGAGTAATAAATAATTGTAATACCTAACAGCTCTCCTCAGATTTTAAAGTGACTTAGGAAGGCAATATTCCACCTACTATTCTACAGATAATGTAGTGAGTGCAAGCAACTTCCATGGTCATCAGCCTAGGCAGCAACAAAACTAATAAAACTGGAACTGTGGATTCCTGTTCCAGCAGGCTAAGCACAGTGGTCTAAGTGACCAAGTCTGAGCAGTTTCTGCTGTACTGCTGCAGAA
>VYZV01015857.1:223745-294830 GCA_013401275.1 Pandion haliaetus | reverse complement strand
GGATTGCGCTTTGTGTCAGAGCTTCATTTTACTTTTGATTTCACTAGCCACCACCTTCTTAAGCCCTCAAAAATCTTCCCAATTCTATTGCTCTTCTAAGGAAGTGGGAATCCCTTGACTCCCTCCATTTACCAGGATGCATCAGCTTGCTTGCTCTGTGCTCTCTGTGTCACACCTCTTTGGGTATGTGATACTACAGGCTTACCCTAATCTTGCCATGGCAAAATGCAGCCAGTTCCTGAAATCCCCTTCTGCTGCTAAGCAATGTAATACACACAGCTGTATCTCTTCTCCAGACTGATGCCTCTCCTTGGCAGTAGTTACATGAAGTTATACATTACTCACCTCAACATCAAACAGGGTTGACCCGTAACCTGGCCACTCCTTTACAATGGACATGTATTTCACCATGGCCTGATGCTGAGAGAGTCCCTGCAGCTTGGTCCATTTCTGTGCTATGCTTGCCCGAGCAGCTGAAAGCTCTTCCTTTACCCACATCTCCATCATCTGCTCCTCTTCTACCTTCTGCTTCTTTACAGAGCCTGTCTTGAAGCTACGCTTCAATGTCCCTTCAAGGAAGCTGGTCCGTCTCCTCTCCAGAGTATGACTAGTAGTGCCGCTGCTCTTTGTTGAGTGCAGTATTTTGGATTTTAGTCTGTTAACTGGGTAGATTCCATCAAGGGTCCAACTTATCTTAGAATAATCTCCATGAAGGTACTGCAGCCGTAGAGCTGCTAGGCGCTGCAGAGTGTCCTCTGGTGCAGGAAAATGACCATCTATGAGGCTTTCATGAGCCTACAAACAAACAAAAAGTCACCCAAGCTCATTAGAAAGCAGAAGCACACTATTCACAGTTGGGTCCATGTACAGATTCCTACGGCATCTGCCCATCCCAGCAGAAAAGCCACTCCCAGCAGGAAAGACATAATTCAGGAGGTCAGAGCAGACATTATAATAAAGAAGTCAAAGTCTGCAACTGGTTGATGTCAGGGGAACACTTCTTTCTGCAGGCCTGGACAGGACAGAGGTCTCCGAGGGGCTCCTATTCTGTACTGAAAGTCTTACAATGAGGCCTTTTTAGGTCGAACAAATGGGAGAGACCAGAATTGAGGCAATTTGTTTTGTGCTGTACCAGCTACAGCTCCTGTGTAGAGATTACAATCAACAACAGGGAGTTAGGTATAATAAACTCAAGACTCTTAACCTCAGTCTCATTGCACACCAGCACCTCCCACTTCCTCCTCTTTCACCTGATGTCTCCCCCAGTCTTCTTGCTTCCCCTCTGGCCCTTTTTCTGTGAAATATACTTACGGGGTTTTTTTTGCTACATCCATCTAATGTCTGGATAACATCTACTCTTCTGCTGTTACTTCTCTTCCACCACACTTTGCTAGTGAAAGCTGTGTAGACTGAAAGCCTTGTCAACAGGGAGTTTGGTACAACTGAGTTTCCATAGAGTACCACGATGTCTCATTCCTGACCATTTTCTAGACATTCTGTAGTTAACAATACTTAATCTTCATTTCAGGAAAGCTGTCTTAGGGAAGCATTTTCTGTGTGACGTACATGCCATCCATTTGACTATCAGCGAGTTTCAGTCTTCATGACACTGACCCCGTTTAACATATAGTCATTCATTTTCAACAGCTATAATTTTCTGAGGCAAGATCAAAATGTTCATTAGAAGTAATAAAGATGGGACAAATCACATGGCTGGGTAGTCCAGACAGTTTAGTTTTGCATCCCTAATTGCAAGGTTATTTCATACCAGTGTGACCGCTGGCCTAACCAGCATCATTGTGCTATGGAGTATATGACTTTTTTAGTGCCTCTCTGTTAATCACAAGAAATAGCCCGAAAGATAGGGTTTTTTTAATCAATTCCTGTAACACCACAAGGATGTGCCATTCTTGTAAGCTGATATGCAGATAGCTAGATTTTCCACTCTTCCTTACACCTATGTTCTGCAAGCAGCTACTTTTAATGATTCTTCTTGAATCATTATCCAAATTTCTATAGCTTTTAAAAGTAAAGATAAATTTTAAAAGCATTTTATTATCATTGGTCTTCCAGTTTTCTGAAGCCCTTGTTCATTTTTCTCGCTTTTGTTCTAACACTCCTATTCTGTAGAGAACTTTGCAGTGTATCTGCTTGGTAGATTCCAGGCAAAAATCCAACACACTAAATTCTTCTGTTCCAACCAGCATTCCCACTTCTAATGCAAAGGTCAGCCAGCTTCCTGTATACTCTTGTGTGCTTTTGCCAACCTGGAAACCAAATCATTCCCCCAAAGCAAGCTTACCTGCTCAAACATGAAGGCAAACTCCACCCCATCTTTGGGAACATTCTCAATATCCAAGAAGCAATAAAGTTTAAAATACAGCTGCCACTGCCCTTCCTCCTCTTCTTCTTCAGAGCCAGCAAGTCTGTAAGATAGGAAAGAGAATGAGAGGGGGAAAAAAACAGTAACCGAAGCACTACAGTACTGGGATGTCCACAGTACAACTCACAATATGAAGGTACCCCTGAATTTCTGAAACAGGGAGCATACAGAACTACCTAATTTACCAGGACAATCTCAGTGCAGCAGACTTTTCTGGTAACTTCCATTTTTTAACTCTGAGTCAAATGAAATTTTGATTCAGAAGGACCCAAAGTTCCTATCAGATATACTTGATCAAAAAATTAGATCAATGGTTCTTAGATAAATGCAAGAGTTCGGGGCAGGACACAAAGTATTCCTCATTTTCAAGATACTGTTTCCATATCATCTTGTGACTGTGAAAAGCATCATCCTTGTCACCACTTAGAACAATTTTATTTTTATCTTTAGAACAGATATAAAACAGACAAAGGCATTGCCAGCTTCTTTCACAATTTATTGCTTTCTTTGTATGTCTGGCCACAAAATCCATCCACAGTAAGGAATTAGAGCTGCATTTCTATGCCCAAATCTTTGCTCTCTCTTCTGATATAGCTATTATGGTATAAATTGACAAGATTATTATCAGACTTAAGCAAACCTTCCCGAGCTCTGCTAGTAAACCATTACTGTCTGATAAAGGCACTACTAATTTTGTCCTGACAAGCCTGATAAAGAATGCTTCTTTGTCACTGAAATAGATGTGAATGTGCTTTTCCACACAATGAGAAAGAGCACTTAAACCTTACCAAAGCAACGTTCAAACCCGAGTGAACAGTTGAATCATTGCAGCTGCTTTGGATAAAACTACCTGACTGTACTATCACTTAACCCAGTGTTACATCCAACTAGGAGTTAAAGGTTTTATGAAACATTCTTCTACCTCTCAAACTTGGCCAAGATATCAGCCACAATCACCCGACTCTCAACAGCACGGTCCACCTGCTGATTATGTTCAAAGAGCGCAAACATATTACGGCTGTCCTCCATTGCTAAACCTCGGATCAGCTTTTCAACCACCTGCAAAGTCAGCGAGAGATCACAGAGTAGGTATTACACACATTTTCACAACAAAGAATCAGTACCTTTTCAGGACACTCATCATTTCATAGACCTCCATCACATTTCTCCCTTAGTTATCTCATTTTCAGATTAAAGAATTCTAACCCTAAAAGATCAATCCCTGCAAGGAAGTCACTCCTTATATTTGAGCATCCTCGCTGTTCTCTTCTGAACCTTTTCAATCTCCGCTACCCTTTTGAAGATGGGGGAATTAGAACTCTGCACAAGATACAGGCATATAATGGATTTAGTTGTCATGATGATATTCTCGGTTCCTCTAGTAACAATTCCATTCTTTACTACTATTTTTACCTCTGTTCAGCACTAATATTTTTGCAGACATGCCTACTATAACCTGGAATCTTGCTTCTGACCTGCTAATGATTAAGTTACTGGTAGAATATCCCTTCCAGAAGGATTACATTATGAACTGGAATTTCAACTTGTCCAGAAAACTGTGTTTAGCAAGTCTTCAGATTTTTTACCTTTCCAATGGGCAGAACACCAAAAGTGTTTAGATTTTGCAAAACAGTTGTTAAGTGATATTCTGCAACCTGGGCATAGGCCTTGCATAATTCTGAACCTGCAGAATAAGCTGAGCTTTCCCTACAGACTTTGTGGATACAGCAAAAAAATTGTCATTAAAAAAAAAAAAAGAAAAAAAAAGATAAATTGGAGATGAATGGGAAAAGCAGTCCCTTCAACACACCCAGCATCCAGACACAGAGATGCGCTTACATCTGGTTAATGCTACTAATGCCTTACCTCCCCAGCACTTGTGTGCGAATTGATGGTTATTTTACAGGAGCCACCGCCATGGCAGTACACTGTTGTGGTCATTTCTTCACGGGTGAGAAGAGCCTGTATTTCTTCCTGGGAGGGCACAAACTCCCTCGTCTTTGTTCTCTTCAGGGAATCACTTATAAATTGTGCGTACCTGTCTATTTCTGAGCCTGGAAAGAGGTCTTTTACCCTAATTGTAAAGAAAAGCAAAAAAAAAAACAACATTACACAGTGAACCAGAAAGCATGCACATTACCATATAACTTGGACTACTGTACGTAAAAAGTTCAGTAGAGGTAGTGATGTCAAGCGTGACCACAGGAGGAATGAGCCCACTTATTTCCTAAACCATACAATCTGCTTTTACTAGTCATTCCAAAGTCACTTCAGTGGCATTTCTCAGCAACGTATGAAATAAGCAGTTCAAACTTCCAGGAGTTTAGTACCAGCTGAAGATAATAGGATTGACTATCTCAATTTACAAAATTGAGATTAAAAACTATGAAATAAAATGTAAACTTTTTTTTCATTTATTATTAATTAATTTGCTGGCTGTGCTTGAGCCTCTTTTACAGTATTTTTCAGAATCAAGAAGATAGAAAATAGATGCTTCTACACGGTTCTCTTCCCTCCAAGGTCAGCAGTTCCAAGTATAACATTATCTGCAACTCCAGTGATAAATACATGAAATGGCAACATGGAGTATTCTTCAGCATCGTTTAGAACCAGGCTGTTTGGTGTATTGCCACAAATTTCACCTCACTCTTTCCTAGCTTGGAAGGAATCAAATAGATTTTATTGATCTTTCTCATCATTAATGAATGCAGTGAGGCTACATGGCTGCAGCTCAGCCCCAGTGCAGACTGCTTTGGAAAGCTGCATTAGATGCTGAAGATGAATTGGGAAGAAATGTTAAGTGATTTAATTCATGAAAACTGGAAGTTAAAGCAGATTAGGAATACAAATTGTAAGCATTATGTGCTTAGTTAAACAAACAAATATTGAAAAATCATAAATTGGATTTACAGTACATCTACTACTCCACAGTACCCATTTTGCCTGTGGCAGCTGCAAGGTAGTACATATCTCAATGTATATGAAAGTACGGTCCTCACCTTTCCTGCAAGTTGAGAATGTTTATATGGACATTAGTAAGCAGTAGGTCATCAGCTGTAAATCCACTTTAACACAATCTCATGGTATTCTGTTTGGGTAGACTAACTTTCCACATCCTTTTGACATACCAGATGGGTGGCAAGGGGGGAGTTTGAATACAACAGAACAACTGGTAGCAAGAATTGCACACAAAGGTGGGGTGTGCACCACAGGAAGACGTTTGGACAGGAGGAGGGTGAGACAGCTAACTACAACAGGCAGGGGAAGATAAGCAGAGAGAAAGGAAACAGGCTACGTATGAAAAGGACTGTACCTTCTAAGGTGGAACTTGAGGTAGCGCAGGATCCCTCTACTGGGCAGGAAAGTGCAGCTCATGCATGACATCAGCTGCCAGTGGTGCAGGTTCCCAGTACTATTGGGATGCGGCATGTGATTAGTTTGTTTGATGAGCTGACAGTACACTTCATCACGAAGGGGCTTTAAATCATGGCAGGTCTGCAGAATGCCTTGGATAATGGGTATGGGATCAGACACCGTCTCGATTTCCTGAAGGGAGTTAAAGATCTTCACTGCTTCATCCTGTAAGCTGCTGTAACCCTTCTCTTGTTGCACTGGGGAACGATCACAAAGGTGACAAGAGATGAGCATCTCCCTCATTTTCTACTGGCCCAGCAACACTACAAGCAACTGTACTGGTCTGTCACAGAAGAACAGCAACCTGAGCGTTAGCTCATCTCCTGAAGTTAAATTTCTACTCAGAGTTCATTAATGCTTCCCCTTTAAATGTGCAAACGCAGTTTTAATTAGTATTTGCCAACTTCTAACTTGTCACCACTGCAAATCCATTTTTGGATATACTGTGCAGAAAAGCAGAGTAATTTTTTAAGAGAAACTAGCATTGAAATCTAGTTCTGGCTTCAGTGTCTGCAGATGAGGTGCCAAAAGGTGTCTGTTGGCACCTCATCTGCAGACAGGTGAAGAGGTGGCAGAAAGTCATCTCTGTGTAAACTGTCTCCTCACCTGAGAGCAGCTATAAAGCAGAGGGTCACTAATGCAGTTAAGGCTTTAGGTGCCTGAATGCAGACACTGAAGCCTGGCTTGTGTACTTCCAAAATTCTGTGTTGTGCCTGTATTAGCTTTGACCCCTGAGCCAACACAGAATTTTGGCAAATTGCTGTACCACAGATGCAGCTTTTACCTATCATTTAGATTTAAAATGCCTACACCAAAACTGGTTACATTTTTTAAGCACCTAAATGTCTGCTTTGAATTGCTCAGAAGTATGTGATACCACCATACTGCTGCAGGATTGCATTTTCCTTTGCACATCTCGGGGGCTGTAGGTCCTTCTGAATCTCCTGTACAGCCATTACTTCCTCAGTGGCCATGCATTAATTGTACAATACAAAGACACAGCCCTGTAGTGATAAGTTCCACAGTGTAAGCACTTGCTCTGTCATTTTTCTGTATTTCAGAATTTATTTTTTCTGTGCTTTTAATCTGCCACTTAATTTGATCCTTGTATGAGAGACAGTGAGTGAGCAGTTACTCCCTTTCACTTTCTCCATGACAGTCCTCTAGCCCTAAAAACTTCTTTTTGAGGCTGAAGCGTCCTGCTTTATTTAGTCTCTTAATTGTAGGCAAGTCTTTCTATGCCTTTGATCATCTTTGGGTAGGTTTTTACTTCTCCTGTATCTTTGTTAAGATACTGCATCCCATATTCAAGAAGCAGGTGCATCATGCATCAAAACAGCCACACAAAGACTTTCTTTTTCCTTTTCTAAGCTTTCAAAACCTTGCATTAGCTGTCTTGTTTCTCTGCTCAGCACAAGAGTTGACATTTTCGTAAAGCTATGTAAATTTGTGTTCACTTTCCTAAGCAGAACTAGATCACTACCTATGTGGCAGACTGTTTTTCCCACATACATTGCTTTGCATATTGAGACTGAAATTAATTTCTGAAAATATTCTGTGGCCCAGTCACTCCGCATTAGAGAGTCTTCTATAGGTGTTCAGCAGCGCCTTCAGTTTTAGTACGCCAAACAGTCTGGAATCATCAGAAAATCGCTTCAGTTTCTGATGGCCTATCAAACAGTCTAGCTCTTTCAAGTTCCTGAAGCGTTTGAAGAAAGGATTTATTTAGCACGGTTTTACAGCAGCTTCTGTATGAATACTATCCCACTGCCAGTTGCATGATGTAATCCTGTTGTAGGATTTCCACTGGAGCCATTTGCAACCTAGTTGCAGCTCAAGGATGACAGGCTGCACATCCCTTGGGCGGATGATAATCTGTCCCCGTTTACTTTAAGATTCAGTGTTCCTAAGATACAAGGCAGTGGACACAGAATACATTCCAGGTAGAGAAAGTGACTGCTCCCTCTCTGAGCCCTGTGGGCTACACTGCCCCAAATGGACTTCACCTGCATAGAGGGAGCTTACAGACCACTTTTGTAGTTGCTCAGGCTCCACACTGATCCTCAAAATGTGAGCAGATTCTGTCACATGGGTAAAATACTTACAGTTGACACTAACATCTCCATATGGTAGTGGGAGCAATGGGGAATGCAAGGGGTGCTGGGTGTATCGCAAGATTGGGTTCCTCCTATATGTCTGTTCCACTACTTCAAAGTTTGTGCTGTTTTCCTGGGGGGGAAAAAAAAAAAAAAGGACTATCCTCAAATGGGGATAGTTCTTCACAGCATGTCCTTATACATTTACGTTCAAGCTCAGTCACCTTTATCTAAGTTTCTGCAGGTCCATGGAGGGAATAGGTGACCAAAGCATAATTCACATATAAAAATTACTCTGTACATTATTTCTGAAAATTAAACATAAGAATAGCCATGTTGGTTCATACTAAAGGTCACCAAGCACAGGATCTTGACTTCAGATGTGGCATGCGGTTCATACCTTATGCAGGCACGTAACAGGCATATATGGCATGATTCCTCCCTCATATATCCTTCAAGCTTTCAACAGTAAACGGTTCATGGACTTTCTGACCACAGATGCACCATGTTCAGTATGTAATAATAAGCCTGTCCTTCCTGAATTTGGCTGGTTGTACTACAGGTGTTTACAGAACGGACAACCAAAATGCATATGGTGTTCAAAATCTGGGCCTGTCGCTATCACACACACCAGCATCACATTCTTCCATCTTTTGTCCTATATTCCTTCCCTAACAATACTTAACATTCCATTTGTCCCTGAACCCTGAGCTGAAGTTTTGCAAGATCCTCCACAATCACTCCCAGCTCTTTCTTCCTGAATAGTTACTACCTAATTGCATCTAGTTTAGAGCTCATCACGATGTATATATTTACATATGCATTTCTTCTGAAATATGCTTTGGTGTGTCTTCTAATATGATTCTACATTTAATTTGCCACAGTTTCTGGAAAGAAGCCTTTTCAAAAACTACTCCTGCTAGAGTGGCACAATTTCTGCTCTTTAGAAGGACATTTTCCTTCCACCCTTTACTCTGCTATTTAACCACACAAGTCTAAGGTACAAAGAGGACTTCAGGGTACAGCAAAAGTCACATGGCTGGTAGGAAAGGAAATTTTTGTATTTGAGTCTGGAGGATGCTTAGGAGAGGAAAGGATGAAGCAGGTTTTGCAAATACTTGATTGTGTAATCCTGCATGCAGTTTGTAATTGCACACAGTTGTAGCCTAGACTTACGCAGATCAGTTAACATGCTAATTCAAAATAAAATTCATGTAAGATTTGATTATTTAGTTGTACAGTCATTTAGGTTTCGTTTCTTTTTTTTCTTTTTCTTTTTTGTCCCCCTAAGACAGCAACCCCATTTCTTGCCACATTTTCAGCAATGACTGGGTAAGGCCAGTGGTGATCTGGCTGCTTCCAACTCACTTGGGAATTAGCATGATGCCACCTACCCTGATGTCACGAATGAGTTGCTGTGTAGGTGTTTCTATGGGAACTTTGCTGTCAATGACACCCTGAATGGCAGAGGCCCAGCGCATAGCTTCATTCAACAGCTTCGTGTACAGTCTGTAGGAGTGCTTTCGCCCATGGACAATGATGTTCCAATAGCCTATGGAGAAACAAATAAGCTGGAAAGTGAAACTTGCTTCCATGTTATGTAGTTGACTGGAGGTTAGCAAATATGACACCCATCTACAAGAAGGGCGAGAAGGAGGATCTGAGGAACTACAGGCCTGTCAGTCTGACCTCGGTGCCAGGGAAGGTTATGGAGCAGATCATCTTGAGTGCCATCACGTTGCAAGTACAGGACAAGCAGGTGATCAGGCCCAGTCAGCATGGGTTTATGAAAGGCAGGTCCTGCTTGACCAACCTGATCTCCTTCTAGACAAGGTGACCCACTTACTGGATGAGGGAAAGGCTGTGGATATCGTCTACCTAGACTTTAGTAAAGCCTTTGACACCATTTCCCACAGCATTCTCCTGGAGAAACTGGCTGCTCATGGCTTGGGCAGACATATGCTTCACTGGGTAAAAAAGTGGCGGGATGCCAGGCCCAAAGAGTTGTGGTGAATGGAGTTAAATCCCGTTGGTGGCGGGTCACAAGTGGTGTTCCCCAGGGCTCAGTACTGGGGCCAGTTCTTTTCTTTATCAACTATCTGGATGAGGGGATCGAGTGCACCCGCAGTAAGTTTGCGGATGACACCAAGTTGGGTGGGAGCATTGATCTGCTCAAGGGTAGGAAGGCTCTGCAGAGGGATCTGGACAGGCTGCATCGATGGGTCAAGGCCAACTGTATGAGGTTCAACAAGGCCAAGCGCCAGGTCCTGCACTTGGGTCACAACAACCCCATGCAACGCTACAGGCTTGGGGAAGAGTGTCTGGAAAGCTGCCTGGCAGAAAAGGACCTGGGGGTGTTGGTTGACAGCCGGCTGAATATGAGCCAGCAGTGTGCCCACGTAGCCAAGAAGGCCAACAGCATCCTGGCCTGTATCAGAAATTGTGTGGCCAGCAGGAACAGAGAAGCGATTGTCCCCCCTGTACTCGGCACTGCTGAGGCTGCATCTCGAATATACTGTGTTCAGTTTTGGGCCCCTCACTACAGGAAAGACACTGAGGTGCTGGAGCGTGTCCAGAGAAGGGCAATGAAGCTGGTGAGGGGCCTGGAGCACAAGTCTTATGAGGAGCGGCTGAGGGAACTGGGGTTGTTTAGCCTGGAGAAAAGGGGGCTGAGGGGAGACCTTATCACTCTCTGCAACTACCTGAAAGGAGGTGGGTGTCAGTCTCTTCTCCTAAGTAACAAGCGATAGGATGAGAGGAGATGGCCTCAAGTTGCGGCAGGGGAGGTTTAGATTGGATATTAGGAAAAATTTCTTTACTGAAAGGGTTGTTAGGCATTGGAACAGGCTGCCCAGGGAAGCGGTGGAGTCACCATCCCTGGAGGTATTTAAAAGTTGTGTAGATATGGTGCTTAGTTACATGGTTTAGTGGTGGACTTGGCAGTGTTAGTTTAACGGTTGAACTTGATCTGAAAGGTCCTTTCCAACCTAAATGATTCTGTGATTCTCTTTTTGTCTGTAGCGTGTGGCTGAGGAAAACCCTTGCTGCTTTGATAGCAACATATGGTGCGTCTGGTTAAAATTGACTAGGTAGACATTAACATCCTCCATTCCCAAAACTTATTAATCAGCAGCAAGGTCCCAATCCAGGTTTTGGTGCACAGACAGCTTTCCAAGATACAAGTATCTTGCAGTATAACATGAATACTTCCCCGCCAACCAGGCAGCTCATTTTCACAGACAGCGTTTGGGCTATGCTGTGCTATTAATCACTCAGAAAATGACGACTCTACACACAGCACCCAGTCAGATTGCAAAATCAACGCTCATAACTTTTAAAAATAATGTGCTTGACAAACTGAGAGAACACATCAGGGCAATGTCAATTCACTCTGTTAAAGGCAGCCCTAGACATCTGTTGAGATCAAAAATGTGGATGGTTTTGTCCGAGTTAGCAGAATAAATTTCCTCTTATCTCACTTTACTAAATGCTTCCAGCCCTTTTTAAAAATATCCCACTACTCAAACATTCAGTATTTCAAGTCTTGTTCTAAGGTTCACCTTCTTTGTCAGGGGGTTTACCCTTCGCCCCATAACCAAAGTTCCATCCCAAACTCAAAAGGCAAGCAATGGAGGATGACACCAGATCCTGCCTTCCCAGAACTGTGTCGTGCTGCACAGAATGCAAACATAGGCCCTTGTCATCTTTTGTTTCTAACAAGTTGAGTGATACTACCAAAAAACCTTACAGTGCATGCCATTGCTGTTTTATTTAATAGAATAACGTTGACCCCAGAGACAAATGCAGGTCATGCTACAAAGTGAGAGTTATTTATGGAGACGTACTGATAATTACAGTGTCAACTATAAGAACTCATAGCCCTTTCCCTATTTGGGAAAAACTTAGATAAACAGTGACACTACTTAGTGAAAAAACATCAGCACTGTGTATCTCCATCAGGTGTGAGGGACTTACCCTCACTTGCAAAGGGCCAGAGACTAGTGTGCAAGTCTCTTACAGTTTCTGTGAGGAAAGACGTTTGCAGCCAGACACATAGCCTCAGATAACATCAAGACTACCTTCTCAACACGACACATCATTACATTCCTGCACAATCCCCTTTTTATGCAACTCCACACATGGAAAGTCTACTCATTACTGCTTTCTTCCTCTTACCTGTGTCTTTGAAGACCCTCTCATCGGGCTGCACTATGGAGCAGAGGCTATTGAGCACAAGCGTGCCAAGCTTGGCAGCTGTGCGCTCAGATGACTTGTAGTAATCAAGGGCAGTGTTTGTCAGAACAAACCAGCGTTTCTTCATCTTCAGAGAGGACATCTTGTTGCTGCTCTGAACCTCTTTATGAAGCCAGCCTAGCACAAGAACAAAAACATGTCAATGGTTTCACCACCACAGCAATCCTGTCTCTTGCCTGGTGGCTCTCTCACTCTGAGACCAGAACTCCACCTCTCTGCAAAAGGCTCATGCTGGCACCTACCAGCTCTGCTTCACTGGCTATAGCAGTATCTTGCATGGTCACGGTAAGAAATTAGTCCAAAATTTCCCACAGAGCTATTCCATCCTTCAGCACTATGTATTTTTTTTATCAATGATCTGTGGTTTAGTTTGCCATCACCGTGAGGACATCCTCTATTCAGGATGCTTCCCTCACAAGTCACGAACATCTGAATAAATAATTTACAATTTATTCTTCCAAAGAGATGCCAAATGCCTGTCCAAACCTCGATGGAAGAGGTGTGGTGATACATATCTTCTAGTAGCAGGATCTGTAAGCATTACATGCATCTCTTACTCCCACGGTCAGAAAAAATAATTTCTCTCTCATTTTAGATATCTCACAAAATGACAGTCTGTATTGCTAAAGCTGTCAAAAAGACAATTTTCTATTCAAAGCTGTAAAAACCAGTGTCCCACTACAAGGCAAAAAGTTCAAAGAATGTGGGACTGAGCCCAGAGGTTCCATATAAAGAAAAGATAAAGAGACAGACCTTCTAGAATATATACCTTCATGGCTACACCACTGTCACACAGACACCTTACTGTGAAGTGCAGAGCATACATTGACTTTGCAAATGAGCATTTCTTTTTTTCTTTAACTAATGAGCAATATGAGATAAAAGGAACTGTTGCCTTGCAATTAAGTATTTTGAATTTAAGGTACTCAAACTATTGCCTGATAATCTGCTTTGTGTCATTCAATCTCCTTGAAATGTTTAAGACTAGGATGGAAGGCTTACACCACTTCTTGGTGACCCTTTTCTTCCTGGCCTCCTGCCTTGCTGTGACCACTCTCAGACCTTTATTCCCTCATAGATACTTTCTGGAAGATGTAAGGCAATTTGCTTATGCACTTGCTTTCCACAGATTGGATCAGGAGTTTCTTCATGCATTTAAGACCTTGTGATAAGCTGAAAGTACTAAGGAAATTTAAAAATATCTGAGACAAATGGGGGAATATTTTGTAATATGTGTGGGATCACTACTCATGCAGCAGCTCCTCCATCTCCCAACTACTAAGCTCTAACTAGAGAAATAATTTAAATCTTTTACTCAGCCTCAGAGAATTATTCTCACCTCACTATGTCTACCATAATCAGGTTAGTTTGTTTAGCTGAGGACAGCAGCAATCCCACAAAGATCTCTCTTCCTCCCTCTCTACATGACAGGTGTCAGAAGGAACAGAGCTTTCTGCAAACAAAAGCTGCAGTGTCATGTTATAGTCAGTCTAAGCCAGCTGCTCCTAAACAGCAGCCATGCTCCCTCCTATTCCCTGACGGCATTTGTGGGACATGTTGAAATAGACTATGGAACTAACATCAGAAAACTAAACGTATAAAGAAGTACTTATTTTTTTTCCAGTTTTAGCTTTCTGAATCCACCTGACAGGGAATCAGGTAAGGGCCAGTGCCAGCACAACACAGGATGTGGCAAGCAGCGGGGCAGGAAGGTGGAGAGAGGCGGAGAATGATTCTTTTGGGGGAGCAGCTAAACCCTCGATTGAATTAGTTGCAATCAAAGCTCCCTCTCAGATCATAAATGGAAGATGAGTTTCACATGTCGTAATTGCATGCATTTCCTTTTACCTCTCACAAGGAATTCCTGGCCATCAACCTTAGATTCGCCTTTTGGTTTCTGCAGCAGAGAGATCCAGTGATGCATCTCCTCAGGGGTGTCGCTGTTGCAGTGAATCACTCTATTTGCTGTGATGATCACAAAAGAATTTGGTCTGCCAGAAAAGCAAAGCAGTAAAATTGGTCGTAACCATCCAGATATCTCAACTCACAGCATGCCCAAAGCCACGTCCCCTACCTTCCTGTAAACAATGCAGAAAGATTCTCTGAATACAAACTACAAAGTGTAGAAACACTTAAGAGCATCTCCTGTGCAGTTGGTCTGCAAACTGATGAATGCAGAGACCAGATAAATGGAATTAAATATCTTTTAAAAGCTATTTCCAAAGACTAGAAAACATTAACTAGCTAATGACCAGCTGTAAAATGTCCTGGGTTCATAAGCAAAGGAGTTTGTTCTACCCTCTGATTGGACTGAGCTAGTGCTAGTACCACTGGGCTGAGCTATTACAGCCATTCTCCTCATACTTATTAAAACCAGTGATGCAGTAGCAAACATAGGTCCCAGCACGGTCAGCTAAAATGGGTTTAAGATTGGTTTTAAAAAGGGTGAGCTGATCCTGACAAAACAGAGGAAAAACAGTTATGTTGCTCCCAGATGACTTTGTCCTTCTCTTGCAACAGACAAATGAGTCCTACCAGAAGAATATTCACAATTCTGCACAGAATTGATGCTTTACAGGAAAATGGAAAACCAAAAATATGACCAGTTCCAAGAGCACAGACTCAGAAAGCTTTGAAAGCAAACACAGATTTCTACTAGAAAACAGAATTTGAAAAGCAGAATGCAAGTATGAAGCAAAAGGTAAAGGTGCAAATCAAGCAACTGTCTGGCCATTGCATAAACCTATGGAAGATAAAAATAAGCTGCATAAAAACCTTGGTTGAAAAAATAAGCATTCTCCTCCGAATTTGTTTAACATTCATTCAAACATTAATACTCCAGAATAGTGTACCTCAGCAGATGCATGAGCTAATTTTAACTGTTCAGCTTACTATTTCTGCCTAGTTTTTTACTGGTACACAGATTAACTATCAGAAGCCCAGGCTGAGAACTGGCTAAAACATTTTGATCAGCAAAATCTTAGTTCGCTACCAAGATACGCATTTTCTAAACTAGTAACCCCAAAGTCTTGGCAACCTCTGTGAGAAAAAAAAACAGACCACAGAGGTAAATAACTTAATAGCTAACATTTTACTTCAGCACTGTAGTAAGAATCTTTGCCCTGGCTGAACCTGTTAGCACTGTGGGAGATAATTAAATGTTAACGTAAAATGATATGAAACGTCCCATAATCTCTTCTCTGAAACTAACCCATCTGTGAACTAAGGGTCTGTGCTTTGTTGCATTGCAAAGATATCAAGAAGGGTACAGGTTTCCAAATTCATCCATTATTCTTCCAAAATGCTGTTTCTTTCCCCTAAATTTACATTAACAACTCAAAATTACTATGTTGAAAAACTGGAAGTGCTGCTTTTGCTGGACATTTTTGTCCAGTGTTAATAATAGGTAAGACTATAATTTCTTGACATTGAGATTGTGCTGTTTCCACTTTTAAGAGGGCAAGGAGAAGCTTTCACTCAAAGAAAATACATGTGTCAACTTCATGTCTGTGAAGTGACATAGCTTGAAACAAAGACTTCAGTTATGTTTGTTTGTTTGGAGATAAATTCTTACGCGTTTAATACAAATGCAAACCCCAAAGAAAACCTGGACCTACCCACAAAAATGTTAGAGAGTTTCTGATCTAAGAGATGGTCAGGTTGCTGTACCTACCTATCAGGATTATCTGAGGCACAGACATTGTCAATAAGCCCAACATCCAGGGTTCCCTGTACAGTGAGAAAGACACAGGTAACAGAAATTGCTTGCATCTTAAATTACAGACATTCTCCTTAGTGAGCAGGATTGGAACTGAAAACATTCTTGTGAATTCCAATAGCTTGAGTAGAAATGAACATACGAGAAAGGCACGAGTGAGTCATCTTTGCTCCCTAAACAGCATGAGAAGATGTGCAAGGGCTCCACTGGACTGGAGAAAAAGAGCTACAAATTTCCAGAGAGCATTATGAAGGTCTGAAATAACCTTTGCCAATATCCCAGTACTGGCAAAGTACATAAATACATTGTTCTTCCCAACTGCCTATCTTCTGTCTGGAATAACTGTGATCCAGGCTAGTCCCATAATCCCATCCAAAGCCATTTTATCTGCATGAGGCAGGACCCCTCTTCCCCTCAAACCAAAGAGAGCTATTGGTGATCAAGCTGAGCCACCCACCACAATCACCATGTTCCCCACTGCTTACCCTCTTTTCTATCAGCTTTGCTGTTTCTTTATAGTAATTGTCCAGATTTCTTAATACTGCTCATGTACTATAGCACTGCATGTGCTGGAAAAACATGCACAAAATAGTTAAACACAGGGCTCTAAGCATGCCCACAGACTGGTTGCACAGTAACTCACCACAGCATTCTTTGGATTGGCCTGTTCATCTTGCATTTCCCTCAGCTGCTGCGCTGTAGCGCTGTGTACTCGGCTCAGGACATTAAACCAACCACTGGCAATCAAAACAGACTCAAAGTTAAGATTTGGGTAGTGAAACTAGCTCTAGAATATGATCAAGGAACCTGGAAAGCTGCCAGTGGGAAAATTTCTTCATTCACAATTTCCTGAGGACTATGCCACAAAATATCTCTTGGGCTGATCATACCAGACTCTAATGTCTTCCTTCCTCCTTATTTATCCATGAAAATTCTGTGCACGTTCTCCAACCCACTGACAGCTGCTCCCGCAAAATCCAGTTTTCTACTTGCTATTCAAGGAACTGTAAGCAGGCAGTGGCCTTACCAGGGAGGACATGTCAGCAGACTGAGAAGAGCATACAGCAGTTGTAAATAACAGGGTCAGTTGGGAATCTTCCTGGACTAGAGTCCTAGAGACACCTGGGAGTGTTCTTAACTAGTCTCTCTGATCTGCTCATAAACCTGAAAGTCATATGGCTGTCAGTTAATCATGGGGTTTTTTACACGTTAATTTGGAGTTAAGTTATTTGGCTGTGAAAGGGCTTCTCATTACAGACATATCTGGAGGCTAATCTCTGTTGCAGAACAAGCAGATTCTTATCTGCAGCTTCCAGTGAGATCAGCAAACATCTAGACTTCATGGAGGATTCTCAAATTGGATACTCTATGACATCTGCTAATCTGCCCTTTGCTAGTGCAAGTGTTGGTGCTTTCTTCTCCCTCAGAACAGAGACTGGTATGGCACTGACAGAGGCAACATTTGGTTTACACTTTTCCTAGCAATTCTGCAATGTTATCTTAGGGCATGCCTATTCCAGTTGTGGAAGTTCTGGGTTAAGAGGATACTGTTTCTTCAGCTGCTGCCCCTTGAATTTGCCCGTTTCTTGTTCATGTGGCTGTTCTTTAGTCTATTTGTCTGTTTCTGTCAATTTGTGTCCAAACACCTTCCCCTTTCCTCTCCCTACACCCAAATCAAATAATAACAGACCCTAAATAACTTCACAGAATCAGATTAAAGTAGATCAGAGAAACACTTACACTGGCTGGGCTGAGAAAGCAGAATCGTTGGTAAGAGTGGGAAAAGTGGGAAGACATGAGCAGCTAGGGACAGTAACCTCTTAACTTGGCTTTGCATTGCCAGAACAGGTTGTCCAACCTGCCCTTAAATAACTGATTCCCACTGCCTGGCCAGGACGCCAAGAAGGAAGGACATGAGTCATTTGTTTGTTTTGCACTGGGAAGATTTTATCAGATGACACTAGAGACTCTGATAAGCTGCAGCCTTTTCTCTGTCTCCTGGATAAAACCCAGCTGCTCTCGCAATCATTTACAGACAACATGAATAGACTTTTTGTTTGATTCAAGATTCCATTTAATAAATAAATCAGCTATTAGATGTTCCAGTTTATATTAAGGTTTTGTGTGTCTCCTGAAGTAACCCTTGAATTCAGCATGCTCACAGCCACATAAGAAGGTGGCAGTCCTGTGACTGATAGGCTGAACCACCATCTCGGTAGCTGCAACAGGGAGTCTCCAAAGTAGGTGTGGTACCTCCCAATAAGCACAAAATGACACTCTGGAACAAATCCCCTCTTTTCTCCAGCAAAAGGGAGGTGATTATGTTTCCCAGGCTCTCCCATGAGTAGTTGGGTCAGACCTGCACTGAATGAACAAACCTAACAGAACTCCCTCTTATACCTGGCATCTTCTGGTGACTCTGCGACAATGTGATAAACTCTGTCTTCTGTCACAATGTCCAAGGCATTCTCCTTTTCATGAATGTCCACAATCTCCCTGGAACATAGCAAATCACAAAAGCTAAAACTGAAAACCTTTCACAGGCATAAATTCCATCTGGCCAATTTTTCTCACATCATACTATTCACCATACAGAAGGGAAATCACTGGTTCAGATGGCTTGTAACTCCAACAGAAATACAAAATTCCTCCAATACACATTAAAACTTTTAGGGTTCCCTTAAAAAGATTTGTACAGTTAATCTACTACAAAATCAAAGCTTAAGGCATTAAATGGATTTTCTTCAAGATACCAGCAGACTACATGGAAGAAGAGATAACAGGGAGGTTGATATAGACAGCTCTTTATGAAGTAGGGTGAACCACTCTTTTCGGCACTTTGCAGGTTCATATAATGCTAACAGGTGACTAGTCTCTCCTTTCCTACAGCAGGAGCTGAAGAATTGGCTATGGCAGCAAAAAGAGCATTCAGGACTCAGGAAAAGGCATAGTACATGCTGCCAAATTCCCGCTCCCGCTGTGAGCTTCATAACACCTCTGTGAAGTGCCTGGAGAAGCCAGGGAGCAGATGGAGTCAGGGTAGGGGAGAATGCATGGGGGTATGTACTTAATTAGCTCCTCCTGGTCTGGCTCTATCCATGGCTTGGAAAGAACTTCTGCCGGATTATGAAACGCAAGACTGGAAATAGAACTACCAAGTATTCCAGACTCCCTCCACAGTAAAACTAGAAGCTCCAATTGTCTTTTCCTTCCCTTATGTTTCTGATTTTCCTAACCCTACGGGAGATACATAGGCCGATGAACTGACAGCACTGGACACTTCCTTATTGATTTAGAGAGTGAATACTAGGGATCAAAAGGATTTACTTCTTCACTCACTTTGCCCTTCTGATATCAATTGTCCCCTTCAGCTTTTCCTCGCTATCATTCTCAAAGTACATCAGCTTGGATTCTCGAAGCACAAACCAACGGCGTTTCCAGTTACGGCGTGAAAGTGTTGACATGCCTCCACCTTTTTTATAGAGCCAGCCTGACTTCAGTGCCTCTTGCTTGGTGCGGAACCACATGAAGGCCTCGTTCTTCAGAACACACCAGCGCCGTCTCCATGGGTTCATGAGACCTCCTGCAAAGCAAGGGAGCAAGATTTCATCAGAAATGCAACAAGGACCATGTTTCCATTCTGATCCTGCTTCATGGGCACTTGGTTGCCACTTCAGTTCCTACATGAAACAAAGGAGCTGAAGGACAGAAACAAGGTTATGCCTAAGTTTGGACAGACTAAAACCAGAATAAACTAGAGAAACACAAAGTATACAAATATATGCACTACTCAAATATTTTTGTACTGTCTTCAGTTTTGTAGCTCAGAATGAGTCATTTAAGCCCATACCAAGTAGGCACCATTAGGTCTCAGTGGCAAAGATATCCAGTCTAATTCCCTGGCATCCACCTCCTAGCTCTTGTTTTCAGTAAAAGAAGAAAAAAAAGAGACTAAACAGAACTAAGAACAGATGAAGATGATGATTCTGCAGAAACAGAAGAGGAAAGAGGGTTTCCTGGATTCCATCCTTCCATGGTTTTGGCTAAAGCCACCTACCTTTCATGTAGAGATAGCTGTGAAAATAGGGTGGTCCTGAGCCATTGAAGATAGTGACTCTTCCATTACAAAACTCTTCATCTGTATCAATGTAAACATCCACTTCTTCTTCACTGTCCAGAAACTAAAAGGAAGAGAAGAAATACAGGCTACTTGGGTTCTCCTGGTCACAGGAGGACTGGAGCAAATTAACAAGGCTAGAGAAGTAACATGATTAGAAGGTGCAAAACTACACATACTCCCTTTACAAAAAAAACAATACAGTAAAACTAGAGGCTTGACAGCTTACTCATTAATGCCTAAAGCAAGAGTCTCCAGAGCATGGAATTTTCATACCAGAAAGGAGAGCGACATTTGGCAGTGGACATGGCTAGAAAATTCCAGTTACCTGCAGTAACAAATCTTCCTGTTTCAAGGCTGAGCCCACAGTCCAAAATCTAATTTAATGGGATTAAGAGAGAATTTTTCATTTTGGAGAAGTTTTCTGATTTTTCTAGCAGACAAGCCAGGATGCTGGACAAGATGGAGCACTGATCTAACCGCAGCAAGGAAATGCCTTGCTTTGGGTTGATTAGGAAAAAAAAAAACCAAAAACCCACATTCCAGGATAACTGAACCCTGAAAACAAAGATCTAAATTACTGAAATAATAGTACTGTATTTACTCATCCTGGTTGTCCCAACTAGGTAATGGCCCTCAGCCATAAGAAAGTACTTCACACACGAAATCGCAAATTACCCTATCATTTCCTTTGCCTTAAATACAACTTTCTTTGATCAGCATTATTAATTTAATACTAATGAAAGAAGCTCCTTAGATCTTTTGCTTCCTTAGATGCATGTTGCTTCTTTTCATTTTTCCCTTCTGTCCTCTCTCTGTGACCCCTCTGCACTCCTCTTTTGTCTCATTCCAGCTCCACTCATTCATATTCCCTCTCTTGCCATTAAGTTTCAAAAAGCAGGTACTCTTGGATCAGCAGCTACTGATGAGATCTTGACTCAGCTGCAGTTATCTCTTCTTGTGGCTCATGCCATGACATAGTATCAACTGGATTCTTCATGAGTCTTATTCACTGAGGAGCCCAATAAAACCCTCCACTTCTATTTACATTTTAAGATGAATGGTAGAAACTGGCCTAGGCTGTGACAGAATGATTCATGGCTTGAAGATTACCTGACAGTGATCTGTGAGTACCTGCCCACAGAGAAGGTACCTTTACTCAAGCAGATCACATCATAAAAAATTCTGATGGCTGGCAGCTGACATTAGGGAAATGCAAACCGGAAGAATCATGCAACTTTGTAAGTTCAATCTGCCATTGGAAAAGAATAGCAAAGGAAGTAAATTGTATTCCTTAAAAAAACCCCAAACCAATCGTTTTCTAAAAGGTATTTTGTAGTTCAAGTCTCTATTCTCATTATTTATCTGAAGTATTTTTATGACTGTCGCTGGCTTCACACCTGAGCTCCTCACAATCTTACGTGGGCTTATCTGACATCCTGTTCTGTAAGGGGATTTATCGTTGCATTATTAAGCAACTAGCCTGAGGGCACTCAGGAAGTCTAGAGCCTAGTGTGGGATCTAAGCTGAGATGCTTCAAGTGCAGGGCTAATAGCCCAGCTTTACTACCTTGTCATTGTCCCTGTAGTAGGAATGAAAAGGTTCAGTGGTCTTAGTTGTGTGCGCCAGGACCCAGCCTGGATCAGCACAGTAATTTCTTCTAGCCTTAGAATAGTTTAACTTGTACACAGTGGCTGAAAATAAACCCTTGACTCTGAACAGTAACAGGACTAGAACAAGAAAAGTTTTAGTGATGGAAACAAATTAAACCCCAGCCTTTCCTGTTTCCTCTTGCGATTGTCCACTGGAAGCTCAGGCTACTTCTGTGAAATCTCTCTAACATAGAACATATACCTACAAGATACTAGTTGCCTGCTTGCAGTCTTCCTAAAGGGTGTTATGTTAATATATGGTGATGGAAACAATCTAAAATAGCCTAGGTACATATGTGCTAACTTGTGTACCAGTAGAGACTGGACAGCAACAAGCCCTCTGGCCTTCAGCCTATCTATGACTCTTCCCTTTTCTTCAAGCTGATTATTGATGTAAGAGAGTTATACATTAGTAACAATACCCAGAGCAAGCAGGCACACAGTAAGAAGGCAAGGATGTTATAAATATCAACAAAGTCACACTAATGTGCAGAAAGGTGAAGGGAGGGATTCTTACCGAGTCCAGGCTGCCACGGTTGGAGTCCAGGCTGGTACCATGGGAGCGTCTCAGACCTTCCTCACCATTCAGAGGCTCAGCTGAGGCACTACCTGCATCTCCACAACCATCAAACTCCTCATGGTCGTAGTCAGACTCCACATCTGGGGGGGAAGTGTAAATTGGCTCTCCCACCTCTCCGCTGTTACTCCTCTGCTTATCAGTGACAGTGCTGTAAATGCTTTCTGCTGGCTCAGATAGGGCTCTCTGCTCCTTGGGGCTAGTGGTTCTTTCCACAGGTTGCCCTGGAGCAGGGACAAGCCCTCCCACTTCCCTTTGGAGAAGTGAAAAGCTTGTTTCTGCAACTTCCTCTGAGTAGTTATTGCTGTTTCTTGTGCCGTGCTGATTCAAGACCACCAAACTGGAAGTTGGCCGTCCTTCATCATCGGCATGAAAACCCTCATCCACTTCTTCTTCAGCCAGTGGTGCCACCAGGCTGCAGTCAATGTTGAGTGTCCCCTCACTAGAAAGTGAGCGCTCTAAGTTCTGCACGCTTTCATCCAGATTGCCAAAATCCAGCAGCTCCAAGAACTCCTGGGCAACTCTAGATGCCTCCTTTTCCAGCCTCTGGATCTCTTCTTCTCGCTGCCGATTGATTTCATTCCTGGTGTTTTCACAGATGATAGACATGTGATCCTCTTTCTGTTGCTGCAACTTCTCAATCTCCTTCTCCAGTCTTAAGATCTCCTCCATCTGACGTCTCTCTTCTTCTTGCAGGGGAATATCTACCTCCTCAGACTTTACTGCTTCCACCTTAAAGAATTTATAACAGTGTTAAAGCAGTTTCTTCAACCTGTATGTGTTCCTTGCCTGGACCTTTCATTCTTCCTATCTCCTGTGCTTGCCTTCTACTTCCCATCTGCAAAAATATGACTCTAAGCATCCTGCAGTCATCCATGGTGTAAAAGCTAAAGGTAGAACTACTGGATCTTCAGGTACCTCCTTTTTTCCAGCAACCTACCTCTTTTCTGAATCATACAAAGCAGCTCACTGGGATCAGTGAATTTTTAGAAGAGCCTCTCTTTCTGCTGCTTGTGTTACAGCCCCTTTGTACACTACAATTCGGATAAAAGCGTTCTGAAAGTCTGTCCTCTCTTTTTGAACTCTCACACACATACACATATATAGGAGAAAGTAACTATATATGAATACATATATGCATAGCCTGCTTAAGAGCTGAAGATTTCCCAGAAATTAATTAAAACATTTGGGGATTTTGTTGCTTCTTGAGTTGGGGGTCTGACCATCAGAATCTAGGTCTGGAAGAGATATTTGCAATGAAGCAGGACTGTATGTATCCACTCCAACCCCACCAAAACTCCACCCAGAATTTCTTGGCGTTCTTTAGCATCACTGGATGGATGACACCTGGTTGCTGAAGAGTTTGTCTTCCTCTACTCTCCACAATGAAGTAACAGGAAATTTCTAGCAAGTACACAATAATTAGAAGATGGAAGATACTAGTAACTTTCACTGACATTTAGCTATAAGATAAAGCCACCCTCCCCTCCACAGAGGATATTGAAAACATGCACACACAAGAAAAAGCAAAAATAAATTCCAAAAGGATTTCATGTACTTCCTGATAGGAGTATGACAATGCAGCCAATGAATTAGCCCATTTAAGCCGCAATCCTTGTTTTCTTTACAGTTACCCTGTTGCTTGTTCTCTACTTGACTCTTTACTTGTGGACAAATGCATTTCTATACTCTAATCTGTCATCTCGCCTAAACAGAGCTGGCCTGAAACTGGGGAACAAGTCCTTTGGGAAAGAAATAAGAAGATACACAGCTGTTTTCACACACCTCAGGGTAGGTGGTCTGCTCTTTGATATATCAAGTACCAACAATTAGATCAGTTACAAGGGGTTTATTTTAGCCATGGTAGCAGCCGGCTGCACTCTTATTTCGGCTGTTAGAGGCAACAATCCAGCAAGGCAGACTGTGTCACAGTGTAGCATCACAAGGTCATATAATAAGCTCAAGCAGTAGAGATAAAAAAGGATGCTGCATGTTCAATACAGAAATTTTCAAATAGGAACTATGCAAGCTGGTACATGAGCCTTGAAAAAAACCCTACCTTGTTAACTCTGTGCACCTCTGCCAAAGCCAAACACCTGCAGGTTTTGAGTGAACAAAGCTCGTTTTTTTAAATAGTGTTGCCACAATAACAATATTAGCTCCAGGCGAAGCGTAGGCAATGAAGGACCCTTCACAGATACTCAAGAGCAGACATACAAAAAGAATAACTGTTAAACTTACCTGAGCCACCTGGAGTAGTGCATTCAGTTGCTCCTTTTCTCTGTTAAAAAACAAGACATGGTAGTCAGAGATAGACCCAGTTCTCCTACAGGAGGCTTTCAGAATTACATGGACACATCATCCCTCCATGGGCAAGGTTAAAATAAGGTACTTGTTGTAAGACTGATTTAAAAGCTTTTGTAATTTAGTAAAAATTCAATTTTCTGTGGTTGGCATGACCTTTGTGGATACAACAGATTTTCCCCACACACTTAACTTTCATATCAATCAGGAAATTGGATTAGTTGGAACACACTAGGAAGGACATTGGAAACAATGACAGAAAGCCAGATCAGTTACTCATGAAAAATGTAAACAGAATCTTCTGAAGTATTATACATCCACGGATATTAAATGAGGTTGTACATGCATAATTGACAGAAATCAGGAAACTGTGTTTGTTTTTTTAAAGCAGAACAGAATTATTGCAATACCAGCATTGAGTTTGTGTTTTGTTTTGCTTTTACTGTATTAAAGCCCCCCAAAAGTTATCAAATTTTTGTACTTTGTTAAATGACTAAGCTGAGCACTTTCTCTTCTGAAGACCTGGATGCTCCAGCTTGCATAACTTCTCAGTGGCATGCAAAACCTAGTTTACTAGTAAAGGCTGTAAGAGTCAGAGTTTGTTAGTAAACATGAATAGAGGAAAAAAACCTATCCCACAGTGCTGCATATCCACCCAGATCAAAAAGGTTGTACTCCAAGGGCCAGTTTCTCCATAGTGAGCCTGCTACAAGCAACAGAACTACTACACAGACAAATGCCAGGGTCGTGCATAGGGAGCAGGGATAGGATGTGGCTGGATGGAAGAGTCTGCCTGTGGCAACCACTGCGCAGCTAAATTCAGACTGGCAGTGGTAACTTTCAAGTCTGTAATTCAACCCCAAGCAGAACAGGAGGGCAACAATATTTATTTCCCAGGCCCTGCAGCTTTCCCCAGCCAAATTCTAAATTGCAGCTGCAAGTCACAAAGTCCTTAAAGCTCTCACTCTTGCACTCGCTCTCTCTCAAAAAAACAATCCAGGAAATGTTTCTAAATGAAAGCTGACGTGAGATCCAGATGGTTCCAACTCTACTGAAAGATCTCTAACAGTAGTCATGAGTTAAACAACTGCCTTAAATGATAAGAGGGTTCAAGAAGCAGAGCCATTCTAAAACAAATAAGGAATACCACCTACAATCTACACGCTAATTCCTGCAACTGTTCTTCACATTTTTTTGACCTCTGATATTTCTTGCTGCTTTCCATCCATCTTCCTGAAATGTGATACCCAAAACTAGGGACAGTACTCCAACTGAAGCCTTACCAGTGCCAAGTGAAACAGAAGAATGACCCCCACATCTTAACAGAAACAATCCTGTTTATAGACAGTATTTGCTTTCTCCTCTCACACAGCATGACACTGATGACTAATACTCAACTTAGCCTCCAGACCTTCTTCCTGCTGTTGAAGTAGGCATTCCTCCTCCTCTCTGTGCATTTGATTATTCCTAACTGTAATCTGCATATGTCTGTATTGAAAGTTATCCTGTGTTTTCCAGACTATTTCTTTGATTTGCCAAAATTATTTGAATTGTAATCCTGTCTAGCTATATACTTACAGCCCCTCACCAGATGGTTTTATCTGCAAATTTAACAAGGATATTCATATTTCCTCATCCAACTTATTATGAAGACATTGCACTAGTACCATATCCAGCACAGACCATGGAAGAATCCCATTCAAGAGTTCTCTTCTATTTAACAAAAAGCTACTATTGTTTACTAATTAAAATGCAATAATACAATGCAGTAAAAACACAAATCCTAGTCTTGCTTCATGTTTTTCCAAACCACATTCCTTATGGTGTCTTAAGAGTACTGTCATAGCATGTCAAAGCCTTTACCTACACTCTACCTACCCAAAGCCAAGTTACCTACCCTCTATGGCTCTTCCCTATCCACAAGGCATGTCATAAGCTATCACAGAAGGAAACGGGTAACTTTAATGCTGGTTTGTTCTTCAGAAATCCATATTGGCTCTCAACTCCTTTATCAAGCATTTACAACTGTTTGATTATTTGTTTCAGTATCTTCCTGAAATTGAGGTTAGGCTGACTGGTCCACAATTCCCTCATTCTTTCTTTTCTCATTTTAAAAGGGGGTCATTATGTTTGGAATTTTCCAGTTTTATGGAAACTCTACTGCTGTCCACAAAGGAGGAGAAGGAGAATAGCTACTGAGTCAAACATTAATTTCACCAAGTCCAGGTGACTTCTTTGTAATCTGATTTATCTGAGCGTTCTCTTTGCAATCTGATTTATGTGAGCATTCTCTAACCTTTTATTTCCCTGCTAGGTTCTGAATTCTTGCACATCTGTGCTAATTGTATTTAGTGTCCAACAGTTAAGCCTTTTGGGGAAGACAAATAAAAATAGCATCAAATACCTCAGCTTTCTCAACATTATAATTTTTATTTCCTGTTGAACAGTAGACCAAACTGCTCCATGTCTCCCTTTTACTACCAGTATGTCTCCCATACTACCAGTGTATGCACAATAACTGCATGCCAACTTTTAGTTCATTATAGCTCAGGTTGCATCTTGGTCCTTCTAATTTTGTCTCTGCATGTATGTTGGGTTTTTTTTTTTTCTTGTTCTCAGTAGATTAGCTGATTTGCAATTTCTGTGGACTTCCACCTCATTTTTGAGGTCAAATGGAAGTTCAGGATTTAGCCAAGTTGGTCTGCTAGTACCTTTTTGGCTACTCACTCAGAATGAATCCATTTGACATCAAGTAGAAAATGAAAGCAAAATGACCAGTTGACCTGATTCCTAGAAACGCTGACACTTCTTTACAGTGATGCTGGGTTCAGCATTTGATAACTGCAAACTAGTTACTGACATTCTGAACTTGCACAGCTTTATGTTGCTGATGAGGCTGTTGTTGAAAATTGACACATTGATAAAATGGAGCCCTCAGTGTTGTTCAACAAATTCCTTGAGCAAACTGTTCCATTATTGGTGTCACTGACTCCATGTCTTGTCCCAGCAGATACATCACCCTGCTGTCTCCAGTGAAACCGCAGGCCATCTCTTTTCCTTGTGACATACTTCTAACCTTAGAATTTTCTGATGCTTGTCACACATCTTAGTCCACCAAGATCCAACTTCAGGACAAGTACGTAACAAAAGCCTGTAAGAAACGTAACCAACTATTTAGTTGTTGTCTAGTTGTCTACCTGGACTTCAGTAAGGCCTTTGACACTGTCTCTCACAGCACGCTCCTTAAGAAGCTAGTGGCTTATGGCTTAGACAAGTGTATTCTTCTCTGGGTAAAAAAACGCGATGGATGGATGAGGCCAGAGGGTTGTGGTGAATGGAGTTAAATCCCGTTGGTGGCGGGTCACAAGTGGTGTTCCCCAGGGCTCAGTACTGGGGCCAGTTCTCTTTAATATCTTTATCAACAATTTCGATGAGGAGATTGAGTGCACCTGCAGTAAGTTTGTGGATGACACCAAGTTGGGAGGGAGGGCTGATCTTCTCGAGGGTAGGAAGGCTCTGCAGAGGGATCTGGACAGGCTGCATCGATGGGTCAAGGCCAACTGTATGAGGTTCAACAAGGCCAAGCGCCAGGTCCTGCACTTGGGTCACAACAACCCCATGCAACGCTACAGGCTTGGGGAAGAGTGTCTGGAAAGCTGCCTGGCAGAAAAGGACCTGGGGGTGTTGGTTGACAGCCGGCTGAATATGAGCCAGCAGTGTGCCCACGTAGCCAAGAAGGCCAACAGCATCCTGGCCTGTATCAGAAATTGTGTGGCCAGCAGGAACAGAGAAGCGATTGTCCCCCCTGTACTCGGCACTGCTGAGGCTGCATCTCGAATATACTGTGTTCAGTTTTGGGCCCCTCACTACAGGAAAGACACTGAGGTGCTGGAGTGTGTCCAGAGAAGGGCAATGAAGCTGGTGAGGGCCTGGAGCACAAGTCTTATGAGGAGCGGCTGAGGGAACTGGGGTTGTTTAGTCTGGAGAAAAGGAGGCTGAGGGGAGACCTTATCGCTCTCTGCAACTGCCTGAAAGGAGGGTGTAGTGAGGTGGGTGCTGGTCTCTTCTGTCAGGTGGCTGGTGATAGGATGAGAGGAGATGGCCTCAAGTTGCAGCAGGGGAGGTTTAGATTGGATATTAGGAAAAATGTCTTTACTGAAAGGGTTGTTAGGCATTGGAACAGGCTGCCCAGGGAAGTGGTTGAGTCACCATCCCTGGAGGTATTCAAAGAGCGCGTAGACAAGGCACTTCAGAACATGGTTTAGTGGGCATGGTTGACAGTTGGACGCGATCTTAAAGGTCTTTTCCAACCTAACTGATTCTATGATTTACAAAAAACTTATAATGTCACAGGATTATTTGTTCAAACTTACATAATAATCTCATAGTTGAAGTTTTATGCTTCATAAAACAAAAGATTATTACGAGGGACACCCAGTTTGGACAGGATGTAAGTAACTGTAAAGCGAATGATGCATGAGGTGCAGGATTCTCAACAGTTGTACTGTCGCTGCTCACAGACTGCCTCTTTTTGTCACAGTAGCTATTCCTTTCCCCTCCTGATCTCTTGACACATCCATATCCCTGATGAGAGATACACAGCAGCAGGAACAGGGAGAGCACGTGTATTCTCATGAGTATAAGAACTGCAGTAGCAGCACAGGTGTGCTGCCCATCTAGCTCTCTGACCCAGCTTACTGGACACACCAAGACCCATGATACTGGTACCTTCTCACACTGCTAATCCCTCCAGGTTTTGGAAGACTGCATAAAACTTGTTGCAAAGGCAACAAGAAGATCATGGATGTCTGCCCAATCAGTGAAACTGCCTCCTTTCATGTACATTCCAAAGCAGAAAAACACTAAACAGAGGTAAAAATACATCAGAACTAGCTTTCCTAGAGGAAGCAGGACACTCCTTTTCCACACTGCTTTTCTACTCTAAGATGCCCACAGCCCACCCCAACTCTACCCCCTGGCACTGGGACACTGTCTCATGCAGTTGCTGTGCCAGTGTTACCATCATGCCAGTGCCCCAGACCCGCTTTTGCACCTCAGCAGCTTTAGTGCTAGGGAGCGCAAGATACCATCTTGTACCTTTCCTTCACCTCTTCCTCTTCCTGTTTCCTCCTACGCTCCTCCTCTTCTTGCCATTGTCTTTCCTCTTCCTCTCTTCTGATCTGTTCTTCCTCTTCTTGCCTCCTTCTCTCCTCCACTTCCTGCTTCCGCCTGAGTTCCTGCTGCAGCAGGTGCTGGTAGAGGCTGCGAGCCAGGCGGCCACGCCAGTGCTTCTGCAGGGTGACTGCAGAGGCCTTCAGTCGCAGCAGGCTCTTCTTCCAGAAGTATGCTCGGTAGTTCTTTTGGATTATAACAACACTGGCTAGCACCTTTTGATACTTCTTCCTAAAAAGAGAACCAGACACTTAATGCACCGTAATACACGCTTTGCATTTCTCATGCCCTGGTATATTGACCAATCTTACCATATCCACAGAAAAATGGATTTGGAAAAAATACTGCTCAGAAACAACACAATTTCTGTTCCTCCACTGCCACTACCTGTAAATCATATTCTCCTCACTGTTCTCACTCCTATATCTACCACTGCTTTGTTTCTGTGAAGACCCTCACAGGATGAAGGACAGATATTTGGCACATGGAAAGAGAAGGTCCACTGGCCCAAAGTCTCCTTGCATTGCACATACATGCATTCATTGTGCAATTAGCATAATCGCTCCTTGTGGATTTATTATAATAAAAACATACAAATAGCCTTACCATATGAGAACAAAGTCCCGTATTGCCCCATCTTTTAAGTGGCCAAAAGCAAACTACTCCAGGAAAAGCAAAAAATGGGGCAAAAATAAATCTGGTCACAATAATCTCCTATTGTTTGGGGGAAAACACAGTGATACTACAATAGTGATTGCTGAATGTAACATTGTAACAGGCTACCATAAACATATACATATATTGCACAACATTTTGCTTAAAGAATAATGATATCAAAATCAACTTTGCAGCACTTCAAAAAACATGGTAGGGCCCCAAAAGAAAAGAATCATCATTCAGTATTTCTGTAGTCTAGTGAAGTTCTAGAAAAGTCAGTTCTTGCCTCTGCATTACAGACCATTTTTATCAAGGACCTGAAAAAAAGTCACTGGTAGAAGTTCATACATGATACACAAACTGGGAAAATAACAAAAGAGTTACTATTACAGAGTAATCTGGATCAATTTGTAAGCTAGATTCAAGCAAACATTAAACAATCCTAAAGAGCCAAACATAAAGTCTTGTATTGAAGAATCAAAGGCCAAACACACCTGATGTGGGACTATGTTAAGAAGCAGCAGGTCAAAAAAGGATTTCGGGGCCACAGATCATCAGGTGAAGGCAAACTCCCACCACAATGCTATAGAAAAAATACTACTGGGATTCTTATACTTGCAAGCATAAATACTGCATAGAAGGGGACTGCACTACTACTTTTATCCTGTGTTCAGTGTTAGCACCTCCATTTCAGGAACAATGTTAGACCCTCAAGTGATTTCTGAGGAAGCAGGATTGGAACCAGAAATTCTGGCTTATAGAAAGACAGCACTTGCTCCATGACCGTAAGAAAGAAAGGGCTAAGGAAAGGCTTGATCCCACTCAAAGTACCCACATTTTTGGGTGGCATTTCTATTTATCCAACAGGGGACATAACAAGATTTAATTGACCTGAAGCTGAAGTCTATTCAGGCTGGAAATAAGCAGACATTTTTTTAAAGTAATTGAATATATTTAGACACCTTAATATCTTCCTGCAGGGAAATGATCATTGGTACTATTCAAATAAAAAACTTCTTTAGTCCAAACTAGAATTTGCAGAGGGAAATTCTATGGGGCTGTTAGACAGGATCTCAGGCCAGCAGGCTACAGGAATCCTGTGAAGTCTTACAGTCCTAGAAAGCACACTGGAAATAGCACAGTATTCTCACATATCCTTCCCACAGACCTTCTGCAACCCCCTGAGGAAAAGACACACCTCAAAATCCCCTTCCTGGCAATCAAACCCCCTTCAAATGGCAACAGGGACCCATGCTGACAGCTTGCCACCTCCCTGCACATCAGCTATGTCAGCCTAGTCAAGAGAATCAGGAGAAGGATGCTAATAGCAGTAGTGTGCAGAGGTCACACTCTTTTCCATAAGTATTAAGTCAAAGGGAGGAAGCACAGAGAAAAAGAAGAGGAAAAGGAAGAGGTGATAAGAAGTGGGAGGTTTTAGATTAATTGCTCCTGGGCTGCAGTCCCCTCATCCCTGCTCCCTCTGTCCTCCCTGTGCCCTGCACATGGGGTATGAACAGCTGCACACGCGCTCTCTGCCAAGGCAGATGTAAGTGCATCAAAAAGGGCACTCTGACTTTTACAAAATGCATCTGCCAGAAACTCTCTCAAGTGCAACATGTGCCAAGCCCTGCCCAGCTACTGGCCGGCTCTGCCTGCCAATCTGCCAGGCTGAAGTGCCCCCTCATTCCTCATGACTGCAGCCAAGCTTGCAGAAACCCTTCAGCTGGAATGGCTGCACACAGGCCATGAATTTCATTCTCCTTGTTCAGCCTTCCGCTCACCCTTTGCACCGGCGAAAGAAATTCAACCTGCAGGCCATGCCACGGAGTTGGGAGACATCCTGACTGTTTATCACAAGAGAAGGCGGGGTGGCTACAAGGCTCCAATGCTGCATTTGGAACTTAGTTAATTATCCTGTCGATGAGCTGTAGTTAGCAGTTATGCCTCCAAGGACTAGAGAACACAGGGCTATGGAGTAATTTCCTACTGTCTTCTTCCCTGAGCATTAAGGTCCTGCAGAATCCAGGGACACAGCCAAATTTGTACAGGGAACCTGCAAGCCTGGGAACGGTTATGTGTATTTTAGCTGCTGAAGCTGTTACCTGCAGCTCAGAGTTCCACAGATTAGCTACAAAAAACGGGGTCATTTAAATGGGCTTGATTTTCTTGTCTCACCTTTTAGTGATCAGAGATACTAGGCTGCAGGAAATGAGAGCAAAGAAAACGTTCTCACCCTTAGGACTGGTTCTCCAGGCTCACAGAACAAGTTCACAAAGGGGGAGAAACCAGTAAAATCCTTCTGTGGCATATGTACCCTTCTTCGCCAACCTACTTTGCATGAGACCAAATGAATTTAAATACACTTGTACTTGCAAAACTAACAGAAATGGTATCAAGCTTAAGGCAGCACACACTGGTACTCCTGAACTCTGCCCAACTCTGTACAGACCATTCAGCACTTGCCCTGATGAACTCCCTCTTGCTGGACCTTCTCCAATACAGGTGCAGCACAACTGGAAACTCTTCACAGGAAGGTTTTCCAGTCTCCCTCCCTAGCTCTTTCCTCACTCCCTCCTCTCCTCCCCTGCAAAGTCCAGTTACCTCCAGCTGCTTGTGAGGATTTCCACTCTGGCTGCAGAAGCACAGCTTGTTCTTAAAGATGAGACTCACAAGAGCAACACGTGGGAGGAGGAATTCAGATCGGTGGAGACTGGAGGACCACAAGATTTCTAGCCAAGAGGAACATTACTGCAACACAGTCTCCATCACAGCCCTGCAGAGCAGCAGCTACCTTCCCAGGAACTCAGAAACGCAGTAATCCAGTTTGCCTGCAGCGATGTTTCCCAGAAAAATCAATTTTCCTGTGCTAATCCCTACCCCTCTCTCCAAATGCCAGACAAAGTAAAATAGAGCAGAGGCCCTGACACAAAGAACTTGCAGTCTCATGTACAAACAATAGAGCTAGCTCATTTGTCTTCCTAAAGGGAAATAAATAAATGAACAAAAGCCCCTGAGACCAAATGTGTATTTTGCTGATATTCCATGTTGGCAAGGCAGGGTACAACCCTTGCACACATTTCCCAAAGCAAAATGAGCTACCTGGTGTAACTGGAGCTCTAAGAAGAGTGCCTGCTGGAACAGCTCTGCTGGCCAGGGATTTCACCTCCTCACACCCCTGACTGACAGGTGTCTGGAGCAGAGACCAGCCAGGACAGAGCATCTTACTGGGATTAAGTGTGCATGCCACAGCCATTAAGGAGTCAGCTGTTACACTGACTGCGAGGGGCAGAGGAGGGGCGGTTTGTCTGCAGTTGGTTCTCCCAACCCTCCTCTGGTCAGGTGCAGAAGGGAGCGGCAAGAGGAGATTACCGGTGCAAAGCTGGCCAAAAACCAATTCTGAAGAGTTAATTAAAAGGAGAGGGAGATCACGAGGCAAACAGGCAGGGCAAGGAAAGAGTGTGAGCAAAGGCAGAGCTGCAAGTGAGGAAGAAGCGATTTGCAGGGGGAGCAGAAAACAGAGTTGACAGGCATAATGAAAAGGAGGGGACCCAAAGCATAGGTGGGGCCCAGCCAGGAGAGCCTTGAAGGCAAGGAAAAGGTGTCATCGGAGGCAAGCAGTGGGTTACAGAGGTCCCTGCAGAAGCCTGCAGAGCAGCTTTGAGGGAGGGTGCAAGCGCGCACAGAATTCAAGAGGTGGCAAAGGTGCGGAAAGGTTTCAGCAGAACTGATGCCGGCAGGGAGAGCAGATACATTCTTTCTCCTTAGAACAGAGGGGAAGAAGGGAGGGATGCGAGGGGACCAGAGAGCAAAGCAGGGGGTCGGGGCAACCCAGGCACACAAGCACAGGGATGGTGGGGCAGCCCCCAGCACTGACCTTGCCATGTAGCCCAAGACGTGGGCCCGGATGACTATAGCTGCTTTCCTCAACTCCTCTTCCCGATCCTTCTCCAGCTTCTGCTCAAGAGCTTCCTTCAGGAAAACCTGACGCCACGGGGAGGAGTTTCAATAAACACAAAGAGAGGAAAGAAGTCAGTCCCCGGGAGAGCCGGGAGATTTCATCCCCGGGTGGCCGGCGCGGAGTGCGCTCTGTGTCCGGGCGCCCGCGGCCGCTGCAGCCGGAGCTCCCGCGCCAGCCCCGGCGCCTCGCCCCGCGGTGCCCGTCCTCAGAGCACCAGGGAAAAGTTTTGCAGCCACATGAGCCAAACTCTGTGCCTAACCCCCGCCTCCCTCACTCTGTGGTCAAGACTTAAAAGAGAGAGAGGGAGGGAGCAGAGGAAGGAGGGAAAGAGGAGGGAGGAGGAGGAGAGCCTGTGCTTGCGCCTGTGATTAACTCTTTCCCAGCTGACAGCTTTCCCTGCACAAGCCAGTACCTCCCTGCAGCAGGCACTGATACCTACTTGCGTGATTAAATATTTTGCAAAGAAACTCCTCCGCATTTCAAGGAAAGGGAGGAGCATTTAGATTTCTAGACTCCAGGAAGCAATCTTCACAGCAATCCCAATAATGGCAGACAGTTGGAAAGCTAAAAGCCCTGTTGAGGCGCAAAGCTGAGCCTACTCGCAGTCGCAGTCCACCGGAGCTGAAGCCCTCCACCAACCTCCAGAAACTCTGAGGTAGCGATGCTTCTGTGCTAAAGAGGTTCAGCAGTGCAGCATGCACTAGGAGGAAACTGAGCCCCGGTGGGAGAGGTCTCCAAGTATTACTGGTTGCACTTCAGTGTCCAGCATTTTAATTCTCAAGTATCTTCCAGCACCTATATTTCAAACCTCTGTTCAGTGCTAAATGCTTGTGTGAGGGATGATGGTGCTATCTTAGAGACGAAAGGACTGAGATACAAGCAAGATAAGGGCATGTTTACAGGAATTGTGCTGACATATATGAGCTACTTCAGGTCAGCTGGCTTGCATTATGTTAGCACAGGGTTCAGCACAAACTGCTGAAATAAATGCTTTGCTTTTTGAGATGGACTGCAGCATGCATGGAGCTCCACGGTGCTGTGGGTACACTGCTAGCAGTACCCACCCTAGAGTAAGTTGGCTAAGGTATGTCCATATAAGCTGCAGTCCCAGCAGCAACTGCCATATGGCCATGCTCGTGTGACCTGCTGCCTGACATTGGCTAAATCTCTGCCAGGGCCAGCAGCAGAATGGACTACACTAGGAAAGTGCTGCCCTACTTGTTAAAGCACTGCCATGAACACAGGCTGTGAGCTGACACTCATCAATCTGCAGAACTACATTAATGCGTAAAAACTCCTTACAAATTTATTGGATCCATGCAGCTATGCTGAGAGTCCAGAGGGATATTCAGAGATTTGAACAGTCATTTAGTCCAGTGTTCTGCACAAACTCTCCCCCTCCCCACTTACCTCCCCTTAATGTCTCCGTATACCTTCCCTTCCATCATTGCTTTTGGCCTCATCACTTATTCAGGCTCTTTTTTCCCCCTGCAATGACCACTGCGTACTGAAACTTCTCCCAGAGTTAGTAGCCATAGCCAGTGGCTTTCCTGGACTCGAACTTCTCCTGGGGAGCCATTTCCATTAAGACGGCCTTAAGAAATGAGCTGTTTTGTAATGACTAAGTAACCATGGGTAGCCTTAAAAGAAGGTTCATTATCAAGGTACTGCCAACCATGAAGCTGGCGTCCTTCCCTGCAAGTTGTACATCCACTCCCTCTGTCAACTCAACAATCTTTTAAAGACTTCTTTGAGGCAGGGATTGCTCTTTCTATTACATTCCAGAACCAAGCAGCGGTCACCCATTTCAAGAATGCAACCAGCAAAACAGTCTCAGTCCATTATCTTCATCAAATCGCAAATACTCAGTCCATCAGTAGTTCCCTAGCAAGCACAGACTTCGTTGTGCCAGTAAGGAGGGCAAAAAAACCCTAACTTCAGGGCATGCAGAATTCAACAAGACCCAACCCTAATCCTAAAGGGTTTTCTATATATGGTTGAGAGCGAGAGGTTAATCTCAAATAGTAATATCGAGTTATAAGCTATTAGCATTTTGAGGGTTTTTTTAGACTCCTCTAGATGACAAGGAAGAGTAAAATGTATTCAAATCCACAAATATTTTTGATGCCTTCTGGAAGTAACTTGGAAGATGGCCGTTTCTTTGTCATAATTCATAATTACTTTCTGAAAACATGACATCATTTTCATCTGAGGAAGGAATGATTGAACAAAACATACAAGTTTACTTCTCTCTGCTCATATTAGGCATTGGCCAAGTTTTAAACCACAGTGCAGCACCACAGTGCTCCTCACACAACCTCAATGCCTGCATGCACCATCAGTGCAACAGTGAACATGTTAAGGTTACGTGTAGATCAGCAGACACAAATGTAACTGTGTGTACACTCATGTGTACCTAAGTGGGATCGTATGATTCTTGGGGACAACAGGAAAGCAGGAAGTGGGTCACTGTGACCAGGATGCCAAATAGTCTACAGAAACCTCCTCCTTCAAACAGGCCCTGCAAAACAGCAGGTTGAAATGTGGAAATGAATGCTTTCAAACAGCAAGGACTACCGTGTTAAACAGCCGCAGGAAATCTGTGTTGTGGGTATGGGCAAGTATGGCAGAAGGTCCAGGTGCACTGAAGAAAAGGGCACAGAAGCTGCTGCTCCATCCCAGTACATCCCCAATGAAGACAAGGGCACCTTAGCACAAGTTCTTCCATCATCACACTGCCTGTTTGCATCCAAGCCCTCATCTCTGCCACGCCACCAGATAAAACCTGCCTTATATACATTAATACCTCTTATAAACATTAATTTGACAATCGACTGCACAGCAGCTGCTCTATTCTTAATGAAAAACACAAAGATCATCCTGCCCTTCCTCCTCCATTTCCTTTCCCAAGCTTCACAATCCACTGCACTAATTCACAGAGTCTTTTCCTTCCTCCTCCAAACAATTGCTAGGGATATAATTATCCTTCCATTCATTTTGCAGGAAGTATTCCCCCTTCTATAAGCCTTGCTCTTCACCCACCCCTTAGACTTCTTCCTAGGTTACATCCCTGTTGGCCTGTCACACCTTTGTCAGTAGCTAATCCTGACTCCATAAGCCAAGGTTAGTTCTGGGAATCGCTACCTGGGTACCTAGAGCTGCACCTGTAGCAGCAAAAGTGGCAGCAAGGGCACAGAGGGGACTTCCTCTCCAGGACAATGACCTACACTCGGTGCCCCTTAGCTGGTAGCTTTATTTCACCCTTACCTGAAAGCCTCTGGAAGAATTAGGGCTCTTTTCTTCATCAACCCAAGTATTCCAGGCCTGAGTTACCTAGCACCAGCTAAAACATGAACGCAGACAAAGCACTCTGTAATCCAAAACCAAGACACAACAGCTGCACCACTGCTCTGCACGGCCTCACCTTGGCATCTGCTTTCCTAGGGGCAGGCTTTCTGTAGGCATTGTCACAAAGTGGAGTTGCAAGAGGGGTCTCCAAGGGAGCAATGAAATGCCTTTGCATCCATCTGAGCGTGGGAAAGAACATCAAGCAACTCATTTGAAGAATGAAATGGCAGGGCAATGGCGACAGCACCTTGGAGCAGCCAAGGGCTGGCCAGCCATTCAGGATGGCAGCAAGGGTGGAACAGGCCAGGACAGCCTTGGAGTGATATATTCTCTAGAATAAATAGAACTGCTCCCCTCCACCAGGACACACATCTCTAATTCAACCATTCCAAATATAAAATAACTTCTACAACCAAACAAGATGCTCAATTAGTTCCCAACTCCTTTCAATTTTCCTTCTCAGTCATGAAGAAATAAGTAGATACAAACACTGCCATTCTTAGTAATTTCTTTCTTCCCACAATATTCAGACCTGACAGCAACCAGTGCCCTAGCAGAGACACTGCTGTTTACCAACATGCCGCATACAGCTCTTCAGCCAAGTTTTAGTTTATAGGACACAATTGTTCAAAAAAATTACATTACAGTACATCAAGTGTTTTGGCAAAATACAGACATATTTTGTTTGCCACAATTTACCACCTATATTGTTTTTCCAAAAGAATTAGTTTGTGCAGGTCAAGGAATGAGTGAAAACAGACAGATGGACTCAGTCCTTCAGCATGCACAACAGGGACTGAAGAGAAAGATCCTATTGCTGCCAGGGGCTGAAAGCAGCCTGGATTTCCTGCTTGTTGTCAGTCTGTTGTAGTCCCTGGACTCCAGCGATATAGCTTATAACCTTTTATACTCTAAAAGGTGAGTACGTGCTTGTGAGTTTGGTCCTCACATGCATTTCCCTGCTGCCATTGCTTTAGCCCAGTAATCTTCCATCTCTTGTCATGCTAGGAAAAAAGTTCAAACTCCATGTTTACCAGCTCTAACCACCACTTTCTAAAGCTTCCCAGGCACAAGCAGCTCTGCAACACACACACACTCCACACAGGCTTTAATACTAAAACGCCGTGAGACTGGCAGCCATCCAAGCAGTGTGGGTTATCTAGGGACAAGAATGACTGAAATGGTTCCTGGTTTGTAGGGACCAGTGAGGAGACACCAGATTCCCAAATCAAAGATGGGGAACACTTTAATCACAGAGCTCAAAGCCTTCTTTCCTGAACATCAGCGGAGGCATGTGAAGGAAGGCCTTAGAAACTTCAGGTTAATACATCTCCTTTCCACAGCAATGGCCAGTGGTTTCCTTGGTTCTCACACAGAGTTCATAGCCCAGACTACCAACTGGGCTACCACCACTTCTCTGAGAAAGGGAGTGAGGGATCTTGCTCTCCTAAGAAACATTATAGTCTATCCACTCATTAAGAAATGATTGCTCAAAGCAACAAATATCATTATCTGATCTCCTGGACAGATGAACTGTGAGTGTTCACTAGAACCACTTCCAGTTCCATTGTGACCCTGGAAATATTCTGAACTACTTTTTTGAAGGCTTAAGGGCAAAAAATGCAAGAAAAGTTGCTTTGATGGACTACCATCTGCTCTGGATATGGACTGCATTCCCACTACTTAGAAATGCTGTCTGCGCTGGACACCATCCATCTTGGAATATTCTTTGAAGAATTTACTGGAGTATGTGGAAAGCTGTGATAAATGACAGTTTCTCCCTCCCAGATTTCTATAGCAATATACCTCACAACACTCACATCTATTTCTGTGTGAAGCTGTCTCAAAGCTTGAAAAAATTCAGACTAAAACACCTAGCTCCCTCCCCATTAAATGAAAGATAATGGTACGTTTCCAGCTGGATGTCTGGAGGAAAAAAACAAAACAAAACAAAACCCCCCAAATCCTGACTACACCAGGCAAGAGAGAAGTGTTAAACACTCACCAAAACAGAAGCAAAATCTGAATTATGCAAGTGGGGAGAAGCATTTGGATACCTTTTCCTAAAAAACGTATGCTAGCATCTGAGCTAACTGCACAAACCATCAGCTGAGCTTCCACAGCAGAAAGCTGTTACACATCTGGTGATCTAGCTACCTATTCACAGTTTAGATATATACCAAGCAGCAGCTCACCGCCTCCTGCAAGAATTTTAGTTAGCCAAGCAGAGTGAAGTATCTGGCACAAGAGGCAAGAGTTAATGGCACACATTGCAATTGCATACAATGACACCCATGCTTGTTCTCCTTGGATCCTTAAATTGGATCAGACGCCACGAAACCAACCTGGCTTGGTCAATGAGAAGGAGTTCAGACAAAATCAAAAAGCCTTCTACATCTGCAGGTACATAATATGGGAAATATTTGAGATGCTACAGGTCAGTGGCATAGTCCAATGTATTTAAAGGGCCATCACAACTTTGCCCTTTCTACTGGCTTGACTCTCACCAGATGCAATCGCATTGCCTTGCAGCTGGAACAAAGCCATACCCTGCCCCACACTGATGAAGTACCTTGGTTTTACCCAACTGCCATTCTTTCTTGCTGCTGTCATAGGTCTGAAGAAAGCCTGCACATACAGCTTTGCTGTTGTCTGAGAAACTTGGCCCCTTCACAAGCATCTTGTACCTAAGAACAAAACAAAATCTCATGAGATTATGTATGACAGCAACCCGCCCCAATCTTTTAACTCTTAATTATCCTCCTCCCATTAGTCCTTCTTCCTCTGGGACCTCCCTTCTTCGTGTTTGCCTTCCAATTTGGAAATTTCCATCCCCCAACCTTTATCTGTTCCTACCACACTGGCAATTATTGTTGCAATCCCAGTAATAAAATACAAACTCAACAGGATTTTTCAGTAAAGAACAACTGTCTTTCTGAAACATGGGCTTTCGTCAGACACAAGTTATTTTGTTCAGTATGGGGGTGGCATTTAATGCTCCAAGAGACAAAAGAAGCAATGTTCAATGGTCCCTTCTAGCCTTAAACTTCAAGAAATCCTTTTGATGCAGCCAATTAAAAGAAATAATGTCTTTCCAATATTAACCATCAACTATACTGTCCATTAAAATTTGCTTCAGTCTGCCAGATTAAAGGTTTTAAGTATGATATTTTCTTCTTACATATTATGACCAGCTGGGTTTCACAGCATCACACAAGCAAATCTATGGCAAAGCTAAAGAAAAACAAAACAAAATAAAAAATGGACCATCTGGCTATTTTTCCATTCTGACTTTTACACTAAAGGCAAGTCTCCAAAAGGTCTTCCAAATCAGTCTATGATATGGGCAATTAGGGCACGGTTAGAAAAACATCCCACAAATGATCCATACCAGTAACAGCAGTTATAGAGGAAAGAAATATATAGAATTGTATACCTTGGGGCTGTTACAGAATGTGGTACAATGATAGCAATTACCTGCTGAGAAAGTCCTGGAAAAGTCTCCGTATAGGGAAACCTGCTCTCCGAACCTTCACTGTCTCCAGCATCCCTGAATACCGGAGCTGATTTAGCACCACATCTGGATTGAAGAGGTGTGGTGCCTAAATAATGATTCAGATTCAAAAACAAATAAGAAGAGAGCCTAAATAATGATTCAGATTCAAAAACAAATAAGAAGAGAGACAGAATAAGTGCTGATCTTGGTATTACTTCCTTGCTGACTTGAACAGTGACTGTTTCTCTGAGCACAGACAGTTCAAAGGTTGTATATCCGTTTCTCTGTAGAAAGTCAACCCTGCATATTAGGGCATGCCAGGTGAAAAGGGGGAAGTTTGGGTCAAGGGGAAAGCAGTGTCACAACACTGCATGGTGCAGAAAAAGGGACGAAAGGGAGTTGGGCAGATCGTGAAAAAAAGCAGTCTGCAGACTGCTGTCATAGTCAGATCATGGCAGTAAAGCAATGATAACTGGATTGGATGGACAATGCATTAACACGTACAAAATGCAGAATTTTGACTCAGTTCTCTTTGCGGTCTCTCTCCAGTCAAACTGGAGACGAACTGCAGAATTCTTTTCTGGCATAAAACCCCCAGCAGGCTTTCCCCTGCCATATCATACACAATTTCAAAACACACATAGAAAACGATCGGTTCAGAGCTCCCAACCCAATCTAGTTAGCAGCATATCCTCCTGTCACAGTTCACAACACAAGCGAGAGCCAGCCTGTCTCTTAAGCACTGAGACTTGCTCATAAAGCATCCACCTCCTCTGTCTCAGAGCCAGGGATCTGCAGGAGATGCTTCCCACCACACAAGCCCTGCATTCCAGAACAAATTGTCTACAGGCACCACAAACAGAACTGATTGCTTCTTCTACCAGAGCTCTGGGATCTGCACAAGCCTGGTTCATCTTCCAGGCTTCATAAGCACAGAAAGAGGTGGGAATGGCTGTATCATATCATACTCAGCATGCAGTCTTTTCATCTGATTAGCAGAAGCAGGGTGTATTTTTCCTCAACTATAAAGCAACTAGAAGGAAAAAAGGAAGGTGAGGGGGAATGGCTCTTATCCTCAGTTTGGACCCTGATAGAGGCACCTGTCAGGTGCACCTGTCAGGTGCTCACAAAGACCTGGCACATGCATACATTTTGCTGGAAGACAGACTTGCCTTTTCTGTATTTGGTTTGATGCAGCGGATGAAGAATGGGTTGGAAGTACTAAGCGTGGCCATCAGGGAATGGAGAGAATCCTAAAAAGCAGCAAGACAAAACCCAAAGGATCAGTCACTACAGGAGGGAAAGGGGCTACATTTGATGCAACAGGGTCTTCATGCAGACCTCCCATTCCTAATGTCCTTTGACTCTGCCTATCAAAACTTCAATAACCCAGGAGATCCCTTCCTGTCCAAAACATACCCACACATTTAGGTTACTCTAACACTGTTTACATTGTCATCCTTGTTCTCAGAGCTGTATAACTGATGTTATTATTACAAGTCTCTCAAACTTTAAAAACAGGAAACTAAAACTGTGAAACTAACAGAAGGTTTGCAATCTAAAGGGATGAGATTCATACCTGTAAGGTCCCCCCAATAAGGTATTATTGGAATTGCCGCTATACCTGTAAAAGATGTGGCCTAAAAGGACACATATACTCAGCTAAAACACCAAACCAACATGAAAGATCAAAGAATCTCAAGAACCTCATATACTTAGCAAAGTATTCTTTTCCTCTGCCACCCTGCTCACGCTTAGCATCTCACATTTTACACCAGACAGAAATCCTTGGGGCAGTGGCACTCTTTTTTTAGCACTACAACATTCCTGCACATTTTCAGTGCTGGACACAAAACAAGGATGAATGACTTCTCTTGGCTGCAGGCCTTGCTTTACCCATCTGCTCCTCCCCAGAAGCCTGCTGCTCTCTTGGAAAACATCCTACCCTGAACTGGGAACTGACAGTTGGTCTGCGCCTCTGGGTGCCCATCTTCAGCGTCTCTTCACTGCAGCGACTGCAGACTCTTTCGAAAAGGTCATAGATGAAGTCCAGCCTAAGGGAGAAGAAAAGAAAGAAGGTGCAAGACACCCACCACCTGTGAGAAGATGGCTCTCATTCTCAGCTAGTGCCCTGTCCCAGTATGAAACACCTTATTTTTATTCCTGCTGTGCCATAGAGTGGCTGCAGGAGGCATTTCAGCTGGGCACTTCAGTGAGGAAATTAATACTTTCCATGTGGCTGCCCAGACTCTGTGGGCTGCCCTGTATGCCACACTCGGCTGCAAAGCCAGAATCCCCATCTCACGCTGTCAAGCAGGATATTACACAAAGGAAGATCTCCATTCTGCACTGGCTAGGACACCTCTCTTGAGCTCTCTCACAGCTCTTCTGTGGCCAGAGGACTTCTAGAGCTACCCTCAGTGTGGGTCAGCTCTGGGGAATCTTCCACCATTTTGCCACTCCTTACACAGTGGTGCTGGTTCTTATGAAGTTGCACAAAGTTCTCCAGCACTGCTTGTGCCAGATTATTGTTATGACTGCTTCTAGCAGAATTTCCCCTTCTGGCTTGTCGAAGAACCCTGAGTCTTTCTATTGTGCTGGACAACGATGACCACAATTCTGGCCTCAAGCCCTGTGGAAAATGTTCCCCAGATGCCACTGTCCAAGTACGGCAGCTACAAGCAGCTCATATTCTCAGCTCCCTCAGGTTGTTTCAAGGCTGCTCACAGTGCAAACTCTGCAGTTGGCTTCAGAGAAGATGCAATTCTGAAACAGTCTCATCAGGCTGGAGCCCAAAGGCAATACATGGACTGTGGTAAGAGGCATGTGGTAGAGTTGCTACTCCAAAACTTCTAGGTCCATCATGTTATTAAATGCCTCTCTCCTCCTAGTAGGCCCCACCTCTGTCTTCCAGACCTTGCTCACAGGCAAAGTCAGCTCATTTCTCTAGGGTCATGTTGTAGTACTGGAGTATAATATTAGGGGCCATGCCCAGTCCCACAGCCAAGGCTCAGTCTGGCTCAGGATGAGGACAGAAAAGCTCCACTAACAAGCCGGCTGGAAAACAAGCAGCCTCTGTACAAAGGCTGGCATTTGACAGCATGGCAAAGAGCCTTGACTCATTCAGGGGCAAATTTGCCATTGTTGGGACAGGGAGGTAAGAGGAAGAAGAGGAAAGGGAGAAGAGAGGAGGGAGAAAACCAGCATTGCCTGGAGGGATTTCTGTCATGCTTTTATAGCTCTTTTCAAAACTGGGACAACAGGAGGACTGATTAAATCTGTGCATCATCTGACATCTCCAGCTCTCCTTTCTTTTGGCAGGACACTTAAGCACAAAGAGAAGAATGATAAAGAATGATGTCTGATGCTCACACAAAAGCAACTGCTTTCCTTAGTCTGATTATTACATGAATGTGGCTTAGTCTGGCCCAACAGATGTGGCCTCCTCACAAGCATAAGAAGGGCATACCTGCTGTCTTTCAGCATGTTTAAAATGTCATCTCGAAAGGTGTCTCTGTTCTTCTCCAGAAAGCCTCTCACATCATATAGCACCTGCAACGCAGACAGAGCCACTAGAACAGTGCCATACAAATCATTAAGCACTTCTACATTAACATGCCAATGTACAAGATATCCAGCAGAGCTACACAGTAATGCTGCAGGCATGTGCCAAGATCTGAATCTTTAGGGTCAAAGAGCTCCAGAGCTCTGTAGTTACCAGCAAGAAAGTGGCTTTTAGCCATCAATTAAAAAAAAACCAAACACAGAAAGCCTCAAAAACAGGAGCCAAGTGAAACAGCTGCAGAGATTTGCCTGGGGGGCAGGGGGCTGGGGAAATCCTCTGCAAGGTGTGAGGTACTCCATTCACTTCAGGAAATACTAACTATGCCACCCAGTGCCCTGGCCTCCCAACCACTACTGCTCAGCAGATATGATTCTAGAAGGAGGTTAGCCCTTCTTTAGTGTGCAAGTGCCCTCCCTTGACACACCTCCATCTGCTCCATATCTCTCCACAACAAAGAGCAGCATTTAACCTGGAAGGCTTGGAGACCTTTTCCTTTTTGCAATAGCTATTTTGCCTGTTCTCCTCATCCCCAAAAGTCAAATTTTCCTTGTGACTTTTACTTTGGGTTTGTTTGCTTGTGAATGTCCAAGAAAAGACAACATGAACAACAGAAATAAGGAGGAGTTTATCCCCCAAACCAAAAGTTACCCGAGAAACTCAAACGTCCAAGCTGGAGAATATAGTAATGGAGAATGACATGCTATTTTAAGCCCATCACACTTCCTGTGCTCTGGTATGGGGCACTAACTATGCAGAAACACACATCTCTGAGAAATATTCTTGATTTTTGGAATCTAAAATCCAGGACCTCAAGCCCAAGATACACCAAGCAACTCACAGATACATCATGAACACCTACCTCCCCAGCATAATGTCTTATGCCAAACTGATGGTCTGTTACCCGAGGCTTCACATAGTAGTGGTTGCTCTAAAATGAAAGAAAAAGAAGTCTTCTTATAATGTCAGTGAAAGAATAAATAGGCTCAGTCAGGAACTCTGCCATGACTATGACAATGCTGGGATGGGCAACGATCTTAGCTGTTGCAGAGCCTGACCACATCTGCTGCAGCTTATCTGCAGCTACTTTATAAGTATGTTATTCCAGTAAGATGGAAAAATCCAGCCCTTCAAGGCATTCCTCACGTCAGCAAGGGCTTGCAGAATCAAGGTTGGGCAGGCATGCCATGGATGAAATGTTAATTCTTGCGTGTCTGACACCAGAGGAGACTGGGCTCCACACAAACCATGTGGTGCAGGACACGGGATCAGGATGCAGGGAAGATGGCAGCTTTGCAGAACACCTACGCATCTTTTCTTTGTCAAAGGAAATGTCATACCAATCTCCTGTCTTCCTTTATATTCCATCCTTCTTTGCACCTCTCCTCTTTTTCAATATTAATTTTTCCCTTCTCTTACTAGCTGTTCTACACTCTCATTTTTCCCCTCCTTTCTTTGTTATGTGAAAACCATTAACTATGTAAGAACAGCCATGCTGCTTGAGACCAACGGTCCATCCAGCTAAGTGTTCTGCCTCCAGCAGTGGCTATGTAGGGCAGAGTAAGAACTAGGCAAGTAAATGATACTTTCATCCTAATACTCTCTCTCAAACTCCAATTATTTTCATGAAGTCTGCCTAATTAGTAACCCCAAGTGGACTTCTCTTCTAAATACTTGCCATTCCACACCTGAACCCATGCAGACTTCTTGCATCCAGACTGTCCTTTTGCAGGGAGCTCTCAACCAACCACACAGGGAACTACAGCTGGTTGGTTTTAAGCCCGGCTCCCATTAGTGCCATTTGTCTTCTATGGGTCATATGTGACTTTTAAACCCATCGCATCACCCCCAAGTCATCTTTTCTCCACACTGCAGTGTCCCTTCAACATAGTTTTCCATAACACTGAAGCTGTCCCAGACCTGTTGTTTACGAGATCTGATAAAACCCCTTCTTGAGCAGAGGGGTCCAGTGGTGTACACTGTTCAAAGGGCGGGTGATCCATGGGTTATACAGTGCCATAACGTTTTCTACTTTTATTCTGTTTCTTTCCTAGGAATTTCTAATACTTGATCTGGACTTTTTATTACTACAGAGCACTGTGCTGATGTTTCCATTGAACTATCCATCACAGCCTCTGTCTGGGTCTTGCTCCGGAAGAGCAGCAATCAGCTCAGGGTGCATCACTTCAGATGTGAAACTGGCACTGTTTTCTTCAGCCACAACATTTTACATTTATCTACGCTCTTTTCTTCTTCATTTTACAGCCCAATCAGTCTCATAAGGCCCCTCTCAGTCCAGCCTTGCCCTGTGGATTGTCAGAAAACCGACACCTCAGTGCTCCTATGAGAGAGTTTTACAGGCCTCCCTCCACTGAGGTAATGGGCTATTTACGTTCTGTGAATTTACCCAATAGTGAAATAAGGATTACAGGCCTACAATTTCCTAGAATACTTTCTAAAAATTAAAATAATTTCCCGCCTTCTCAGAGACAAGTACTAAGAGAATTTTAAGTAAGATGTTGCACAATACTGTTAGTAATTCAGCTCTTTCACCTTCAAGTTCTCTTAGCAGTATTGGGTGGATGGCTTCTGACCCCGATAATTTGTTAGTGCTATTGAAAACTTTTTCATTGCCTTTTTTCCTTTTCATATTGACCCCATTTCTTTGCTCTTCCCTTTCCCCAATCCACTCATCTTTTTCCAGCCACAAACTTCCCTCTCTTCCACTCCAAACATGACTGTTACTGACTCTCTCATGTGGATTGGGACCCTCCTCTCCCCTTGCTCTCTACCAAGCCCTTATATTTCATCCATGCCTACAACACTTCTGGTTCCTTCTCCCATCTCCCCTGTTGCTCCTCTCCCTAGTTGTATCAGAGATCATACTCTCTTAAATCCCAGCTCTGTGCTTTTCCTCCTTAAGCCTATTGCGATCCACAGAAAATGAAGAGAAGAGGACTTGTTCTCTTATAATGTCCTTCAGGCTTTCTAGCAACGCTGGCTGGATGCCTTCCAGTGCTCTTCCAGCCACCACTAAAGATTTTAACTGGTACAAAAACCACTTTCACCTTCAAAAAATACAAACCCTAGAGCACTATCTACTTCATCATTCCTCCCTGCACTGCAAGTCCTCAGCCTCTTCTATCTTTTGTAAGCTCCCTAGTTAACATGGAACTGCTATCCCCTCAAAGCAGACAGAGGTGACACTATGAACAGCTTAATGAAAAGGCTACTCAATGCACAGAAATCACCAAATATAGCAACCAAAATGTTGTGGGGCACAAAGGAATGCAAAATAATGCTGACAGTCTCATGCTGCTGTACAATAAACCACAGGTACCTTCTTACCAAGGGAACTGCATTCTGGTCTGATTATTTATCTCAGAAGAGAATAGAGAAAAGATGTAGAGGAATTCAGAGATAAACAGCAGAAAGAGGATCTTTGAAATTTCTCCATTTGGAGACAAACTGAAGAGGTTGGGACGGTTCAGAAAGAAAATTCAAAAGAAGTGATGTATTAAAAATATTTGTAAGTTCTATATTAAAAGTCAACAAAATACCAACAACAATAAAAAATAAAAAAGGTAAATCGAGCATTCTCATATACTTTGAACTGTAATACAAGGGAAAGCTACAGCTGACTAAATTGAATGCATTAATTTAAGCCTAAAGAAAGGAAATATTTCCACAAAACTATGCGTAAGTAGCCAACCAGAAGTCATTGCTATTGTATCCAATTTGTAGTCATAAGTATTACTAGCAGTTAGAAGCAAATATGAAAAATGAGAATATCTATGCTAATTTTTAAAAAAAGTTGGTTAAAAGATACAAATTCGCATGTTTTCAGGCTTGTGTGAAACCTGAATTAGAAGACTAGGAAACCTGTTAGCTGACAATGTTCTTACTAAAGTAGTAAATTATTCCGTAAGTCCCTGCTACAGGATTTAATTTGCTTTGTTTTCAGTCTGTTTACTGTTAAGACAATCAGTGTTGGCTGTACCAAAGACAGGGTAAGAGATTGCCACAGTGATCTCACTGTGGTTTCTCTGTCCCCAGGATAACTTTCTGATGTGCATGAAAAAGCCCTTCTACTCCTGTGTCCAGCATACAAGAAAGAGGAGGAAAGAATTTAATTAATTAGGAACAATAAGAGAGCTTTCATTAAAAGTCAGGAGGCAAAAGTCGTTCCCAGCCTCAGGAGACAGAGATTTGATGTGCTCTGGAGCAGATTCCTGTGAGTCAGCTGGCAGGAGAAACCCATGCACACTGTGCAACCGCATCCTGTGCCTGGGGTGCTGCCTCGTGTCCTGTCGCAGACCAACAGAACCTGACCTCCACCCAATGCTACAAATTCAAATCTCCTCTACCCACAGCCTGTGGAATGCACACTCCCTCTGTCTATGCACGCAAGAGACCATTTTCAGGTTTCTTCACATATTACTTTTGTTCAGTACAGCCTTATTAAACACTCACAGGTTTGGGCCTAAGGCATTTTAAATTTCCTGCATAAAGCACATATTTTACATCAACAAAACCTTCACTTTCGGTTTTGAAATGCTGATGGGGCTAACATACTGATCATTTGCCTGCCAGGTTATTTTCTTACTTACCATATGCTGGCTGTGAAGTTTTTCCAGAAGGGTGTTGTCTGTGCCTTTGGGGAATCGACTCTCTTCATTCACCAAAGCCAGTAGACCCAGTTTCTACAGCCAAACAAGAGATGGGCTTTTACAGTCAGCAAAAGCTCTAACTACACAGCACCAAGCCAAGAACTGGAGATCTGGACAGCACATTGAGCAATTACCCCTGAGTTATAGCCAGCAAAGCTTGAGCTGAAAGCAGAATTCTGGCCGGTCAACGCATTCAGCAAGCGGAACTTTAAGTGGAGATAATTTATGAAAAATTCACACTAAAGTTTTACTTAAACTATGCTCCCCATCTAAAACTATGACACTCTCCCTAAGCTTACTCTCAACAATGAGCACAGATCTGCTTTCTTTGAGTCAGGACTGTGGCTAGAACAGCTCATGCTTTTGCCAGGTCACGATAGGAAGAGGATCTAAGCAACTACCTGTTTTTAAAACCAGGAAACCCCAGGGAAGGTCAAGACAATCAGCAGTCCCCGCTGTTATCCCTGGAAACTGCTCACCTTCTCGATAAGGTCCAGGCATTCTGCGTTATCCATCCAGTCAATGGCTTCCCAGTTTATCCCTTCCCTGACAATCAAGAACAAACAGAACAAAGATGTGAAATGCAAGATCCAATGCCCTGAGGTGCAGGAGAACAGAAGTAGCTGAGCACAGCAGCTGTCCCAGGACTCAGGACGATTTGCAGGAATTAGGCTTTGCCATGGCTGAGGAAAAAGAATAGGACACACAATGCACTGCTAACACAAGCAGATGGAAGTAGGAGACAGCCTTTCTTATCCATCTCAGTGATTTGGACGGATGCTCATCTTGTAGTCATTGAGCACATTCCACACCAAGCACTAAAATTGTAGTTGCTCTCAATTGCTCTTTCAGGAACTTGACTATCAGCCCAAGTGGTGGTGATGATGGACAGTTTGCTACACAGCTTCAAGAGTTAACTGCTGACTCACCAGTCTGGAAAGCAGGCCTGAAGCACATCTGCCAGAAGACTGAACCACAAATTCATAGGTCCACCAGAAAAAGAGACAGGAGCAACTTTTCAGGGAGAGTTTTAAAGAGGATGACACAGATAAGCTTTGGCCTGACATGCAGGGGACCTACAGGGTGGCCCTGCATCTTTCAGAAGGGGAGCTGATGTAGGTACAGCAGTGGGATAAGCATGCTTTGAAAATCATCCATGAAATTCTGTAAATCTGTGCTGAATGTGTTTTCCTCCCTCTTACCACCTTCTTACACTCCCACAATACTGGCCATTTCTGTTTTCAGAATTCAGAGAAGCCTGGGAATAACTCTTGCTCAGGAATCCAAGGAATACTACAGGCTATGTGTGAAGCTACTTACTGACATTCTGATACAGACACCTTTCAGGTGAAGGCTAACATTTTGAAGATAGTGAAGCTGTTGTCTACAAACCCATCAGCCTAGGCTTCATACTTTCAGGTTCAAAGCATTCAGAAACCTGTGGGCAACAGTTGGAAGCAACAAACTGGAATAACTTCTGAAGAATGGAAAGAAATATCTGTCCCCCATAGGGAACGGAATATCTTATCCACTTAACAACAAAAAAAATCAGTTCACATTGTTTCAGATTTTTGCAACAATGGGTGTCAGAAAGGCCATATATTTTTACAAAAAGACCTCTTGGATTCCTTCTAAGAGCAAGAAGACCTTCCAGAATTGAAGGGAGCAGAGTTTTCTGAAACAAATCAAATCACAAATGAATCAAATTGTCTCTAGTGCCACAGATCCCTTGTGTAATCAAATGAAGAAATACATGGAGCTACTTACTAAACCTAAGGAAGCAGAGCTGATACTGTGAAAGATAAGCTTTAAGCACATCACCCTAGAATAACTTGATGAGTAGTCAATAATAAAATGTTCTTGTTCTTTCCAAAGTTCAGCCACAGAACTTAAACTCCTATGCAATCATCAGGAAAAAATCTTTTGTCACTATGATACCATTCTTAACACAAGCTTCCTGCAGTGGTGGAACTGGCCTGAGAAGTGAGTACATAAATAGCCTTGCAGTTTTGTAATCTTTAGAATTTCATGAATTGCCTATTCAGCTGTCTCCCTTTACAAGGCTGCTCTCATTTGCCCTCACTGACCCTGTTCAATTGCTTCATTCACAAACATAAAGGCTTCTGTTTCAGAGCAAGAACTGGAGTATTTGTCTAGCAGCCTTCTCCAGAAGCAGAAATACTCTAGAACATCCCAGGTACTTCACAAAATACAATCCAATATGAAGCCCACAGACGAGAAACAGCTGTGCAGAAGGCCCCATGCTCTCTATGCTCAGGAAACAGCCTGATTTAAATCTTGCTGAAGGAAAAGAGCCCTTTTCACAGCATAGGAATCTCTATGACAGAAAGAGCTGGCAGATACCTAACCATCTATCTTTAGGGACTTTACTTTTTGCACACCAGGATTCCACCTGCATAACAACACCACTACCTTTGGTAAATCATTACTGAAGTCAGTAATAAGGCCAGTGACCATGTGTTCTAATGGGTTAAAGCCCAAGATCTTCCCATTCAGCTGAGAGATAGAAGGGAATCTGGACTTTCTAAATACTACAAGGGAGAAAGCTTTTGCTTGGAGACAAGTAACCTATACTGGCAAAGCACATAGACAGTGCTTACAGAGACACATCCACAGTCAGGGTTGCACTAAGGCCCAGCTACCTCTCCTGCCTTAGCAGTAGGGACTGAACAGCACGAAGGAGGAATGATGTCCTCCATTCTACCACCCATGAAAGCGATAGGGGCCTCACTTCCTCCGTTTGTCACCTGTTGTACTCCAGCTGCTCCAAGGAGAAAATGTGTTTGTTGAAATATTCCTGGAGTTTCTCATTTGCATAGTTAATGTTAAACTGCTCAAAACGATTCACCTGTAAGAAGAAACAAAGGTTATAAAACTTAACATTCTTGACCCTGGGCTCTAAAAGAATCTGTAACAGTGATGGGGATGGTGCCAGGCCTGGAGTAAAGCCAGAGGACATAGAGGCAAGGGGTGTCAGATGGACATGAGGAGGACAGTATGGGCAGGTCCACTAGGAGAATAGCTTTTGTAGCTCATGCAGGGTTAATTCAGTAGGCCTAAATGGTAGTAAAGGATGCTAAAGACAATCACATTTCTTCTTCTTAGGAAGAAAGAAATATAATTCCCTACGTGTTCGGTCACTGGGCTTTCTCTTCTGTGAAATATCTGAGCAGTCACTACATGGCTGTTCAACATACATCCCTCATCAGCTGCAGTCAGAAGCATTACACACAGGATTCTCAACACAAGGCAAAACAGATGTAAACAAACAATGTGCATGTAGGAGTTGAACAGTTAATTTGTATACAAGTCAAAAATTCAATATTACATATCACAGCACATCTGCTTAGGGTCTGTGTCACAAACCAGACCTTGAACATCAGCCTACATGAACGCAGGTGGCAGAAATGGGCAGCTAAATATATCTTGCCGCTTCCAGGGGGAAGTGGCAGTGGAGAAATCCCAGGATGCCTATGCTAACCTAAACAGGATACAAACGAAACAAAATTCCTTCCTATATGCACTGACATCTCCAAAACCAACCCACCCTGCAAAAGACAAAATCCTGACCTGAAAGTTCTCGAAGCCAAAGATATCCAGGATGCCCACAGACTTAAAGTTTTCCTTGCCTTTGATCTTCGTATTAATCTTGCTAATGAGCCATGAAAAACACTGGGAATAGAGTGCCATAGAGAGGGAGTCCCTGGAGTCAGCAGCCTGTAAATACAGAGAGAAAAAATGAGTCACGGGGAGAAGAGAAGGCATAAGGGGCACCACAAATCTCTATGGGACTTTAGGTTCCTCCACTCCTCTTCAGATGTCTCAGCCTCTGTACTGGTTGTGTATGGTGCAGTACTTATATGTACAGTCAACATTCAAGTTGCAAATATCCCAGCCACACACAGATGTACCACGTATGACCTTTGGGTAACTTAACTTGAGAGGCTGAAGGAAGTAGCAAAATCACTGACATCTTTTGGAACAAGTGCTGGGGCAGGGAAGGTGGCAAAATACCTCATGACTAAGCCCGCAGCAGTCATTTGCATCACCTGAGCCAACATTTGCAGTGGCAGGCAAGGTATTTCAGTTCACTACTCCTATTAGAGCTGTCAAATGGGTGTCCGCTCATTTTTCAAAAACTGGTAGGGCAGGATTTAATAGAGTATTCTGTCACCAAGTTACCCTTAAAAATCCCCTCTCCAAAACTTTCCTGCAAACAGCATTATCTTACTGGAAGCCAGGTAGGCTGGCCAACAGCAAGGACACATGCCCCAGAAGAGCATGGGTTGAGACCCCTTTCTGGAGCTGACCCAACATCCCATGCAGTGATCATAACTAAGTGTTATAAGTGGAAAAAATAACTTAAATTGTGACCACTAACAGGCAGTAGATAATTGGGTGTATGTAAATGTGTGGATGAATATCCAAAATCGAACTTCTGAAATCTCAAGCAAAAGCCTGCTACCTGATAGCTGCAAAAGGAATGGGCTGGCTGTAAATTTTGATAACACTTGGACTAAACAAAATTGGCATGCCCCAAATCCTCCAATTAATAAAGAGACATAAGACAGAAACACAAATTAAGATGCTGATCACACACTATCCTTCTGCACATACACTATTTAGGTTGGGAAACTAGGGCTTAGGGTTCTGGAAAGAAGAGGAGGCCAAAAATAAGGGCTCCCAAAAAGAAGACATGATCCCAGAGAGTAGAAAAAGGGGCCAGGAAAGAAGACAGCAAAGATCTTTACTAGGAGAAAGATGCTGAAAGTGGGGAAAGATCCTAGAGATCAGAGACATGTGGAAACAAATGTCACAGTATGCCCAAGGACCTTGGCTGGTAGTCCCTGAGACTGGTAACTGCAAGGAGCTACACAACATAGAATCACAGAGTCAGTTAGGTTGGAAAAGACCTTTAATATCATCGAGTCCAACCGTCAACCATGCCCACTAAACCATGTTCTGAAGTGCCTTGTCTATGCACTCTTTGAATACCTCCAGGGATGGTGACTCAACCACTTCCCTGGGCAGCCTGTTCCAATGCCTAACAACCCTTTCAGTAAAGACATTTTTCCTAATATCCAATCTAAACCTCCCCTGCCGCAACTTGAGGCCATCTCCTCTCATCCTATCACCAGCCACCTGACAGAAGAGACCAGCGCCCACCTCACTACAACCTCCTTTCAGGCAGTTGCAGAGAGCGATAAGGTCTCCCCTCAGCCCCCTTTTCTCCAGACTAAACAACCCCAGTTTCCTCAGCCGCTCCTCATAAGACTTGTGCTCCAGGCCCCTCNTCCTGCTGGCCACACAATTTCTGATACAGGCCAGGATGCTGTTGGCCTTCTTGGCTACGTGGGCACACTGCTGGCTCATATTCAGCCGGCTGTCAACCAACACCCCCAGGTCCTTTTCTGCCGGGCAGCTTTCCAGACACTCTTCCCCAAGCCTATAGCATTGCGTAGGATTGTTGTGACCCAAGTGCAGGACCTGGCGCTTGGCCTTGTTGAACCTCATACAGTTGGCCTTGACCCATCGATGCAGCCTGTCCAGATCCCTCTGCAGAGCCTTCCTACCCTCGAGAAGATCAGCCCTCCCTCCCAACTTGGTGTCATCTGCAAACTTACTGAGGGTGCACTCAGTGAACCAACACAACTTTCTGCCCAATCCTCCTGGACAAGCAGCAATCTCCCGACTGGGAAAAGAAGTTGACTTCTAATGAACGTAATGCTGATGGGTGAGTGAGAAAATATGTGAAAGAATCAAGTAGGGTAAAAGCTATAATCTTGTCATTTCATAAATAAACCTCAGTATCTAGATCAATTACAGGTTGTTTACTCTGTCTCGCCTGTGACACCAGGGTAATTCCTTCAGTAGGCCTAGCAATGACATAGATCTTCTAAATGCACCTTCATCCTCTTCAGTTTTGCAAGCCTGAATAACATGACCTCTCCTGTTCTGCTTTGCTAATGGCACAGGCCAACTGCCTCTGAATCCTCCCAGCCCCTCTCAGCAAGCTCCTGAGGCTCAGCCTGCAAGATCCTCCTTTTCACCCAATCTCACTGTTTTTCTCCTCCTTTCTGTTCCTGGGTAGTATCTCCTCTCCAGCATCCCAAGGCCAAGGACACTCAACAACTTCCCTTCTCCACAGAAGGGAACATTTCAAAGCATGGGCAAGCATGCCTTTTCTGGGTATTTCTTCTGACCATCAGATGGTCTGTCGTATTAGTTGGGACTGAGAATGCCTTCAAGGCCATGTCATGTCTCTGTAGTGTCTGGCCACACAGCAAGTTGGACTCATTTTCCAGGAACAGGAATTCCCCATACAGCTGTAAGCAAAGCTACTTTCCCCGCAATATGGCTCAAATTAGATCCTCAAAGGCTCCTTTCACACTCCCAGCTTTGCCCGCCTTCAGGCCAGTTCATCCATTCAGCCCACTGAAATGTCAAAGCTCAGATGAGTAACAAGCCCATTACACAATGAGAAATCCCTGGCAGCTCTATCAATGCATTCCCGCAACAACAAGTGGGAATAGGCAGGCACAGTAGAAGGGCTAAAGCAGAAACAGTTTTTACAGGCCCAGTGTTCAGTGCAACAGGCTCACCTACTGAAGACAGCTAAGTAGTAGTATCCACTTGCTGTAACAGTTTTCTTGCAGCCTTCGTACTTCACTGGGCTGCAAGCAAAAGTGTGGGGTCCAACACACACAAATGTCAGGAATAGCTATACTATCAGGGAAAGCTCCATTCAGGGAGACTCTTGTAAATCCTGCAGCTGTGCACTGTTGCTCTGGACTGCATGGAGTGTCTCTGGCATTATTTGTTATCCATCCTTGTGTGCTGATATAGAAAGATATGGTTTATTTAGGACAGACAGCTGAGAAGAGAAACTGTGGTACTGGATACTGAGGATATCTACCACAGACTATAGGCTGAAAAATAATTTTCACACAATTTCATTGCAAAGAAATGTCACAGACTATGAAAAAAAGATACCATTTCTTAAAGGCAAAGCTTAGTTTGTGATATATTAGCAGGTGTGTTCACAGCAAGAAAAGAAGCGACTACTCTGCTGTAATGAGCACTGCTGAGACTTCAGCTTGAATACCGTGTCCAGTTATAGGCACTCCACTTCTTGAAAGATGTGGGAAAGCAGAGACAAAAGAAGAGATTTAGAAAATTACTTACAAGGAAACATTGAAGGAACTGGATTGTTTAGCTTACAAAAGAGAACACCACGTGAAAAACTTCACAGAACCGGAAGCTTATAAGGTGGACAGCTGGGATGCCAAAGGTAATCTAAATATGAGGAGAAACTTTTCAGCGCCAGACTCCACTGCAGCTAGGGCAGGTTACCTAAAGAGGCTGTGAAACTCCTTTCATGGGAAATCTGAAGAAAAGTTAGACAGACATCTGTCAGAGAGAGCCTAGTAACTCTGGTTTATCTGCCAACGTAGGGGTTGGATTGATAACCCTCTGCAGTCCATGTCAGTACAAGATTTCCATTACATATGTTCATTTTGCTATAACACGATGCTTCTTCCATCCTAGTAATATTATTCCTTGTTTCCCAGTGTCTTGCATTTTATTAATGAAAGAAGATTGTCTAGACTTTTCTGTGCACGGGCCTCAAACACCAAGAGTGCCCTCAAGTGATCAGCAACACCACAAGTTAGGGTTAGTAGGGACAACACTGTAAGGAGCCACAGAGAAATGTAATGGATAAGCAGGACTGGCTCCAGCATGCAGTACAGGTTCAGAAGATGAGAACTACATATCAGTTTATTTGGTCCTTCTTTGCGGTTGTGTGTGGATACACAAAGAAGCTACTGTGGGGTAACAACCCCACATCTGCCGGATGTTTCGTGGTAACTGTGCGCAAGCTTTTATCTTCCAGTAGATGCAGTGTAACCTGGGAGTTCTGCAAGGTAAAAGCATGCACACACGCAATTACCACAAAGCATCTGATGTACCTTCTGCATGACACAAACATGACCAATTCCTGGTGAGTGACTTAAAACCAGTATTGTGCATTGCCATTTGCAAGTGAACTCCCTTGTAAAGCCTAAAAAGCAGAGTCAACATTGGGACCTGAACCACCAATAAGGGCAAAATACTTGAGGACACGGCTAAGCACCTAGGGGGTGTTAACAGGAAACACTAAACTTGAATGGATGATACAAGAGGGAGACAGAGAGCCTGGAAATGCAGAAGTGGCAGAAGCAGTAGCATACACTAGGACACTTACCTGCTCCACAGTGAGAGGGGAGCTGATCTCTTCCCCGCGCAGGATCATGGACCTCTGCGTCAGTACTTCAGAAAGCTGAAAGGCGTCTAAACCCAGGAGGTCACTGGCAATGTTCAGCACTAATAACAAAGGAGGACACACCTTTTACTCCTGCATGGATCCCCGTCACTCATGGGGGATCCATATTCTGCAGCTCAGTGAGGAAATCCCAGGGACTCCTACAAGGCATGTGACTAAGCCCCAGCACAAAACACACTCCCCTTTACTTAATTCTCTTTGGCATACTCAAAGCTGTAAGCTCACATATCCAGTCTGAGGCAGGGTCAGCACCCATTATGGGCCACTCATATAAGTCAGCCTTTCTGCTGACAACAGGAAGAGCAAAATACTGTGTAAAGCTCAGCACCAGCGAAATATTTATTAAATGAGAAGATATGTTTTCCTAAAGGCACAATAGTGCAGTCTGAGTGTGGGATTGCTAAACTTGGATGTCAAGAAGAAAAGCAATTAAGACTTGAAGAACTTGTAATATGTATTTATTGCTTCTGTCTGTTTAGGGATTCACTGTACCAGACCAGCTCAGACTGGGTAACTGTAACAGAGTGCACACTAGTAGATGCTTCAAAGGAAGATGTGGGAAAGTCTGTTAACAGACTACTTTTACCTCAAACTCCCCCCGTTCCTATTTCTTCCTGCTCTTTCAATGCAAAAGAGAAACTGTGAGACTGTGGACGCAGTCTGAGAGTATCCTGGAGAACAAATGGATCACAGGGCCACAGCCAAACTAAATCATACCGGTGCTCTGGAGCCATGCATCCTGTGGCAGTGCTTTTGCAGGGTTAAACTGCAGGGAACCTTCTGGCAAAGACACTGCAGACCAGCACAGCAGAGGGAGAAAGGACAATGGACTGAGCTTTACTGGGAGCCTTACGGGGTTTTGCACGGTCTACCAAGTTGCTAGGGTCCCACTTACCTGCTTTTGTTGTCACCTGGGCCCCACCAGCTGTCATGAATTCAACGTTTCCCAAATGAAGTGTGCCAGAAAGAAGTTTGAAGATGTCTCTGATTTCTTCAGTGCTGAAGTCCACCACTTTCATGGCAGTCTATGCAAAATGTTGGCTAACGTTGGTACATACAGCCACAGTACAATGCAACCACTACACTCATGCCCAGCCCGTATAAGATGTAAAACTCAGAATTATCGTCGTAGGGAATCGAAGTGAAACAGGATAGCATAGACCCTCTCTCAGCTATACATCTGTCAACGATCTTCACTGTCTCACATTCTCTCCTTCATTTACCCTATCCCCATCTAAGGCAGGTAGGCATCTGTCTGATCCTCAAGTTGGACTTTGCTGCTATCGTTGGCTGTCTGTCATAGGAAGAATGTATTTGTCTGTGCCTGTGTGAGGAAATCCTTCCCTGAACACTGACAGTACAGGTTACAGATGTCACTGGACTGCTTCCACATTCTGCCTTATTGTCTTCCCTGAAGGACAGATTCATATAATATACCTAATTTACTCTGATCCATGTAACCCCTTTAATTTACTTTATCTTAGAATAGTAGATTTATGCAGCAAGATTTAAAACTAGGCTTTCATTAACTGCTAGGAGGTTAGAAACAGGTTACCAGATAATGAGGAAGTATGGTATATTCCTTCTGTCTTAGTGCATGCATGTGAGCCAGGGTTCTTGGGGCATAAATTGACTTTGAGAGGTAGGACCTAGTTTTCAGGCATTCGCCCTGTAAGTGGGGTACTCCAGGGTTCTAGTTCTCTTCTTCCTCCAGGCATCTCCTCAGCTGAAGTATAAATGCCATGTCGCCATTGAAACCTCTGTTGTACAGGAGATATTTCCTTCCCTTGAATCACACCTAAGCAGGAGCTATTGAAATCCTAACTGACTCCTCTCACCTTGCCTATCTGGTTTCACCTACATTATTAAAGCCCTCAGGCCAATAACCACTTCTCAAACAAAACATGAATTGCATATTCATCCTGCTAAACCCATAACCTCTGGTAAAGTTACAGATGTCTATTGAAATCTGTGTGGTATTTCAGAATATGCCATTTGCACAGGTGATACAACTTTACCAGAACACTTTTGGAGAACACTACCTTCAGACCAAACTGTTCCCCTTCTAATGGTCCATGTGAGGTTTCCTGCATCAGGCCATTTAGAGGGCTCCCAGGAACCATTATGTGTTGGGGGGTGGGGTTCATGCTCCCCAAAGTCTTCATCATTCTAAATTATTATTCATCCTTGACTGTTTCCAAATTCCCCCATTTCTGTACACTAAAAACACTTTTCAAGCCTTGTTTTTACCATAAACAGGTAGAGCTGAATTTCAGACTTGTTGAACACCAAATTCTGGCTTAGGCCAAATAAATTCTGCCTGTGAGATCTAGACTCTGCAGCATGTTTAGCCCATGAGATTGTGTCCAGAATTTCAGGAGGAGTTAGGACAGGACTCACCATGACCTTACTGAACATCTCTACATCATTCAGGTTCTCATCAGTCACACAACCAGACTGGTTCAAGTAGCGGTAAGTCTCTGGCTCAAAGAGGGAGAGACTCTCTGCAACAGAGGAAAAAGAGGCAGGGAGGAGAAAGACAACAATATCTTTAGCAATCAGCCTTTTCATTCTATGATCTTGATCCCCCAAATCAGTGTGTGTGTTTACCATAGGGACAGTTCATCCGAACAGATTCCATATCCCTCAAAAATCACACCTAGACAGTGAATGCACTGGGAAAGGGGAAGAGGAGAGTGTGCGGTACCAAAGCTTGCAGGTGGTATGCAAAATGATTTTGAACAGTCAAATCCCAAGCTGCAGAGTTACAGAAGAATATTTCAATACTGAACTGACTCAAAAAAAAAAAAAACAACAAAAAAACAGAAGATGAAATCCAAATTTCATAAAGTGTACAGAAAAATAGTCTTAACTATACACATACAGTAATGACTTCTAAATTAGGTGTCACCACTTGAGACAGAGTTCAGAGAGTCACAGTAATATTTCTGAAGACATTATCTCAGTGCTCAGCAGCAGTCAAAAACTGAACACAGTTCAGTTCCTTCAGTTTTAGAAGGAACACAGAACTCAACATAAAACCAGAATTAGGTCTCTGTACATATCTGTAGCATGACCACATCTTACATACTATCTGCAGGTTTGATCCCCCATTTCAAAATGGATAAAGGAGAACTAAAAGATCTATGGAGAAGCGAGACAAGAATGATCAAGAGCCAGAAACGCATTACAGAAGTGAAGCAGCCTGGGACACCAGCTTGCAAAGGGAGATGGGGAAGAATAGCAGAGATCTGCTGAAGAAAATCTGTTTTGTATGCTTTCCCTAAGTACTTGCTGATAAACATGGTCCCCGCTATTTTCCTTTGCTTTAGATGGATCTCTGAATTGACCTACATGACCATTCCTGCATGAACTCCCCAGAACTGAAGCCCTACTCCCTTCCACTGTCTGTCGGGCCCAATTCTTCCATCTGATTATTCTAACACACACAGAACAAAGGCATAAAGAAATTCCCCAGTCCCTCAAAACCAGGGTGCAACTGTAACATGTTCCTGCCCGCCTATCTGACCTCTTCAGCAGGACAGATCATCAGTGATGAACAGTGCCCAGAGCAGGTACACACAAATGTTGTTAAGGGGGTGCTACACTACAAACAGGATTCTTCCACAGCCTGCAGCTGCCACTTTCTCTGCATGCCCTCTTCCAGACCCACCTCTCCCTTCCACATGTACAGAGCTATAAACCCTTTGTTCAGATACTAGACATATTTTGACTCTAGTCCTGCCACTATATCGCTGGTCTTTCTAATTCTTATCTTTCCTATTACCTATACTGAAGGTTTGTTGTAAAAGTATGTCAGTCCAACCATTGAACTCCTTGAACAACTCCCATCAGCATCTGAATCAAGACTCTTTACCCTTCCTTTGCCTCTAGCCAGTTTCATTACCTCATTTCATTGCACAGACTTTTCCCTCCAGCTCAGAATGCCTGAAGTGTCTTTTCTCATATAGCATTTCTGTCATCCTCAGCCTCTTTCTCCCAACTCCCCTTTCTGTTTCCCATGAAATCACCATATGGCCTTCAAGAAAAAGTTATATATGAAGTACCTGAAATATCCGTGCTGTAACTGACTTACACCTGCTTCACGTGCTGGACTGGAAAGAGGACAGAGCCATATCCCAGAAAATGAAATTACCTTTCTGCTCCCCACTCACACCAGCTAGCAGAGCATAAAAGATGTGGTAATTCCTCTCTCCAGGGTTCTGGTGTACCACTCTGTTCTGAAACAAAGAATACAGGAGTAGCCAGTAGAAAGAGATTGCACTTGTATTTGCAAAGGCAAAGAGAGGACCAGGATACAGGTAAATCTCCAGGGCCAATGCAGAAGAGGGACTTCTTCCAGTTTAGTGATGGTGTTGTCTAAGTAAGATTTACATCTAAGTAAGCTTTGTCACGTATGGCTGTGCAACTGAGCACATACAGACTTCTCTGAGCTCACTTAAAGAGTGTGTGCAGGGACAAACTGAACCTTGTCAGTTCTGGCCCTGGTCCTCAGCGAGTTCCTGAGTCCAAAGTAAACTACATCAGAGCAGAGATGTCTGCATGTGGAGTTGTACCCCCATATTCCTCTCTATGGAACTGAGTTTCCAGATACTTGTTCTCTCTCCCCTTCCCCTTGGTAAACAGCTGCTTCTTGGAGTCCCTCTGTAATGCACAGGGTTTATCAAAGACAGGAGAACAGGCTCTGACAGATATAGAACAAACATTGTTCCTCCACCATCCTCTTCCTCAGTAGGGACAATTGCCACAGTAACACCTAAAGAGCTAATGTCTATGTGCTGTGCCAGATGCAACATCATCCAGGAGGAGATCTGGCACTGTCCCACCATACTATGAGGAAAGCGCTCATCCAGCAGTCAGTAGAGGTGATACCTACCTTTTCCAGTAAATCTGAACAGCATGTTAAGGAGAAAGCATTCAAATGACATATGCACAGATCTCCTGACAACTGGCAAAGACTCTTCTAGACACGTTGGGATGAACCCTGTAACAAGCAACAAATCATTAAATAACTGACACTTTGGAAAGTAGACAAAGAGCGGTTCCAAACATCATCTTGGATCCTGATGTATTATGTGCCAAAGAGATATTTAAAAGGGGAGGGTCAGATAGAGCATTGGACCTGCACAATGGTGAGGTAACCTAACAAAGGATGAGCCACATTATGGACACCTAGAAAGATTAGAGAGGCCACTCTCATCTGAAAGTCTGTATTGCACACAGCACGTCTTGCATCAGTTCTCATTGCTTCTGCAGGAGACTGCTATCTTTAATCTACTGACAGCACAAAGAGCAGAGACTAAACAATCCAAGCCTGTTATTTACAACAGTAGTAAATTAATCTGGCTGCTACTCTAGTGGAAATTGCTGTGGTTTGCAGTCATCAGCAGCTTTGAACATCAACACCAAGAACTGTAGCCACGGCAGATTTAGCTGCCTCATGTATACAAAAGATACGTGAAAGCCTTTGGGAGAGGGGTACATGGGCGTATAGGGAAGAAAGTGGTCATGGCACAACATAATTCAAGTATATCCAGCCTTCCCTGTCCTTGTCACTGGAACAGGCTCCCCGGGGAAGTGGTCATGGCAGGCACCAAGCCTGTCAGAATTCAAGGAGCGTCTGGATGACAGTCTTAGTCATATGGTTTAGTTTTAGGCAGGCCTGTGCGGAACAGGGAGTTGGACTCGATGATCCTTACAAGTCCCTTCCAACTTGAGATATTCTATGATTAGGGTTCCAAGGTCCACTGGAGATGGGCAGCCCAAAAAAGGGAGTCATAATTGGCCCTCTAAATTCCTGTTCTCCTCTGCATCCAAATATTGTGCAGACTATATTGATTCTTAGCTTGGTCTCACTTTTCTAAGTCATTAATTCGTTGGCAGAGCTAACATAAGGGAAAAATCTTCTGGGAAAACCAGGATGCAATCAACATGAGGGATCTTCCTAGGCAGCAAATTCTAGAGATTTAAGTACCAAATGTTGTGATTGCCAAAGTGAAAAGTCAAACTATGTCCCTACCTAATGTAGTACCTAGACAAAAGGTTTCCAGAGCTAGGTGGTGCAGAGCCACGAAACAAACACTTCTTCCCTCTTTTAAGTTGCAAATCTGCCCACAGTTATAAACTGGCTTTGAGAAACTGTGCTAAAGGATTTCCTGACCCACTCTGAGCTCTTCCTCATCTTCACTCACTCCATCCATTTCTGGTCCACTGAAGAAAAGGATACAATCAGTTACTCGGCCTCCCTGGATATGTCCATGTTGAGAGAAGTGCAGCTGGATGAACTTGCCAAAGCGGCTGGAGTTGTTGTTATAAACTGTCTTGGCATTTCCAAAAGCCTCCAGAATGGGGCTGCAGAAACAACGCAATGAAGATATGATTGGTGATGGGATACTATTAAAACAAAGCATGTGTCCAGCCTTTTGCCATTTGTACAGCATGCACTGCCATGTGAGATTAATTTGTTACAGCACCAGACTGGACAAGCAGGAGGAGCTCAAGGGCAAGGAAGGATGGCAAGAGCAATTTAACACACTGCTAGATAAATTTTAAACCTTTGGGATTGGAGTTAATTAAATCAGTCCCCAGTCAGTATGGGCAACTGGTGTTCACGCTGTCAAGGGCATTCCCCACCAGTGTGGCTTCAGGAAATGAAAGGTGGCAAGACCCAGCCAGGTTGTGTGCTTAACACAGCAGCATCCCATGAAACGGGCTTGTATTTTTTTCAGGATTTTCAGAAGCATCAGACATATAGGGGAAACACCCTGTAGCTTTAAACCACATACTTTGTTTCTTCTTCTACCTTTGAAAGAGAAGACAGTATAAGCCATCTCTTAAAATTACAGGCAAACATTTTCAAACTAACAAACAAACATAGTACTAAACTGATTTGTTTGGTACTGAAATTTGATACTGGAACACACAAGCCCTTGTTACTTAAATCTTGCTTAGGTTGATACAAGCCACATGGTTTCCAAGCACAGGGACTGTACACACGCTGTAGATTTGAAAACTTCATTCTGAGAGCACCACATCATCCCCTTCAGGAAAAAAATTTTGAGGAAAAAAAAAAAAAAATCTTATCACCAAACTGCAGACAGGTGATGAACTGAAGACTTTTGTCTCCTGGACACCTTCCTGTCTTCAGGAGGCTCATACAACATGGAAAATGGTGAGTTAAAATGCAGGTTGGTTCTTGCTCCGCAAAACAGTACAAGGGAAAAGTCTAAACCATTCAGACTGATATGCTGAATCCAGGATTAAAATACTCATTTTTGCAACGTAGCCAATACCAAAATAATCTGAAGGCCCGACAAGCAAAGAGTCATGGAGATGCTACAGAAACAGCCTGTATGTGGTCATGTTTAATTTTAAAGCATACATAGTTTTAACAAAAATTATTGCTCTTACTACCCTGAAAAATACTGGCTTTTTAAACATCTCCATTGATGTACTGTGCGTTTCCACTGGAGGCAGGGGCAGATACAGGATTATTCACAAGTTAATAATTATTAACATGACAAATAATCACAACTACAGATACCGCTGCAGTTTGCTGAAAGCTTGAGGCCTTGCAAGTGACAGCTGTGGTTGTGGGAAAGGCCCAACAACCTTAAGGAAACTTCAGGCAGTATTTTCCTAATTTATCTCTTGAAAATATTACTTTAAAGAAACAAAAGCATAGAAATGAAATTGCTCTGTTATAATATGTTACAACCATAGAATTCCCAGTCATAGAAATCTGTGTGCACAGATCAGGATGTAAGTTCCTTGCCCTGGAAAATTTGAACTCCAAGACGCAGGCCTCTGAAACAAGTATGTAAATGAGGACATTGCACAGGAATGTCCCACTGAGCACACCAATGCCATGAATCAACAAAAATTAATGGGGACAACCAGAAAAAAGGGAGAACAAGGTTATGTTATATGACCACCACAGTTGCAGTGAGAGTGCAGTAACCAGCCAGCCAATCTTTATGGCTCTAAATCATGTTAAATTAGACAAGCAAAGCACAAGGAAGAATCTTTATACTTTAGTTTGGCAATGGGCTCGTGCACGTGATTGCAGAAGTCTTTCAGAGATGGGGGAGGAAATAGGCACGTGGGTGTTTGAGGCTGGCGGCAGCTGCAAGGCAGAGCGGTGGGTGAGCTGATACAGCCAGGAATGAGGGCAGGTACCTGGGCCAACCAAACTGCCTGTGCCAGCAGGCACATCACAACGCGGCATTTGACGCAGCAGTGAACTGCGTGAGGCACCATGGTGCATCAGGAGGGTGATGCCGGCTGCTTGGCTGGATGTTGACAGGGTGTGTTGCAGGACTCAAAATGATAGGAACCAATTTCAGCAGGGCAGCAGAAAGAGAAGCCTGAATTTTAGAAATATTGAAACTTATGCAGGTCCAGGACTCAGATGCATAGCCGAAGACAAAAAAGATTAGAAGATTAGAGGGATGAATAACAGGAAAGGTGGCTATGCTGTCAGCAGTGTCACCCAACATGGAGAAGGGAGATTCAGAAAAAAGGCTGAGAGGAAAGTTAGCAAAATTTTTAATGGACTGATGGATATTTTCAAGAAGGAAAACAGACCAAATCAACAGTGCCAAGGAAGTTTTCAGAGCCTGATTTCTGAGAAATATACCAAGCATGAATGTTACAACACACAAGCAAATGATAGAAAGCTGACATAACACTTTGTTTATAATGCTGTCTGAAATGGAGAAAGAATCCAGCATTGTTCCTGGATATGCGCTGGGGTACAAGGTTGAAAATCCACCATAAGCTAACCGAAGGAGAGCCACTGGCAGAGCAAGTGAAGCTGAACTACAAACATATGAGGTAGACCCTTTAGGAGTGGCAGCAGCTTCTGGCTCTGGGCCGGGTCTTCAGCTTCTCTTCTTCAGGAAAAAGGTGACAAATCAAATTCTCTTGCACTCACATTGCAGTAGCTCACGTAACACTAGAAATGTACACAAAACAAGTCACAAGCTCTTACTCCACCTCACAGCTGTGGGATCTTGCAGACTCAGGAATCACCTACCTACCATCGTAAGCTTTCTGGATCACAGTCAAGTTACCACTTAACTGCTAAGCAGGCTTGAGCCTTCTAAGCCGCTTGCCTTAAAGCAGATTTTGCAAATCTTGAGTCGTGACTATATTGCACTTAAGAGCTTCTTCCAATTTGCCAGCATCCCTGGTAAAATCTGCACATCTCCAAAGGATAAATCATCCAACCACAGTCTCTTGAGCACCAGGTCCAAAGGCAGCAATGCTTCTGCTCAATACTGGTCTGCTTGTAAGGATCCTAAAAACTGCAGTGCTCTTGCAGCTGCCACGTTAGACACTGCATGTCTGCTTAGGCTATTTTCACCACAGTTACTAGTAACTATTTTGCATCACCGTCCTCCAGAAAACATTCCTTCTCTCTACTCTCTGGGCCCTGAAATGTACCTCTTGCATGAGAGTCACTTCTACGCAGATGGTTCAAAGGATTCCAGCCTATTACACAACTAGATCCTGTTGCAGACATCTGATTTACTCCTCTGGAAGTTTCTGCAACCATCACAGGCTCAAACTGGGACCAACCTGCAGCCTCGCCCTTGACCAGTACTGAACTGCAAGACCCCCAGCAAGGTCCTCCAGTCACTGGCAAGAGAGTCTTGTGTTGGGGAATTTTTGTTTAATTTAATTTAATGTATTAAATAGCATTCAGGTGTTAAGAAAAAGGAGGACAATAAAACAGACACTTAAGTAAACTTCTTTCCTTCCTCTTCCCAAGGTTTACCTGAAAGTCAAACACCTGTTGTCCTCCTTTTCTTAGCCTCAGCTTCCATTTTTACCTTGGGTTACAACCAGTCCCTCGCAACTCCCCCCACAAGGCAGTGGGCAGCACAGGAGGCTGGGGTCAAACACATAACAGTTTCTTTCTGTCGCTCTTTGCTTCCTTGTTTTCTCTGCTGCTCTTTGCCTCTTTTTTTCCTCAGTTGCACTTTGCTTCCTCAGGTTTTCCTGACACTTTTTTCCTTGGTGTCCCTGTTCCAACATGGGTCACCCGTGGGCCATGGTCCCTCAGGGGCGTCCCTGCCCTGGCACAGGTCACAGTCCCTCAGAGGTGTCAGGACCTCCTTTGACATGAAGGATCCCCCACAGACCGTGTCTCCATCCCCTCATGGCTGCCAGTTTCTTTCCCAAACACGTTTGATCCGGGCGCCAGGTGCTTCTCTGCCTGCCTGACAGCTCAGCAAGGCTTTGGCGAGTGGTGGTTATTCCCTGGTGCCAGCTCCCACTGAGACCAGCTCTGACCACCCCGGGGCCTCCTCCCACACAAGCCCTGCTGCAGCCCCCAGCAAACCTTCTTGCTCATGTCCCTTACAGGTCCCATGGAAGCTCCTCCATGAAATCACCTGCCCGGACAGCAAGAGAGCTGCAAGGCAGCCCGCAGCACCTCTCAGGGCAAGACATACTGGTGGCCTGAAAAAAATGGATGCTGGGGGAGAGAGAGGGGATAAAGGAGGAGACCAGGAGCCAGAGTGTGACAGAGACTCACCACAAGCACAGCCGCAGCCTAGAGCTGTGGGAGACAGGGATGACCTGGGACAGCCAGGAAGGGACATTACCCACGTCCCCTCCAGCCACTGCCACAAGAAACGTAGAGTTGGAAAGAGGGACAGCACAGTGACACACAGGTGAGCTCACGGGTGCAGCTGGGCAGGCGCGGGGCATGAGTTACTGCAGGAAGGAGAAATCCCAGCCTTGGCTACAGCATTAATTCTCCGGCTGCCATGCACACCCTGCACTGCTATTGGAAAGAAGCCTAATTCATCCACGGGCAGCTGGGAGAGCAGCCAGCATGAGGCGTCCCAGTGAGAACACAACCTCTGCATTCCCCTGACGTGACACCTTTCAGCTGCATGATCCTCACTGCCCAGGTTTGGCTCCATCCACAGCCCAGCCGCCCAGAAGGCAGTGCCCCTGCCAAAGGTAGGCTGCCCCAGCACGCCGGTGTCTGCAGGCATGGGGCCCCGCATGCTCGTGAGGGTGACCGTACCTGCTTTCCAGGATGGCTTCTTCCACGTGAGTGCTCTTCTCAGACGCAGGGGCCCCAAGGGAGGTCTGGCTCATGGCTGACAGAAATTTCAGCAGCAACTTGGTGCTCTCAGTCTTTCCAGCTCCACTTTCTCCGCTGTTAAAAAAAAACCATACATTTCATTCACAAATCCTGGACGGGCAAAGCTAATGACCATCCCACCCACGGCAGAGAACTGATCTCCAGGAATAAACACGTGGCATCTCCACTGTGGCAAGCAGGGACCAGGCAAAGGGTAGGGAGGATGGTGTGGATATTTAGGCAGATGTCATTGCAAACAGAGCAGCAGGAGCAAGGCATGTAAGGCAGTCTGGGAGTAGCTGGTTCTCCCATTTCTAACCTTATCAGAACACACTGGCTGTCATGACGCTTCCACAAGCAGCAGTAGCACTCGTTAGCGGTGGCGAAGATATGGGGAGGCAGCTCACCCAGGCGATGCTGTCTGTACAGGTCTATGGCATCCACACTGTACAGACCAGGGATGGGTTTGTAGGGATTTACTGATGCCAAGATGGAACCAATGTTTGTCTAGGGGGAGAAAACAAAACACAGCAAGGAAATAAAGCTCCTGAAAAAAAAAAAATCACGACAAACCCAGACCCTGAAGTAAATCATGGTGAAGAGAGAAAGCCTAAATAAGGAAGTTGAGCTTCAGCAGAGAGCTCCCCCATTTGGCAAAGAATGTCAAACCCCAGGGGAGGGGCTTGCACAACTAGTATGGATGGGGCAGTCTGAATTTCGCTGCTTTACAATAAAATGTTCTTAGTCTGTTGTCTTTGTTAAATTAAGCTTACACAATTTGAAAACATGCAGCCATCTTCATACCCAGCTACCGTGCACTGTGCTTAAAGCTGAAAAGCAGAGCCAGGACTGAAGGAGTGTCAGGAGATACCTTCAATGCCCCTATCCACAGTCTTAAGTGGAGGGGGCTTGGCAGGGTTCAAGCACCTCCTGATCAAAGACGTGGGATACAGAGACACACACACACACACATATGCATGAAGAGCCACTAAAACGTATTATTTTTCTTCTGCTGAAAAATTCTGTTTGGAGCAGCTTAAATCATTTGTTAAGCCAAATCAATATTGACAGCTGATGATGAAGTTCAGGATTTCAAGTCAAAACATTTCCTCATTTTCTAAATGTTTTATTTTGAAATATTTATTTTGAAAAACTCACAGTTCAAGAAAAGAGTTAGTAGGATTTAAAATAAAATACCCAAAGCCCAATACTGAATTTCAAACATATTTTTTTGTGAAGTCAGAAGGAAATTAATTTTGGGTTTTAGGGCGTGACTTTTTCAGTTCAGCCAACCAGCTTAAATCCAGTTATTCTCAGAGCTCCAGTTCAGAGCAATGGTGCTACCTCTTTCCTAACAATGGCTTTGTAATATGGTCAACATCCAGATTAAATACTGTTGCTGGTGCGGTGGCCTCCTTCACAGGGACATCTTGGGCTGCTGTACTCCAGAAATACCCTTTCTTAGATTGCTGCAGTAGGTGCCAAGCTTTGTGGCCAGGGTCAATATCCAGTATTATTTCCAAACCATGAACTACGAGTCACCACATAAATATACAAGGATTTGCATGTATCCATTGGAGAAGCTCTAAGTGAAGCACTTGGTGACAAGAAGGACGCCTGCTTTCTTGCTGCCAAATGAAATCTGAGGCCATGCTGCAATGCCAAGCTCTGAAGCCCAAAGCCAGACTGATAAGATGCTGTAGTCACCAAAATATTTAAGACTCATTTATTAAACCAGCAGTCAGAGATGATCAGGGGAAAAAAAACCCATCACCTAGGCCTAACTGCATTATCAGTATGAACAGGCTAGCATAGAACAAGTCCTGAGGACACTGTGACATGGACCTTTGTGGGCAGAAACACAATTATTCATTGGTGATAAAAGCAATAAGCAAGCAGATGATGTTTGGCAAGACAGGTGGGAGGAACTAGGAAAGCATTGAGAGAGAAAACACGGATCGGGAAAAAGCACTGTACAAGCGATTGAGCAACGGACATTGTCCAGAGACTACAAGACAGAATGTCCATCCTAACACTTCTCCCAGACCTTCACAGCATTTTTTCCCTCTCAGATGTTCCATTTTGCATTTCCCACTGTAGTTTTAGCTCTCCCAAGGGACAGTGCTCCCGCTGCAGTCCTTTCCAGATCTTCTTCCACTACAGCCATCTCTTTCAAAGATGTTTTTAGGAAATTTTTCCTTCTCCCAGTTGCAGTCTCCTCGTCACCTGCAGTCCCTT